>BMAU01018898.1:0-535747 GCA_019973935.1 Trichonephila clavipes
CGGAACACTGCTGTAGACCAAGTACGAAACGTAATTCACCGGTGCATCATCCGGCGGCCGGTGAGATCTGCGGTGGATGCTAGGGTTTCTGATTTCCCGCGAATATCCGTGAAATCCCGGGAATATAATTGCTGTTCCCGAAATTCCCGAGAATACATTAAAATTTCAAAAAAATTAAGAGAGAGAGAGAGAACTAGTTATATTTAAATAAAATCAATAATAATTATATAAAAAAAGAAGACATATATTCCAAAATTAATACTTATTTATATAATGAGCTAAAAATACAAAAAATATATAATAGATTATTTTTTAAAAAAAATAGGATTTCAGGAAGCAAAAGTAATTTATACTTTTATCACTCAGCCTAGTTCTAAGTTTTACCAAAAAACTATTCCAGCGTATTTTGGTATCCAAACAAAGCATCTTTTCATGAAACCATCGATTCCCGGGAATAGAAAAAGTACAGTTCCCGGGAAAGAAACCCTAGCGGATGGATATGTGACACACTCGTCTCTATTATGTTTTCCGTGGATCAGTACATAATCGCTAAAACGTTAAGTTTTGCACACAAGTGTAAATTTATACTTTCATGCACGACAACTGCGTCAGTGATTTAGTTTATATAAACATGTAAACAGCTCCGATGAATATTCTCAGTTGTAGTGAACAGGTGCCTTACCTTACCAGAACGTGTATTATTGGTAAAACTGTATCACCTTAATTAACCACATTTCCTAAGGGGCTGTAAGAACCCTACAAAATATATTTTTTTTCTGTAATGGGGCTACTTATTGGTATTTTTACCTTTGCAGACATTTTCCAGGAGCTGATATCACTTTTTAGTATGGCACGATCTAGGCGATACCAATTACTGCAAGTAATTTTGACGCGAAGTTTCTTCCCCAGAGGGAGGCACATGAGCTCCGCTGACGCAAAATTTGAACTTAGGAATTTAATTTTGCCGAGATCAAGGGATCTTTTTCATGCCGTATAATCATACGACATGGCCGCTGTCGATTTTCTGCATCATGAAAATCCACGGACTTGGGCCGGGATCAAACCCGCAAGCTTGGGTACAGAAGGCCAGCGACAAACCAACTACACCACCCAGCCGGCTGACAAAATCTACGTAAAGGGAGAATTCTCGTTCAATGATTTGAAAGGAATGAATCAGAAACTCGAAGAAATAGACAATTCACTCAGACTATGGAATGAAACGTGTGTCAGAAGAGATGAAAAAAAGGAAATTATAATAAAAACTCGATTATAAATTGAAATACACTCATGTCCATAAATTGAGGATAATTCAGAGTCACACAGAAATTGAATTTTAAAATAAAAATTTCACCTGTAGAATTATCCCACACATCTTGAAGAAGAATATGCAAATTACAGGAAACCACCAGATGGCACGGATAGTACGTCACAATGACGAGAGTGTAAGAGAGGGGTATATAAGGAATGGTGGTTCAAGCAATTCAAAACAAAATACTCCGCGTCATGACGAACGCACCTTGGTACGTCCGAAATGACGTGATACACAACGATTTACATATGGAGCCGATCACTAATTACATCACTAAACTCTCTAGAAATGTATTTAAATCAATTGAATCTCATGACAATCCAATTATCAAAGCACAAACACTGTTTACGTATCCACATCCTAAAATTAAATATGCATAATCTTCAACGAAGTGGAGAAACCCGCCCCCCCCCCATAATACAACAAAAAACACTCTTTTCACACTCTTAACAACATGATTTAGCTGCATTGCACTGCATCTTTCATTTTGGGTTCTGAGGTGAATTATCACCGAATTGATTTACTGCCTTCGGCCGTCCTGCCTTCCTTCCTGCGTTTCCTCCCCTCCCCCCGCCAGCGCTCTGCTTCGTTAGAACGCTCGTGCTTTGGGGTACGCCATCCCTCCCCGCTTTTTGTGGGAGTATTCGGTATTTGTATTTAACTTCAGTCATGGTTTCTCTTTTTCTCCCATCCTTCTGGGAATAGGCACCTACGGCGCCGGCGCTCGTGATCATCTAATTTTAGTTAGTTAGTTAGTAAAATTGTTCACAAGCGCTTTAAAAGCCTTTCAGTGCAATAACCGCATAGTTATGGCACAAAGGAAGCATTTGGATGATTTTTTACGTGGTAGAATTATTAGACGAGTGGAATGTGGACGTACCCAGCTGGAAGTATCCGAGGAACTTGGAATTGCCCAGAGTGTCATCTCCAGGCTTTGGCAACGATTTCAAGATGATGGTAATGTGAATAGATGTTACAACACAGGTCGCCCCCGAGTTACAACGCTGAATGAGGACCGGTATTTGGCAGTTACTGCCAAAAGAAACAGACGGAGCACAGCATCAGACCTGTCTCGTCAGCTCTTTTCAGCTACCGTTACGACAGTTTCAAGGCAGACCGTATACAGACGCTTGGGGCACATTGGTCTATATGCTCGTAGGCCTATCAGATGTGTTCCACTTACCGCAACTCACTGTCGCCTGCGATTAACCTGGAGTAGAGAGCATGCATTGTGGACACCACAATAGTGGTCTTGTGTGATGTTTTTCGACGAGTCCAGGTTTATTTTGCAGTCTGATTCTCGCCGGACTTTAATATGGAGAGCGCCAGGTACCCGTTACCACCAAGAGAACACCCATTGAACGACACCATTACGGTGGTGCAGGATGGCTCATTTTTGGAGGAATTATTCTTGGTTCCAGAACTGACCTGCATGTGCAGCGTGTAACGATGACAGGCCACATCTATCGGCATGTCATTCTGGAACAACATGTACGTTGTTTCGGGGTGCCATGGGAGCTGAATTTCTGTTTATGGATGACAACGCCCGTCCTCACCGTGCAAACATTGTAGACGAATGCCTTTAATCGGAAGATATCATCCGTATGGATTGGCCAGCATACTCACCGGACTTGAATCCAATAGAGCATGTGTGGGATATCCTTGGCCGACGAATTGCAGCCCGTCAACCCCCTCCCACCTGTTTACCGGAACTTCGGAGGGTATTGCTTGGTGAGTGGTGTAATATTCCCCAAGATCAGATTAATAATTTGATACTTAGTATGCCTAGGCGTTGTAAGGCCTGTATTGCATCGTCCGGGAGACATACTCCGTATTAATCATCATACTAACCATGTTATACTGTTTTTTTGTAAATAGGTTCTTTTTTGAAATTTGCTCCAGGGAGTAAAAATCGCAATTTTTATTAATTATGTCAAACACATAGCATCTTTTTTGCTCTTTACCTTTTGTTTAATAAATAGACCTTACAAATAAGTAGAATTTGTTTTGCTTCTGTCTCTTTCTTTGCCTGAACTTCATTATCCTGAATTTATGGACATGAGTGTAAAATGAAACAATTTCTATGAAACCAACTTTAGCACTACGTTTTAAATGTCTAAATCTTTAGTATTGCTAATATGTTGAACAAAAATTAAATTGGTGGATTAATCAGCATTTTCTCTTTCAATTGTTTAAATCGATCCTAATAACTGCTCGGCTAATCGATTTCTTAAAATACTGGATGACTATTTGATACACAGTACATATGCAAACATTAGTTTACTTAAAATTCCTTTAAATAGGCTATGAAAGGAATGTGGAATTGGGGAATGCATGCTTTTTTGTATATAACTTTTGAAAATAACATAAATAAACGAAATTACAGAGGATTTTAAGTTTAACTTATATTATTGCATTGGAACTTTGCTAGAAATAAGGGATAGGTAAAATAAATACTCTTTTTAGTTTTAGTCTTGTTGTACAATAATGCACCAATTATTACAAGTCAATCATTCTGCGAAAGAAACGACATTGTTAATGCAACAATATAACTAAGGCAACACTGAGCAGTATTTTTTATATTTGGCCACTTGAATTATTGTTTCTGAGAGCTAAGCGTCTTTTTGAAACTGCGTTTTATATATTATTTTTAATTTGCGATTTCTGCTAATTACATTTGTGGATTGAGAAGATGGGCTGCGGATTTTTGAAGAGGCTCATCTACAACATGTAAGTAATACAATGAAATTTTTTGTGCAATATTACAATTCATTACATCCGTTTTGATGTGATAAGTATTTTAATTATACGTTTCGTATAAGGGAATATGGCATTGTTTATATAAAAATTTGCAAGATTAGTGATTTACTAAATTTAACTGTTTATAATTTATTTTCGAAAAATGTCAATCTGAAAGTAAAACAATTATGGTTGAATTTAGATTTTTTGTAACCCTAAAGTAGTTAAAATCAATGAATGAAAAAACGTCTGAAACAGAATCATTTAAAAAAAATCTGAAAAATAAAGCAAAATTGAGCACTGATATTAGATTATATACAAATTGCTAAGGACGGATAACACTATCATCCATAACAACCACAAAATGAAAGAAGCAAAATGTGGAAAATTAGAATTGCGGGATAATAGTATTTTAAAAACTTCTGTTCATCACGTATAGCGTTCGTATAAAGAGCTTTAAAGGTTTTGACGGGTGTGACAGTTGTTGTTTCAAGTCAAAGTTTTACAGGAAAGATTTACGAACTTAAAATTGTCGACAGATATAGATGATTTTATGCATTGGAAAGAAGGGTGAAAAATAACAGATGTTGCCAAGTTCTACAGGAACAACAGCTGTGAAGATTTTGTAACGCCTGCAAAGTAGTTTATAATTGAATGGTAAATCAGTTTCTTGCTGCCTCAGGAAAGCATATCTGCCGAAAAATTTGCCAACGAGGAACTATTTCAATGATTTAAAAAGCACCGTACCGCTCATTTTCAATTGAAATTGTACTTTTCTCAGATGAAAGTAAAACGATTATGGTTGAAAATTTGATATAATGCACGAGTATCAACATGATCAATAGATTTTGTAACCTTAAATATCGTCTTTTACGTGGTGCTGTCGGTATAAAATCAAATTTTTTGACACTCGCTTTCAAAAAATAATTACAACGTATGACCAAAGCGTTCTGATCTAAAAATTGAAAATTTCAGAATCGAAATATTTGACATACAAGAAAATCCGTGCACTCAAAAATGGGATAAATTGCCTCAACAGCTGCTATAATGTTGTGTAAAGTACACGACGTGTGGAATGTTGCATCACACTCCACGGTGGACATATCCCGTACTGAAATTTTTAAATGCATTGTTTCATTTCTAGATCAAATGAAAATTTTTTTTTTCAGATGTTTGTCCACATATTGAACAATAAATATTCTTTATTCTAATATCTGAACAGTGTGGCAACTAAGGCCTCATGTCTCGCTTAATGTTATGCTACATATATCCGAGCAAGATTATATATATATATATATATATATATATATATATATATATATATATATATATATATATGTACAGCTTTTACTTTTTTTTTTGACTAACTTTAAAACTGAAGATTATTTTGCTAATTAATTGTGTACAAAGGTTAAAAATTAATTTTTTTGAAATCCATAAGACATTTAAACGTTTTTATATTGAGAAATTTTCAAATAGAGAAAAGCGTGTTTGTCCACAATTGTTCTTCTCAATAACACACAATGAACAAAGCTCGATGTAAATTTGAATTTCAAATAGTAAAATTAAAGTATTTTTTACTGTATTTCCCAAAAACAAACAAAAAAAACTGGGATTTTTAAGTAAGGTTCTCCAAGTAAAATATATTGCATAAATTAAAACAAAATTTTAAGATACAAGAGCAACATATTAATAAATTAACAGTGTTAAATGCAGTACTAAAAACAGTAAATAGTGCAGAAGTTAAAGTAAAAACTCAGTACTAATAGTATTAAATTAATAGTACTATATACATTAATAATAGTACAGAAATAACTGCCATATAAAGTATTTTTAGTTCACAAGTAATAACAATACTAAATGCAGTACTTTTAGTACATAAATGACAGTACACTTCAAAAAAAGGACTAAATTAATAGTATTAAATACAGTATAATAGTAAAAAATTAAGAGTACTATATATAGCACCTATAATGTATAAATGGTAGTATTAATATATATTCCTAATCGCGTCTTGTAAAATACTTTACTTTCTAAAGTTATTTTATTAAACGCAACTCGATCTAATGTAGAGAATTTCGTCTTAGCAAAAATTAAGAAGTTGTAAGAGTATCATACTAAACATAAAAATGACGTTATACTTGCAACCGTTTTTATCAAGTTCGTATACCTGACGAGATTTTCTTTCCTTTGCAGCCGCTACAACTTGAAGAAGCGACCCCCTCCACAGCCCCGCATCAAGATGACCACGGTGGGGGATCTCTACACCTACCTGGAGGCTGAAAAGTTGCGCTACGTGATTGCCAAGTTCCACAACGAGCGCCTCAATGAGAAGCGAATGTTGTATGTGTTGAAGAAAAAACCTTTCCACTTCGACTTCCGTTGAGGAGCTACGTTGTAGCGCTTGGTTTCACGTTTGGTTCAAAGCGCTCTTTTACTAGCTTGAAAAATATTTAGACACATAAGTGTTGGGCCATTACTGCCCAGTTGAAACATCAAGAGGGCTGTGATGTAAAAAAAATTAATTTCATTACAACCCTTTATGGAACATCAAGAGGGCTATGATATAAAAACTTTAATACTTGATGCAGCCCGGACTGAAGATCAAGAGGGCTGTGATATAAAAAATGTAATCTCATCGCAACCCGGTATGGAACATCAAGAGGACTGTGATATAAAAAATGTAATCTCATCGCAACCCGGTATGGAACATCAAGAGGGCTGTGATATAAAAAGGTTTTCTCATCGCAACCCGGTATGAAGCATCTAGAAGACTGTGATACAAAAGCTTTAATCTCATCGCAACCCGGTCAGAACATCAAGAGGGCTGTGATATATAAAATGTAATCTCATTACAACCCGATATGGACCATCAAAAGAGCTGCTATATGAAAAATGTGTAATATCATCACAACCCTGTATGGAACATCAATAAGGCTGCGATATAAAAAAAAATGTAATATCATCACAATTCGGTGTGGAGCCTCAAGAGGACTATGATATAAAAAATGTCATCTCATTGCAATCCGGTATGGAACAAGAGGCTGCGATATAAAAAATGTAATCTCATCGCAACCCGGTATGGAACATCAAGAGGGCTGTGATATAAAAAAGGTTATCTCATCGCAACCCGGTATGAAGCATCTAGAGAGCTGTGATACAAAAGCTTTAATCTCATCGCAACCCGGTCAGAACATCAAGAGGGCTGTGATATATAAAATGTAATCTCACTGCAACCCGATATGGAACATCTAGAGGGCTGTGACATAAAAAAATTTTATACTTGATGCAACCCGGTCAGAACAACAAGAGGGCTGTGATATAAAAAATGTAATCTCATTACAACCCGATATGGAGCCTCAAGAGGGCTGTGATATAAAAAACGCAATCTCATCACAACCCGGTGTGGAACATCAAGAACGCTGCGATATAAAAAAATGCAATATCGTCAAAATCCGGTATGGAATATCAATAAGACTGTGATATAAAAAATGTAATCTCTTCGCAAACCGGTATGGAGAATCAAGAGGGCTTTGATATAAGTAAATTTAATCTCATCGCAACCCGTTATGGAACATCAAGAAGGCTGCGATAAAAAAAAATATAATCTCATCTCAATGCGGTATGGAACATCAAGAGGACTGTGATATGAAAAATGTAATCTCATCGGAATCCGGTATGGAACATCAAGAACGCTGCGATATAAAAAAATGCAATATCGTCAAAATTCGGTATGGAATAACAATAAGACTGTGATATAAAAGATGTAATCTCATCACAACCCGGTATGGAGCATTTAGAGGGCTGGGATATAAAAATTGTAATCTCACTGTGCATCTGAGTTTAATAATACAATGCATCCGTTTCGCGGAAATATCGCTTCGTAGCTTGGAAAAAGCATAACTTTTTCATCGAATATCGCGGAAGTACACAAACAATCGCATAGAGTTGGCATGTCAAGCATATCTGATATTATATGTCACGTGATATATTTTACATTAAGTTTACTTTTTAATGTTCAAAAAATTAATAAAATACGATTTTTAGAATGATTGTGTTATGTATTTTAAGATTCAAAATTTACTTATATTATACCGAGGATGGCGAACCAGCGCGTGCAATTGACGACACGTGACACAATGTTTTCGGCACGCCAGTGATCGAAACGGTTTGCATTTTATTTCAAAGTTCACTATAAAGTATTACGATCCAATGCGAATGATCGGTCACGTGACGGCGGGGAGCACACTCGTTTGTTAATTGACTTGTCTTAGTTATGTCGTAGACTACAATTGCTTACGATGTAAAGTCTGTCCACACATAGCATAGTCAATTTCATTGACACAACTGTATTTTAAAGTTTATCTGTGTTACATTTAGGATTTTTAACTGTTATTTAACATGGCTGGTTCAGCAAAAGAACAGAAAGTGCAAGATAGTAAGTGTAACAAAGAATTTAAAATTTAGTGGACCAAGAAATATGGCATATTAGTAAAAGAGGCAAAGCGGTGTATGTTTTATGTTCTGGAATAGTGGTATGCAGAACATCGTCTATAAAACGGAATTTTGAAATAAATTACCAACACTCTTGTGAAAAAATATGAACCACAGCAAAAATAATTAATTGCTTAGTAACCGTTTGGCAGAGGACTCCAATTCAGCTTGTATTCTACAAAAAGTAACATCTTACAATCCCAATATAAGTTACCAATCTGCACCAACAGAAGTCACACTAATGTTACTTTAATTTGAATTACACGTATAACAAACATTTATAACTATACTGTGCAAAAGATATTTTTTCGTAGTAAATAGTTGTGCTGTTAGTTTTATTATGTTCCCAATAATCACAAGTCAAAATTATTTGACAGCACGTCTATGCCTCATTAAGGAATTCTTGAGAGAAAATGCCACGTTGATCCATAAAGATTCGCCCACCTTGTATTCTACATGCACTGTCATTTCATATTCCATGTTAATTTTACAATCAAAGTAAAAATATTTCATATTTTCTATAAGAAAACAAAATAGTTATAATAAGAAATAGTGTTTTTAATATTACTTTTTAGAAGATATTAGGCACCATTTTGCCCAAAACAAGTCATCAAAATTTAGCTGAATATATAAAGCTGATGAAATTTTTATAATTGATGATAAATGTTGAATGTCTGCTATTTTTTACTATAGAAAATAGTTGCTCACATAAATCAATACTACCGAACATATTCACTGTACGCGTAACAAATGCAAACATTTTAGAAAAGCTATCTACAGATAAATATATATAAAAATCTGGAATTTCAAATTGCAATTTATAGCTTTTGAAATCAAAATATTTTCGATCGAATTTCATTTCTAACAATTTACTTTGGTAAATATATTCTGTAAATTTTTATTTAGGAGATTTAATCAATAGATATTGCTTGCTTTCAGAGTGAAACACATTTCTTTTTCTGTTTGTTTTAGCCAAAGTAATAATCTTTGTTTGAAAGCCTTAGTATTACCAAAAAGCGTGCACCAAACAGCGTGCGTACCAAACATGAATTTTGCTTTCAGTATACGATTAAGTTGATTAAGATGACTTGCAATACCCTATAAGAAAGTCAGGTTCATCTTTTAATTCAGCACATTCCTAACTTTTCGTTTTTAAGAAAATTATTCTTTTGTCCAGTAATTTGAAGAATCGTTTTAACAATTTATGATTCAAAAGCCATTGAATTTCCGTATAATACAATAAATCGTGTATTCTCATTCTAAATCTTCCAGAAATAAATCAAATTGAGGATAATTAAGTCTACGGGCTTGAATATAATTTTAGTGACTACTTTAAAAAATAATCAGATATTTAAACTTTGGAGGAGACAATACTCACTGGTGAATAATGCAATAAAAATATTAAAAATAATTACCATGCTATTTGTATGTTCGGACCTTTTTTTCTGCAACTACGTCTTTAGTAAACCCGGTTTTAAATAATGGGCTGAAGGCCTAAATGCGGTGGTATGCCAGCATTAAATTCAACGTCGACAATGTTCCGTTTTTGAAAGAAAAACAAGTAATATATAAAAAAAATTAAGTCACAATTCCTACTTCGATCAACCAAGAAATTTTTTTATTTTAGCTACTTTTTATTAAATAGTTACAATTAATGTAAATATGTATATGCATATGACAGAACCACAACATTAAGTGGTAATTCATTTTTATTAATTGTCGTATTTCGTATTGTCATCCAAAGCAAGCGTGTATATAAAATTTCAGTTCAACTGAATGCTTTAAAACGTGAGAAAAAAAACCTTTTCAAGTTTTGACACGTCGACAAAACAGTCACTAAGTCGCTCCAAAAATAATGCCAACGTGGCTGTATTTGTAATTCTTTAAATAATTAGTCCTAATCAATTAATTTTTATTAATTATAATTAAAAATTACTGTATTGTCATCCAAAATAATCGCGCATATAAAATTTCAGCTCAATGGAGCGCTTTAAAATGTATTTTATTAATGATTGAAAATTCCACCAAGATAAATAAATAAATTTATAGAGAGTGCGAGCTAACAGTAGGAATTGAATGAACTTAAATCTAACTCAATCTTAGACTAATTATCCTCAACATGAAGTAATAAGTATCAACAATATTTAGTAGGGAAACTACTTTTTGACAAGAGGCACTTCCGTATATTCAGACAAACGCACTCGGTATGAGGAAAACAAAGGAAATGAGAGTTGTACAGGGGGCGATAATATCTTCCTCCCCAGGATCACCCCCGGTTACAGAATCTCTGTCGAAAACGGGAACTTAGTCCGTCCGTTCAGCATAATGCTTCCCCAGATAACTCCCGGTACACCGTAACGGTCTCTTTCCGTGATATAACGGAGATGAAACCGTATCCCGACCTCTCTCCATATCAACTGGCTTTGAAAATCGCTTGTGGCACTGAAACGACTCTCCCCCGAAAAAAGAACACTTCTCCATTGATGAAATGTTCCATTTTTGTGCTCTTTACACCACTCTAAAGGTGCCAGCGAGGGCGAACTCAAAGAAATATAGATTCAAGACGGTAGGCGAATACGCCACCTTTGTGTAGGCGTTTGTCTACAGCAACCATACTCAACCTGCAGCCCAATGAGCCTTTTTAAGTGGCCCGGTCATGGCTCATTGCTCGGAGAAATTTACTTGTATTAAAAATTTGGTGGTGAATTCTTTGTCAAGAAATCAAATATATCAATTTTGCTTTTTGCCGTTGTCGTAGAAGTACGAATTGATATTCTTTTTTAATTTTGAACGGTTACGGTTAGTGATAACAGACAACTGTGGATTAGCGACCATTTTAAGGGTGGGACTAATTTTTAACTCTCTTTCATATCTTGCAAAAGTGAATCATACTCGAAGAAAATATATCGTTTCAAGACGATTGGGAGGTTGAGTATTTTGTAGTGAAAAACAAACATGGATCAGTAACTGTTTGATTTATCTCGAAAGTACAGTATTTAAAAAAATACCAATAACAGAAATCATTCAATGACACTTATCTTTGAAGATTTCTTTCAAGAGGTGATAAAAATGGTTTCTTGAATAATCTTTGCACGAGCAACAAAGTGTTTTGTCAGTGGTCATTACACAGCGGCAACCATGACATCCCATGAAGTTTTTTATATTACTGGTAATCATATGAAGTCGATTACTGATACAGAAGTTGTGAAGGAGTGTTTTTCAATGCTTCTAATTTAGTATTAGTGACAAAAATACAAAATATAAAAAATAATAATTAAAAAAAGCAAAAAGGAGTTATAATATTTTGATCAATTTTCCGTATATTAAATTTCCAATATTATGTTGGTCTTACAGCATTCCCCCCTCCCCCATATATCCTCATGTTGCAGCCCTCGTGAAGTAGCTGACATATGTAAGCAAGCAGCCCAGCCGAAAAAAGGTTGAGTACCCCTGGGCTACATTAAACGGCGACACTATTCGTCCTGTTGCCGTACGTAATTGCAGACTGATTTTCGGCTTTTTCTCCTGTAAAACGATATATCTGCCATCCACTACAGTTGTTTGTGTTCCTAGGGCGGCCATCACCAATAGGGATTGTAATATCGGAACAAAAGTTCAATACCGGTATTCGATATGTTCTAGACCTTAATACCGGGATACCGGTAGTAGAAATTTTTAAAAAAGGAAGAAAACACAGGTGTGTTTCTGTGTTTTATTTGCCAGTTTTATTAGGGAGTGTAAATATCACAAAAAATAATTTGTAATTTATAAATTATAATAGTATATAAAAGAATTTAAAAAAAAGTAAGTGTCTGGTTGTACTTCCTTCCTATTAACTTTAATAACTCTTGAACACTTTTTGCATAATACCACCATACTCTTTTCATCATATAAATAATGAAACCTAACCAAAGTATTAGCAACTGATTTTTTATGTTCTTTAAAGTTATTCTTATTCGTTATTATGGGTTATTATTTATAAATATATATATATAATGAATCTGAAAAATAATTTGAACCCTAAAGTAAGATATGCAAATACAATGTGAATAACAATCTACTAATTTTAAAAATATATATCGAAATATTACACCCTTACTTCACAACTACAACCTTGCTTTCACATAAGCGAGTGGCCGCGGTAGCCTTGTGGTCAAGGTTTTGGATTGAGGCTGGCTTGTCACGAGTTCGAACACCGTACCACTAAAGATCCACGGTAAAGGGGAGCGATGCTCACTAAATCTGTCCAGAGGTCAAATATTCTCCCGTTGGTGTGGTAGTTAGGAGAGGAGGTGCCAGCTCAGGTGTCGTCCTCGAAACTTGACCATGGTTCAAAATGACGGGGTTCGTCTACAAAAGCCCTCGTGTGCCTCGTGAACAGTGCGACATTAATTTTCAGTCATTCACTCATTCACATATACGAATATCAGGCTACGAATCATGCGCGTGTGCAGTGTATCGCTCTGTGCTGTAATAGGATACTTTTGGCCAGCCTCCTTGGAAGATTCACGTATTTTATCACTTCTTTTGACTGTACGGTGCAACTTTATATTCGCAGTCTAACTAATTCTGCCCGTTAGGGAGACATAAAAACAAAGACGCATACTATTTTGCTATGTTGGCGATCCCTGAACAAGGAGTGAAAGCAATTAAAAAAATTCTAGTAAATATCGAAAAAACGGTATTTAAACTTGTGAACATCGGTCCTACAAAATTGTACAAATGGCTCAAAATACCTGTATTCGGTATCTCGGTATTGTAATCCCTAATCACTAACCTTTCTAACAGCTTAACCTATGGTTTGGAAGTTTCCAAGAGCGTGAAACAACACTTTTGTTGATTCCAAACTGTTCAGCTACACTAGTCAAAATCCTCCAGCTTTCCGATCATTCCACTTGTGAAGTCGTCAAGGGATTTCTTCTAGCCCTATTTAATGAAACAACTCACTTGCACATGCAGCGGCTGTCTTTAACTGTGCCTCCGTTCTTCCTTTTATTGCAGTCTTGAGCTACGTGCGCCGACTGCACGCGTTTTGCGTCCTCTCACGTCGCCAATGATGGTCTGCTCCTGACATTTGCATACGCATCACCTTCTTACTGTGAAAGGGCGCCCCCCTTTGGTACCCTTCTCCTAGATTATCAGCGTGAGCTAAAGCTTTAGGAATAAATGAAGAAGCTGAAGCTGCCATAATCTTAATATTATTTTATTAAGATCTTGACTTAAACCAATAACAAATTAGATAACAATTTGATATGTGAGAGAATCTATACGGTGGCTAAGCACACAATATATAATACATAAATAACGTGACCACTATCAATAACTAACTCGCCTAAGCTCAATTTCAATGTAAACACAGATCCGAATATTAAAATGGTAACTCCTACCTTAATGTTCAACGAAACAGCAATCTATCTGATCCTAGCTGAAGTTGCGGTTCACTGGCGTGCAATTGTATGCACCTTGACTCAAGGCTCTCTGTCATGGGTAACCTCTCTTGACTGTCACTTAATTTCTCGAAATACTCTTCACACTTGCAACACGGAATATCGTAACACTCCCCAAATGCCACCCTGCTTACTCTAAACTTCTGTTATTTAAAAGCTTCCTAATTTGCATCTTTCATTCACATTTTACTTCTCGGGTTGGTAGGAAAAGAATTGCCATTTATTCTGGCCCCAAAGAACCCTAAAAGACATGTTAATGAATAAACGTGTGAGCATGTCACAACTGAATTGAGTGTTTATTGTACTGATTTTAATAAACTCTTTCTCTCTTTTCTGCAATTTAATCGCTATCTGCTTAAAATTTACAATATTGCTTAAGTTTTCACACCAGGGTAAAAACAGCAGTTGTGCCGGATCTATACGATTTTTTCTAATGAATCCTCTTGGGAAATCTTCGGGGCTACCAATTCAAGTTATTCACAACCAACCCTTCGGAAGAAGAGAATCGTGATATTTAAATTAACTTCTATGAACAGTTAAGGTTTTCTAGCTTGAGAGAGAGAGAGAGAGAGAGAGAGAGAGAAGATATACTCGAGCCAGGTGAGATTGCTACTGAAGGTATAATATTAGAATTATAGTGATTTGATTCTTATTTAGAGGAAACTTTTAAGTGACGATTGTTCATTAGGATTGAATTGAGATTAGATTAAATCGGATGATAGGTTAGATCTTTTATTAAGATAAGGATCAAGTTTGATAGTCTCCTAATCGTTAGCTTTTTACCGTCGTTGTTCCACTTTCACGGTTAACAATGAGATATTCTCTTTCTATTCTTAGTTGAAATTATGTTTGTTCTTTGTGTGGTAAATAAATAGATTAATCATATCATGTCGAGTGTTTCTTCCCTTCCCCCCTCACAGAGAGGTGCGAGTCTCTTACACAGTTATTTAGATCAATACCAATTCCAAGGAAATTGAATAAATTTTTTATCGTTAGTTAAAAAGGCAAGATTGGCTTAAAAAGAAGTAACTTCTTCTGCTGGCGTGTAAGCGAATAAGAATTAAAGATTAGAAATTTCACTCAGTTGTGACTTTATTGGAGCCTCATCTAGAAATTATTTACACGAATCTATCAAATATTCTCTGATAATTGATCACATTATTATTTAGGAAGTGATTCCCACAGATGGAGAACAAAGAACAAATTGGGGACAAATTATCAGTTTTAAAGGAAATTTGATGCACACAACACAGAAAAAATCGTTTAACACGCAACTGAGGGGGAACTGAAATATTTTTTCGTGTTAAAGATTATTGTAAAGAAAACCCTGTATATTCAAAACAATTAAGTTTATTAGAGTACATTTTATTTGCATAGAAATGTATTTGTAATAATTCAAGCTAACGTCATCTTAAAACATTTAAATTTGTAATGGCCCTGACTCCCCAGGGCTTCCGCGTAAATAATTTACTGTTAGCTTACCTGCCTAACGGGATGTAATCGTAACTTTAACACTGCAAAATTATACACTCAACGTTTTTTTAATTGTCCTTTATGTAATCACCTCGTTCGATATCTTTCCACCAATCACAAGATCCGTCCACGATTGTCATGTGAGTTTTGGAACTTCCGGTCTTTGTTTTATATAAAAAGCAGATTCCTTGAAAAGTTCACGCCACGCTCTGTATTTGTCATAAGATTCCTCTAATGTTTGTTGCTGCTTATAGGGGCTTTTGTGTTCTTTGTTATGTCGTCTCCTAAGTGAAATAATAATACATCATCTACAAGAACATGTTATGACGGATCTGTATGCGATCTTCTAATTAATTCTCTTGGGAGATCTTTGGGCTATCAATTTGCGTTATTCACAACCAACCGTTAAGAAGAAGAGAATCGTGATATTTAAATTAACTGACTTTAAATAAGCGAGGTTTTGTAGCTTGAGGAGAGAGGAGGAGAGGAGACGCACTCGAGTCCGGTGTGATGGCTGCTGAAGGTACAATATTGGAATTATAGAGCTTTGATTATTATTAGAAGGAAACCTTAAAGGGACGATTGTTCACTAAGATTGAATTAAGACTAGTTTAAATCGCATAATAGGTTATATCCTTAATTAAGATAAGGATCAGGTTTGTTAGCCACCAAATCACTCAGGTTTTACCGTCGTTGTTCCACTTTCACAGTTTTCATTCATTCTCTTAATATTATTAGTTGAAATCTTGTCTGTTCTTAGTGTTGAAATAAATAGATTAGAGTTGAATCTTGTCAAGTGTTTCTTCTCTCCCCACACACATCTAGGTGCTCGCGAGAGAGGCGTGGGCCTCTTACAATGTTTCATCACTATACATCTAGTACACCTATCAACAAGTAATGAAATTTAAAAGTAAATAAAGCCTTACCATCTTCGCCAGCTATTACATATACATGCATGTATTTAGTAAAAATCAATGAAACAAAAGTCACTACTGAGATCATTCACTTCTACGCTCTTCTTTATAAATATAAACAGGACATTATTACATAATTTACGCTCATTAGAATACTCAGAAATATGGGAAACTCGCAAAAGACCGCATGCCTTCTTCCCCTGTCTCTCACTCTCGATTGTGTGGGCGTAAACACCCCTACACCCTTACATCCCCGCGCTTTCAAAGCACCCTCTACAGTTGTGCTTCAACACAACCTAATGAAATTTAATACAAAATTTTCAAGTTTTTTTGGAAAACAAAATATTTGTTGAGTTTTTGGGAAATAATTGATTATAGCTTCGCGCACAAACATTTTCTTAGTACAATGCCAATTCCTTTCTTAAAACGTTCCAACTATCCTGGATTTGTAGAAAATGTAATGAACGTTTATTTAGAAAGTTCATTGCTTCTTTCTTGCATTAAAGGTCCTGGTATGGGTGCATTCTGAGGTTTCGCTTGTTTGAACCAAACAAGCAAACCCGTCTCTAAATCCTCGTCCTTGGCCGTTCTCATCCGCTTTTTCTCTGGCTCATACTTACTCCCCTCAGACATTTCTGTAATTTTCTCTCTTTTGTTGATATTGTAGAGTTTGCAATACCAAAATATCTACAGATTTCTTTTTTTGTCTTATATTTTTGATCAACCGCCATAAGAAGCTCCATCTTCATTTTAAGCGAAGTAGCAGTTTGCTTTTCCCCGAGCTCTTTGCTTTGGTGCTCGTAAAGAAATTCTCTTAAAATAGAAAAAAAATCATGAACTCAACTCGTTGATTTTTACTCACACTGCGATACACTCATCATCGAATTTCAAAGCGAACTGATGAGATGTTTTTGTGTGGCGTTTGTAGGGATGGAGGGTGAAAGTAGCTTAGATAAACAAAATTGGCTCGTGTCAGAGGCTATTTCGAAGGTATTTCAGAGCCAAGTTATTCTCCTTTCTACGAAACACGTGTGGCACCATCTCTCTTTCATTTTAATCTTCTTAAATCTCACTTCGTGGCTGGTGTTTCCCGTATTTTTCACATTCGTAAAAGGAAAATATTTTCATGTCAAGAGAAAAAAAATGCATGAAAATACCTAGTAGTTTGTCGGGACTGTTGTATTATTTCATGTTGATCGATATTTCGTCTAAAGCGTTTTCACATTAAGCATATTGCACTGTATTTGTATTTTGCTGAAGCGGCTCTGGAATGCTTGAGAAACGTACAGGTTAAAAATCAAAAGCGAAAAATTCCTACTAACGAAAATGAGGGAAGTTAATGAAGTGAATTATTTCAATTATAACCTGCGACCATTTCCACTTTTATTTAAAAATTTACTAAAAAATCTCTGAAAGCTAAAAATTGAATTTATTAATTTACATAAACTCGACTATCGAGCCAAAAAATCAAAAGTTCAAAACTATCCCATTGAAAGCTAATAATTGAATTTATTAATGTTAACAGCCGTACCAATGCCCCCACTAGATAAGTGGACCTCAGTTCCTTTATAAAGTGTCAGCAATAACCGATGTCATAGAGATAAAAAAAGAAAAGCTTTATGCGAATTTGATGGAAGGAATAAGCACAACGATCTGATTTATACTTCAATGGTAGAAATGTTTCATATAGGAAATTCTGTGCGAAATACAGAGCATTGAGAAGATATATTTCCAATATTTACGATCAAACATGCATCTGGGTATTTTACATTCAACTGTCCCATTCGATGTACGGAATTCATCAGATTTTAACCAAATTTCATTCTATTTCCTAAATTTTCTTCTCATTTAATAAAAAATGGTATTCATATTTTTCTGCTATTGAATTTACAAAATCAGTAAAAACATACACCCTCAGAAATTCAAAATAATAATAATAACTAGGCATTCTAATATATGTACTGAAACATATAACAGGCATTCAAATGAATCCAAAACGGTTGGTACATTTATCGTGCAGGAAAATAACGTCTTTAGAAATGCCTGGGCGTTTCGAAGACTCAAAGATGGCACCATTCGAGCATTGCGCAGTTCTGCGGTTAGTTGGTGAAGAACCCACTGCGCACAAATTTTTTGAAAGTTCATTGCATTATAGTGTGAGTGGTGAAAGTGGTGATGCATTATAGTGTGACTAGTACCCACGCTTATACCCAATAACCTCTGGATCTCGCCCACGGATCCAAGAATAAAGCATTAATTTAAGCAATCGTTTCCGGTGTGATGACACGATGAGCCTGTCCAGGTCGAGGAATCCCTCAAGGAATCTTTTGCGCCATTCCACAACACTTTAACGACACAGATGGTACTCACCGTATACAGCCTTCATCCGTCGATGCATTTCACGACCTCTAACTCTCTCCGGCGCTAAAAATGAATTTATTCCTTGTTGTTCCTTCTTACTCGCTTGCATATTCAGTAGTGGACGGTAGCTTGTGGGACTACCTTCTCTTCGGTGTGAAACCACACAGTCGCTATGAAACGACAAACGTTGCCCACGCGTCAGTATCTTTACCGATAGATAGTGCCACCATACACGCAGTTACGTGGTGTCCAAAGTGAGACACACTGACCGGGTTTCATTTGAATGAACCTAATACAATCAGAAAAAATATTTAATAAGGTCTTTTTATTTTTCTTTAGGTTATATACAGAAATGCCTTTTTCATATCTATCAGAGTTTAAACAAAAAACTCAGTATGTTATTTTTTAGCCATTTAATATTAAAAATATGTCGGTATCCAGCATAAAGTTTGTTGATTTTAAGAATTTATCTGCTTTTAATCACAGCTGATCGACATAATTTGATATCTTTAGACTTTGAAATAAGATATTAAGTATCCTTCATATTTTCGCGCCAGTGCATTTCTTTTACTGTGAACATTTTCCTTGTACTTGGAGCGCTACGTGTGATATCTAGCTGTCTCAAAAGTATATCTATGGATTATACTTTTCAACGTAATAATACTTCAAAAAGTTTCACTGCCAATTTCTTTCTTTATTAAAGCTAATCAACCGAAATTTTTTTCGAGAATTTCGCTCTCTCCATTACTGGTTTCACACAATTTTGGACCATTGCCTCGTGTTTCCAGGATTAGTCAACTTCATCTACAGGTCCTTCGTAAAGTTATTCCTGCGACTTTTTATGGCAAATGACAGAGCCTACAGGAAAATTTTACGATAAAAAATATCTCCTGCACCTGTTAGTGGAACGACTGTGTGTGGATGGTACGACCTGCACTTATTTTCTTTGGTGTAGGTAGGGTTAAAAATAAGCAATACGGTAATTGAAATTGCAATGAAACTACATGCTTATTATTGTCATATTTCTTCTTGAGAAATATTAATAGAATTCAGTTTAGAAAAACCAAGACATGTTAAATCGTACCATCAGGACGTATGCGATTTACTTTAGACAAAACGCACAGAAATTTCACAAAACGCCTCTTGTTGTTAACAAAAGCATTTGCAGACGTAAATTTAGTGATTAAAAGTCATTCAGGTTATTTAATATAACTCCCAATAGTGCTATGATGTCAGCAAGAAATACTGGCTTTCATTAAACGAGGTGGGTGAAACTACTCTCTTTGCTTATACATAACACTAATTATTGACTGGAATTAGTTTATGAATGAGATAAATACTCTATCAGTAATCGAGGAACTTAATGGATTATGATAGAATTAGGAAAGCAAACGAAACTTTTTTCATCCATTAAATAGGCAACAATGGCAGAAATGCAACCGCTGGATTGGCGGAGTCGAATGGTTCAAATGCTTAAGGTATCCGACTACGTTCGGAATCATGACTTTACAAAAGCGTATAAATGGATAATATTTATTTTATTTCGTGTCATTTATAGATTAGAAAACGTATATAAAATTGTTTTAAGAATATTATTACAATACAAAAATATTTAAGTAAAATATTTTGACAAAAAAATTAACATAGAATGATCCTTTTTCAAAACATTCTCCCTTTATGAAAAATGCTTCTATTATAATTATATTTCGCCTGCACATAGCTCAGACCTCTGTACAGAGGCCCAACTAGAATTTTTGAAACATATAAATTAGAACTGAAATTTATCCATATTTTACTACAACAGGGGGGAGAAATTTTAAGAAAAAAAACGCCCATAATTATTTCAATTGGTGATAACTCTGAAAATAATGTGAATTTTTCGAAAATCCTAGTTGAGACTCTCTGGAGAAGTCTTTACTTTATCTAATCAAAGTATTATTATTATAGAAGCATTTTTTATAAAAGGAGAACGTTTTGAAAAAAGGTTATTCAAAGTTAATTGTTTGCCAAAATATTGTATTTAAATAATTGTTTTTTGTCAAAATGTCCTTAAAACAATTTTATACGTGTATTCTAATCCAAGTGACACTAAATATCATGAAAATTATCCATTTATGCGCTTTTTTAAAATCATGGTTCCGAACGTAGTAGGATACCATAAGATCTAACATGGTGAAATTTCTGAACCAAAGATTGCGCTATATAAAGAAAGTTTCTTACGTATTGAATTTGATAATCATATCTATTTACTTAGTAACCCAATTAATCAAGAGTGCAGTGTAGGTGAGCAGAGTTCCAAAAATAGCTAGAATCAAGCTTCTTCTGAATGATATTACGTCACATCCCGTAAATACAAAATCTGAATTTTCAAAGCATTCTGCATGCAAGGAGATCTCCTCTCTAGCGCAAACATAAATTAATCTCAAACGCTTTTTCTTGCGAAAGGCTTCTTTTAATGTTCTCATTTGAATTGGTACTCCTCCCACAACCCACGTGATGAGCACAAGGCACCCCGAGCTGTTCAAAGTATGAAGGAATGACTGAGCATACGTGTGGGCCACGGAGTTCGCGCTACCATTGTACAGGGAAAATCCAATAATTGCGCTGCACGACAAGAAATTCTCAACAACCAAGAAAAAGGATGGCAAAGAGAAAATGTCTTGGATATTCTGCAAAATATCTTCGATTTTCGCTTTCCGTTTTATCATATCAATTTGCTTAGGGATCCCGAAGGCTTCTGGAGGAACTTGCAGAACTTCTTGTCTGAGCATTTCGATCCGTGTACAGCAACGCTGGCATAGTATACAAAACACCAGCGCCACAAAATTCGAAAACCCTGGACGCAGAAGGGCTGAGAGGAAAAGTTTACTACTCACGAACAAAATCTGGACAGGGACACTTTTTATATCATATCCATATGCCGAATGTCTTGCAGCGTTCCTCTTGTTGCTGGTGACTGTAACCCAAACCGAGTAAACAAATGGCATACAGCACAACATGAAAGCGAATAAATTTATTTTCTTGTCATAAGGGGGCATTCCATTCAATTTGGATAACGTTGCCGTTAATAGTTTTCTTTTCTGCAGCATTGCATAGTATATAATTAACGGTGTTATGAAACCCGTGAGTAGAGAAAATCTTGCTTTAATATCGCGAAAGTTGCTCTGTGCAATATATGGTGCCCAGTTGATGATAACGAGAGAAGTAAACAAAAAGATTATAGAGTACTTTGCAATTTTGTAAGAAAAGTACTTATCCGATTGTTCAACAAGTCCAGTACAACAAAGGAATTTATAAGGAATAGATGGAAATTTGCAAACACTACGATTACTAGTCACCTGTTTAAAAGAAACATTCATCAAGTCCAGGCTAGAATATTTATGATTCTCTTGACTTCTTCCATATATGTTTGAGTTAAGTCTTTGTGGCATATTTGCTCTCTCCATCCTTAATCCAAAATGCTTTGCAGTATTTTATTTCTCACACACACAGTTTCTTTCTTCAAACGGCTGAGAACAGATTACACACGCACTTATAATGCACAGATGCGTAATTTTGCATGATCTAGAAATCGGATTTATACAAAGTCTGTTTTCAGTCATGAAATAAAACATGGATCTATAATAAAGTATTCTTATCTAAAAATTCCATCCTGATCATGTAAACTGTGTAATGTATTTTCACTTTCTTTTGCGTACTTAATTAGAAGTTGAATGCCGAAGTTAAATATGTGAATTCGTTTTAACAGACAGCTTTATAATTACGTAATGGATAAGTTACCTGAAAATCTATCACGGATTTTTTCAAATAATAACCTTTAGATTACCTTATTGTGATAAGATTGCAACGAGCGTTTAAAATTGTTTATTTTCTTAAAATCTGACGTTATTGTGTAAGATATTCTCTCATACATTCAACTCGTTTCATCCACTTTATAATAGTAGCTTACTCCTAGGTCTGTCTTTTCACAAAACTCAAGGGTATTAAGCCTCAATCATTTGATGATTTAGAAATTGGCAATGACGCATGTTTACTCAATAACCTGATTAAATTTTCTAATATGCTTATTACTCTACATACATAGTTTTTGTTCCTTTAAAAACTAAATGGAAATTCGTTTAAAATTATAATTGTATTCAAAAGAGCCTTAACAATTAAATAATTATTATATTAACAATGCCCAATGTAATTTCCATTACAATATATCAACGTGAAAGTTTTTTTAATCAAAACACACACAAAATACAGTCAAATCAGAACAGTTCCAATATATAAATACATAATCTTTATAAAGTAAAATTTAGGCACGAATGGTAATATTTTACTCTTAGAGGGGGAAAAATACATTTTATGTATATGTGTTTGGTCTTGTTACTAAGCCCCAAACAATTCATTTTACAAATGATCTTTTATTAACATATAAAGTTTTCAGAATTTCAGCTACTATTTTTTTTCCAGTTTTTTCACTTCTTATTCCAAACCATAAAATATTAGAGGTTACCTTGTTATATGATTCAAGAACAATAATTGTTTTGGAAAAGAAAGATAAAATTTTTTCCTTCATAATATCTGTATTGGAAAGTATATATAACGATAACTTAACAACATTTTATGAAACATATAATTGATACATTAAAATTGCATAAATGATTCAATGTAAAGTAGGAAATACATAAACGTAAATGCATTAATAAACGTAACATTATTCTTTTCAGAACTAATATGAACAAAATATGAAATAATCGGTCTATTATAATAAAAAACCCGATTATATATTATAATATAATATATAATCGGTCTAAATAAATTATTAGTCTACATTGTTTCTTCCACAGTTTCATACTTTACTGAACTAAAAAGAATTTCGAAATGGCAAAATTTTAATGGCTGATTACCATTCACTTGCATAAAAGTGTATTCTTTTTCCTTCAATAGAATCAAAACTTTTTTTTTCTAATTTTCAGTAAAAAAACATCTTATGTATGTATATATATATATATATGTATATAGTATTTGAAATTAAATTCCCCTGATTCAAAGTTTATAGTTAGAAAATCTTACTTTTATTGATAAGTTAACAAAAAAAAATAATAACATAGAATAATAACACCAGATAAGGGGGAAAAAGGTCCATGCATCAGTAATATAACCTACCAAACGATAATAACCATCCGTAGTTGCTAACTCCTTAAAAAATAGATAAAGATCTGTGTACGCGTGTATGATTACCACTCTATAATCACACCATTAAAATGATGCCATGTAGTAGGAAATAACGCAATTTTTTTTGCTTTAATTCTGTAACGATTTTTCATTTAGGGAAAAGAAACATTCCTTTTTTTTTAATGATTGTAACTGTCACTGGGATTTAGAAGAAGGTTTGATTAAAATTTGCGCTCCTACAGAGTGTTTCCTAAAGTATCTTAATTTAACTTATTTAAATAGCTGGCAAAAAGGAAGTGAACAATGAAAAAATTGCTCAGAAAAACACAACAAAAGAAATAAGCAATAAGCTCTATTTTTCTTACCATTTTTTTTCGGGTATTCTACAATAAGAAATTAATACCTTAGCTAAAGTAAAGACGTTGAGATCAAATATTTAAAAACAATATAAAACTATGTTAGTTCTTTTTAATTGACAAGGAACTATAGTAGCGGTTCTTAAACTGTGGTCCAGACTCCCAAGAAACAGAAAGAAAAATTGAAAACCTCTTTACAGAAAGAAAAATTGAAAGATGTGCCCTTCTAGACTAAATCCCAAAGTTCTCCTCAAATAATATTCTAGAACTTGTACTTCAATCAAGAAAATAAATTCAGTTTTCTTATGGCTTGACTTGACTTAACGATTTCGCGGGGCAACTGGGCTGCGTCAGCAGCCCTCAATCCCCTATTTGGAACTGAGAGGTGTAATTTCTTGTTGACTTGGATGGTTAGGTGGAGGAGTGGCTTCAGGAAGAAAAACCCAATGGAGTAGTCATAGCAGGGAAAAACCTCTTCCTCTTGGAAGGAGCCTTTTGACTGGAGAAGGACTGGGTTTAAGAAGAGGAATCAATAGATATATTTGTCTTTGTTATTGATCCGATCTTATACATGACCACGGTAGCCGAGTAGTCACAGTTGTGAATTTGTAGTCGGTGTTATCGAGTCGCGGGTTCCTGTCCTAGTGCCACTAAAGGCCTGTGGTGTAGAGGGACTGATGTAAGTTAAATCTGTGGAAACTCAAAATCGTTACGTTGGAGTGGAGTGGATACCAGCGGATGTCGTTCTGTCACTTGAACCGAATTCAAAAGTGTGAATCCGCCACCAATATCTCTGTAGTTGCTATGCGCAACTTAAATTAAAATCAAACCGAAAAGGAAAGGATCTACCAGGCGAACAATTAAAAAACAAGCTTCCTAATTCCTAAATTTTCGTAACGACGAAAACTTGATAAACCTCAATAGAAATCCTAATTATCATAACATAAAATATATCTACATTCAAAAATCTCCAATGAGACTGAACTAAGAAATCAGTAAAGACCGAGAGCACAATCAAATCTTTAAGAAATCAAGCGTAAACAAGAGTGATGTACAAAAGATGATCAGAAAAAAAGGTTACAAGCTCAGCATTTGAAAACGACATATTGAGGAGAAATTTTGTTTCCCCAGAGTGAAGACAAATTGCGCTACTTGTCTTACAGCTGGTTTGTGGGTAGGTAGTGAAAGTTCCCAGATGGTTCAGGACGATTTGAATGGCAAGACTCTTAGGAAATTGGTCTCGTTTGAAAGTGCGAGCCGTGATTCGATTTTTATGGTCAAAGAATGTGTTCGTATCTGCATCGAGCAGACAGTACGCAGCGAAATTGTGTCACTCTTTTCAATCAGGCAGAAAGGATGTCGAAAACCACAATATGACTGGGAGCGTCCGGCCAAGTTCTTCAATGGCAGAAATCTCCACGGCACGATTGGAGAAATGATTCAAAATGATGGACGGGTAACTCTGCGTGAAATCTCGTCAGAGCTGGGACTGAGCTATGGTAGCGTGCACCATATCGTTTCTAATGTTCTGAGATATTCCAAGACAGTGCTGCGAAATCATCCGCCGAGACCTGGCTCAATGGACAGGGACCTGATTTCTATCAAGAAGAGTTAAACAAATTGGTTCCGCGTTCTGATAAATTCCTAAATAGACTTGGTGATTATGTTGAAATGTAATAGGCATGTATGGCTCTTAATTCGTTTTCGTTTTTTCTATCCATCGTTAATAAATAGTTAGTAAATATTTCTTTATTTAACTTGTAACCTTTTTTTCTGATCAACCTTCGTAAAGTAGCCTCGTAAAAGGAGTAGTAAAACGTTTAGTAAAACATAGTAAAACATTTGTTAGAGATATTGCAGTGTTCCTCTTCTAGTAAAATTTAGAATTGTTTTACGTTGCTCGTCGAATAGAAATGGCAAAAGAGGGATGTTTTGGGGGTGAGGAGAGGAAGAGAAAAACTTTCTAGAGAACGAGTTGAGAAAGAAAAGAGAAGTGAAAATTCTAACATCTATCAAGAAAAATGAATTTTCCTCTACAAGTATTTCCCGCTCGAAATCCACTGTTCCAAAAATGCTAACATGAGCGAACACACTCCTTCGTCAATTTAGGAACGATATTTATCTGCATATCACACAGTCCACTTTAGAATTATTACTAACTTCATCTCCCTAAACCCTCTTTTAGATGTTTCGAACAAATACAATCGAGTGGAATCTGTCGCCTTTCTTGTCACCTGATCTCCAGAAGGGAAGGGTTGATGATGACGTAAACGGTGTGACACGTCGCTTGGTAATTAAATTTAGTCCTCCCTGACTATTCCATCCCTGCCTAATGGCGTCTAATGCAAATTTCAATAGTAGCACGCTCAGATTCCTCCCCCTGAATTGGATGGTAGTCGTTCGCAATGGAATGCACAAGCTAATGAAATGGCGCCAAATCTGGGTCGAATTCTTTCCCCTTACGCCCCGGCGCTTAATGGGCGGGGTAAGTAGGAGTGTTCTTACAAAGGGCATAAAGGGTCATCAAAAAAGGTGTGTGTGGTGGTGGTGGGGGTGACTGCCCTTTAAATCCCTTTCTTGAACTTTTATGAGAGCTTTTTTGTCTGATATTTGCGAAGGGAAAATAGCCGATAAATACCATTATGTGATGAGAGGAAGAGATAGAGTTAAGTAAAATAATTTGATTTCGTATTCTAACAATGCTTTAATTGAATTAATTGAAGGCAATTTAAGATATCTAACTTCTCTACAATCGTGAATTTTGCCAAAAATTGACAAATTTTTTAAAATTTTACTTTAAAGGTCATTTTATTAGCTTTATAAAAATACCAAGTTTATTATTTGCCATTCACTAGAACAAAAACTGCAAGTGTTTTAGTAAAAGCAGATGCCACAACTTTAAGCAAGATGCCATACTTTAAAATGCTCGATTTCGCTCGATATGTGTTCGTTTTTTAAAATGCTCAAACCAGAACAGCAATTGCTCAAAGTGTTTTGAAAATAATCAACTGAAACATTTATGTATGTTCTGTATAATAGCAGAAGTGTTTTAACCTTCAAATTCATCAATCACTGTTTTATTACAAAATTTGCAGTTTCTTATGTTAATATAATCACAGTTACTTTAAACAACTTCATATAATAACTAAGATAAAGTGCTCTACGTTTTGTAAAATTTAAAATATCTCAGATTCCGAAAATCATTTAAAAAATGAATAGCAAAGCAACACATCAAAATTGAAAAAGTGAAAATTTGTTCATAAACTCTTTGTTCAGAATGGGTGCCGTTTATGCAATATTTTGTAAATTTTGACCACTTTTTTTCCCATTTTAGTAATAATAATTTCTTTTTCTCTACTAAGGTATCCGACTACTTGCGGCAACTTTTTTTTTTTGAAAAAAAAAAGAGATATGGAGATCTTTTTGTGATTTTTATATTTATTTAGTATATTTTAAGGAAAAAATCCTAAAATTGGTAAAAGAAAAAAAGTTATTATTATTAAAATGGGAAAAAACTAGTAAAAATGTACGAAAAATTACATAGCCGGGGCCCGCTCTGTACAAAGATGTTATGAACAAATTTTCAATTTTGTTGTGTTACTTTGTTATTCCTGTTTGAAGTGACCTTCACGATAAGAGATATTTTAATTTTTACAAAAACTAGAGCACTTTATCTATGTCATTATACGAAATTGCTTAAAAAAACATTGACTATATTCACATAAAGAACTGCAAATTTTGAAATAAAACAGTTATTGATAAATCTGAAGGTCAAAACACTTCTACTGTTATGCAGAACATAAGCAAAAAATTTCAGCTAATTATTTTCAAAACTTTTTGAACAATCGCGGTCCCCGTTTGAGTTTTTCGAAAAAAACACATTTCGAGTAAAACGCATTTTAAAGTTTGACATCTTGTGTAAAGTTATGGCATTTGCTTTTACTAAAACGCTTGTAGTTTTTGTTCTAGTGGAGGGAAAATAAAGTACTTGGTATTGTTATTAAGTTAATAAAATGGTCTATAAAATAAAGTCATAAAAAAATTTGCCAATTTTTGAAAAAAATCATGGTTTTAAGGTAGTCGGATACATATTTTCCTTAAAATGTAGTAAATAAATCTAAAAACCATATATATCCATTTTTTTTTAAAAAAAAGTTAGTGCAAGTAGTCGGATACCTTAATGAAGTTAAGGACTGGTTTTAAGGAACACTAAAACACATAAATCAGGACACATATACAAAGATACACAAGGATATATTTCGCTTATCACTAGAAAAATAAAAACTTGCATGCTTAATAAAAATTAGATGTGATAGTTTTCAATACCTCTGATCGACTTATCGAGTAGCATTGAAATTTCTTTTCTTTCTTTCTTTTTTGTGTTAACATTAGGTTAAGAGTTGAATATTCTAAAATAAAAAAAAATTCTAAGTAAAAACAATAGAAGAATTAAAATTACGAACGGTATTATTGATTAAGCTTAATACCAGTTTATTTCATTTTTTTTTGGTCATAAAATTATATTTTGGAAAAAGTAAGAGCTTTACGTTGTCCACAGAGTTCTGTTCCTTAGTGGCTGCGGTAGTTTGGTGGTTGAGGTCATGGACTCGTTACTGGCGTGTCATGAGTTCAAGCCAAGTGCTGCTGAAGACACGCCATGTAGAGGGGGCCAAGCACCCTGCTGTTGGTGTGGTGGGGAAGTTAGGAGAGGGGGCTGCTCATGTGTCGTCCTTGTTACTTGACAATGGTTCAAAATAAAATTACGAGGTTCGTCTCTAAAAGCCTATATGCAGCTTCATAGTGCCATATTAATGTAACTATCACTCACTATTCCATCCTTTGGCAAGAGAGCTCCACCTACAAAAACAAAAGAGTTGCATTACGTCTTCTGGCTGTGTGCCGAGAAAAAAGACATTCTATCTTTGGGTGCGGTTGTGTGTGGACTTTTCCGTGTATGATGTTCTTAATAAACTCTATTGATTGATTGATTGATTTAATATTAACGTCGCACTGTTCAGCTACACGAGGGCTTTTGGCGACGGACCACGTAATTTTGAACCATGGTCAAGTGGCGTGGACGACCCTGAGCTGCCCCTCTCTCCTAACTACCACACCACACCAACGGGGGGACGTTTCAGCTCTCGACAGGTTTAACGTGCATCGCTGCCTTACATGGCGGGTCTTTAGTGGTACTGGGCTCGAACTCGGGACAAGGCAAGCCCCGATCCAATACCTATTCCACTCGGCTACTACGGTCCCTAATAAACACTAATGTTTCAGTTTATACCAGTGGCATAACGCAGAAGATTAGGCCCCCTCCTGCAAAATCAGGTTTTTCTTCTATGAAATTTAATAAATTGGTTAAACACTTACTTCGCGTCAATCAGGCTTTCGACTTCCTAGAATTCTGGGCCTCCCCGCGATGCGGGGTAGTGGGGGTGTACGTTACGAAACTGATTTAGACATTATGCCTTAATATTTTTAGAATCTATTCATTAGAACCTATTTTTAGTTTCGGGTGATTGTAATCGCTTATAACCTATGTTTCACAGCAAAAACAATTAATTGTGGAAATAATTCTAAAATAAGAATTTTAGTTTCGCAGTGCGTCATAATTTCTACACTATTTACTCAAATATATTGGAAATAAATGATTTGCGTAATTTCTAGGGCTACCTCTCATCCATATGGAAACTTTTGAAATGATTTCAACATTTCAAAAGATCTAAGAAAACGCACGCGCAGATATTTTTAGGGAGTAAAAGAGGGTGAACGACACCACTAATGAAATCGATGCGAAAACTGTCATTGGTGGTTCAGATTAACTGCATGTTAGATGTAGACGAGCCACCAAAATGATGACACTGCTTTTCATTTTTAACACGCTTTCATCAACTTTACCTGTACGGAATGGAATCTTTGAACTCGATTTTTACCCACATTAAAAGATCAGATTAATTCTAAGTTTGCACACTTGTCAAGGACCTACGACAGCATAATAATTTAATAATTTTTTTCCGTTGTCCTGATCAGGATCTTCAGGATTAATAATTTCCCATTTCCAGATATGGCGACTAATTACTGATCCCATTTCCAGATTTGGCGACTAAAATATTATGTTACAGCCCTAAAGGGAAAACGAAACGAACAAACGAAAAAAGTGTTCTTTCTATATGTGAGAAAGAGAAGATTTGATTAACTATAAAAGCGTGTTTTTTAGTTTTTTTTAAAAGTGTACTTTATTACATGTTTTAGTTACACTTCGGCAGTTACATCACGCAAATAAAACATCATATAAGGGAAAAAAAGACGACACATAACAGGCAATAATCAATTGAACGAAAATTAAATGGGAATAAAAAATCTTCTCCATCGTCCCAAACAAATCATTCATTATTTTGCTTTAAATCTATGCAGAGATACTCGTGTGGAGACTTGTGCTGTACAGTATTCCCTAAAGGGAAAATTGCACGAATCTTCCCTAACCAATCAGTCTGAAAGAAACATTGGCCGAATGAGGGCCCCGAAATCGGTAGAGTGCTTATCCAAAAAAAAATAATGAATATTTAATTTTTTGGGTGTATTCGTGTCGTAATAATAAATATTAGAAAACTGAAATAAGGCCTGAAATTTGAACGTTGATCACACAATCATCATGCGACAACTCGCTTGGTGCAACAGCGCCCTCTTTCCACTAGACAGATGTAAAACACACAGAGAAGGTAGACTAAAACTTTTTGATTCATTTTCAAATGTAATTAAAAACCAACAGTGTATGACTTACGATAGTGTGGTAGCTTATTGGTTAGGGTCATAACTTCAAGGCCTGTGCGCCACTGTGCCCCTGAAGACCCACCGCATAAATGAGCTAATGCACGTTAAATCTGTCGAGGGTCTAAGTCCTCTCGTTGGCATGGTGTGGTAGTGTCAAGAGGAAGATGTTAGTGTCATTCTTGTCATTTGACCATAGTACACATTATGTACACATCACCAGTAGCTCCTTTAGAATGCATTGTTAACAAACTCCTTCGGCAGTGTCCAAACCACTCTGGAAGAACAGATAGAAACAAATAATTTTGCCAACAGATGACGCTGCTAGACTTTGAATGTATTCAACACGAGTGTTTCCTTCGAACAATATTGTTTTTGACGTCATTTATTCGAAAAGACGATTTCTGCCGAAAAGGTTAATTGTGTAGGTAGGTTCTTTGAAACAAATCAAAATGTTAAAGACGTTCCTTTTCCAGTACTTAAAAAAGATCTATATACAGAAGCAAGTGCAGCTTCAGCCCTTACTGAGGTAACTATTCTCGTCGTTTGAATTTTACTGTTGAGATTCTTGAACGTACAGATGAAAATCCCAATTTCTTGGGATATGTTATCTTTACCAACAGCAAAATATTGAAATTTGTCGCACTTCCCAACATCCCCCGATTTAGCTACAGTGTACTTAATACTTAATAGCTTTTTTATTGAGATGCGAACGTTTGGTGAAACGGTATGTTTCGAAATTAAACTGAACTGGCTAATATGGGCTTTTTCCCTTAGAATTAAAGATCTGGCAGGCAGGGACATCTTAATACTCCTTGAGCTCCTGAGCAAATACGCAAAAGTAGGCCCTGTGAATCTACATAAACATAGGTCCCTTGTACGATCTTTAAAAGTAGAAAGCACATAGCATATGTTGTCAAATACTAGTACAAACAATGCCCCGAAACAAATAAATGTGAAGGATTTACTCATGCATGTGTACAAACCAGCTCAACCGATTGTCGCCTTTTGACTAAATGAGTAACGATGGTGTAGGGTGGTAGGCCTAGGATTATATAAGGACGACGGTCATTACATATAGTCAGTTGACATATCGTCCAAAATTCCCTGTTTTTCGGAGAATATAACCGGAAACAACATTTGACTGTTGAAATTATTCGAATAATAATCTTATAAGGGTGAGTCGAGAACGAGACAAAAACCCCGATTGTGACTGAGGACCTGGGAGCGGGCCCAGTTGGTCCATGCCTTAAGACTGTCCTGCTCCCTGGTGTAGTGAAGGATTTACACAGAAAATTATTAATTAAGCTACCACTTTATTATGTGTTTTCTCGCAATCATATTGGAATGTGCTTGTACTGTAGGGCATCTTTATCATTCTCATAATAGTAGAGTTACAAATACCTCGTGCTTATAAGGGTGCAGAGGTATTAAATGATTTAAGTTTGTAGAGTCTCTTTAATGTACTTTGGTTGTGGCGTTGTAGAGTCGTGAGTGCGAGTCTTACTGCTCGTGAAAATCTGTCTTGTAGGGGGGCAAAGCTCAGGTGTCGTCCTCGTTACTTGACCCTGATTCAAAATGACGAGGTTCGTTGCCAAAAGCTCTGGTGTCTGAACAGTGTGACGTTAATATTCACTCACTCGTTCACTTTTGCGGTTTCTTCAACGTACAGTCACGCTCGATTGAACGAATCCTATTAAATGAATTTTTCTCTTTCCACGATTAAAAAGAAGGCTAAAACCCCTATTTAGCGAATAAAAAACCCATAATTAAGGAATTATTGCAACATCTGAAATTATTTTTATTAGTTTGTATTTTAAAAAAGTTTTTTTTCCCTTCAAATTGTCGTTTTTGTCCGGAATAGAAACAAGGATTTTTGTTGTAAGTAGCGAATTTCGATGGGAAAGGGTATTGATTATTCACGAGTGCAACCCATTGTGTGAGTTTTGAATAGGACAGGAAACTCCTTATTTCATCCAACTCAACAACGCAAGGCCTTGACGGACTGCCTATCTGTGCAACTGAAGTTAGGAAAAATGTTGATTTGTCGGAACCAATGAATAGCGATTCTGATGCAGAAATGGATCATGAAACTCTTATCAAAACTGTTACATTTTTTTGGAAACTGTGAGAACATACCTTATGCAGTAGGATGCAAATGACGCAGTTTTTTCTTCTCTCATAAAGTCTAAAAGAACTCTTTCGAGTCAGGAATCAAAAACATAGTCAAACATCTATTAGTGATTATTTTAACATTTGCAATTAACTGGTTCGTAATAATTACCTAATAGTTATTTTAGCTATTGAAAAAAGATGTGTAATTTTTCTAACTAAGGATATATTTTGTGTCGCTGCTTATTTCGGAATTTCGAAAAGGTAAGTGCAAAAAATTTGTACTTTGTTTGAACCGCGACGTAACGAATAACTCTGAAACAACGGACAAAATGTTTGGACCCGATGAACTCGTTAAATCGGGGTCCGACTGCATTTGTTTTCCATTTTGTTTCTGTAATGAATTTAAATTTTAATCAGAATTCTAAATAATAGGTTTATCATATCGCTTAAGAAATGAATTCCATTTAAAATCTACTGCCTTTGTATTCTATTCCACGCATCAGCAAATTAAATTTGCAACAAATATAAGATTTTTTTCTCAAGGGTCCTCTTCAGTGTCCCTCGTGTTGCTTCATAGGGCTCTGTAAATAAGCCCTCAATCACTGAAAATATATATTATGGGTTCGGAAGAAATGTTTTATGTATTTTTTGGTAATTTATATTATATGCTTGAAAACTGTAAAATTTTATTATACACACACACACACATTATGGAAGGTAGATCCATAAAGCATTGCTAACCCTAATTCGCTGGCCTAATTCAGCGACAGCTTTAGAAATCATAATAGGTCTCCAGTTTAGTCCTATGACTTTTTGTATCTACATTTGTTGTGTTTGCTGAATTCCAATTTCTTACTTCTTTAGTACTGTGGGTTCTAGTTATTCTTCACTTTTATTTTATTATTCTATACATATTTACAATTTATTTTGCAGCAATGATTAATATTGTTTTATTTTACAAAACTGCTATTATTTTATTTTGCATTTTTCTTTCTTTCCAATTTATCTTGCAGCAAATTTTTATTTTTTTAAAAAAAATTCCAAAAACATTTTTTTTATAATTTTTGTGAGAACTGTTTCTTCAAATTTCAACTATCTTATCAATCTTAAAACTTTAACCTACACTCAGGAACATTGAAAATAGCGACCCAAGAAGAAAGCATCGGATTGAAATGAAATTCAATACATATAATGACACAGATGAGAGATTCACTTGATCTAAAAAACAAGACAATTAAACGAATACAGGGTGTGCAACGACACAAATACTGGGCAACTTCAATAGCGCGTTGGACCACCTCCATCTGCAATACATGCCGCCACACGGTCCGGCATTGAGTTGATTAGACACCTTATGTTGCCCTGAGTCAGATGGGCCCGCCAATCTTGGACAGCCAACTCTAAATCATGTACAGAGTGACACGATGACATCTGCCGTTTTAGCTGATCCCACACGTGCTCTACAGGGGACAAATCGGTGGAGCGGGCCGGCAATGGAAGAGTCTGAAAATGACGTAGGAAGTCTTGAGCAACTCTTGCTGTATGCGGACGAGCATTATCTTGCTGGAAAATTGCCCCTGGGAGACCATTTAAGAAAGGTCCTACATGGGGTCGAAGAATATCATCAACGTAACAACGTAACGCCCGTTAAGGTTCCACGCATCACAATTAAAGTGGGCCGGCTATCATAGGCTATGCCCTCCTCCAGATCATTACACCAGCTGTGCGGGCAGTGTGACGTAGAACAGTGAGGGGAGAATTGTACCGCTCACCAGGGAGCCTCCACACCCGTACACGGTTATCATCTGTCCCCAAAAGAAACCGGGATTCATCACTAAACACAACTTTTTGACAATCTGTGACATTCCACATTGATCTGGCTTGGCACCACTGTAGACGCAGTTGCCGATGTTCCGATGTTAAAGGGAGTGCACGGAAAGGGTGCTTGGATTTAATATTTGCTTCTGAAAGGTGTCTGGAAATTGTTTGTGGAACAATTGCTACGCTTGCGTCTGCTCGTATCGTTGAACGAGTCACTGTGGGGTCCAAAAGGGCTTGCCGCACGATCCTTCGATCCTCTCTCCTCGTGGTCTTCCTGGTCGCTCCAGACCCGGTTTTCCGCGCATGGGTACCTTCTCGTATCCACTGCTCCCAACAATTTGTAACGGCACACTCCGAACGATCCACCTGGCCAGCAACACGGCGCGTCAACCAGCCTGCAGTTTTCATTTCGATGATCAGGCCTCTCTCAAACTCGCTTAACTGTGAGAAATGTCTTCTAGCACGTTTACCTGGCATGTTTTGCTTACCAAAGTTTTCCTACAATCGGCGGGTAATCGTCATGTTTATGAAACTTTGAATTTGCGCTGGCATATATAGCACCCTCTTCCTGATTGTAGAGCCACCTCGGCGTGTATGAGCATGCGTATTGGCACAAAACTTGGATCATTTGCATATCACATTACGCTGTACTTATTTGCAAAGTTTCGCGATTGTACTTAGCTTCTTTCTTGGGTCGCTATTTTCAATGTTCCTGAGGGTATATTTTTGTTTATTTTTGAAAGTCAACATAAATAATTAGTTGTTCCTTTTAACATGTGAAGGGATAACTCATTTAGCATTACGGTATAATATATAGGAGGTACAATATATATACGGTATAATATATATAATATATAGAAGAAAAAGAATGAGAAACACATTTTATAATAAAAAAAAAATGCGTCAACTCAGATAAAAATGAGTAGTATGATAAAATAAGGGATTCTCTCTACAAGATAGAGAAGCCAGAATATAATATTAATGTTTAAGTACTTTTACATATGAAAAATTATTCCGAATTTGGGTCCTATTCTTTAATACACATTAGCCGGAAACAGCATTAAGGTATCCGACTACTCTAAAATCATGTTTATTTTTTTTAAAAAAAATTGACGATTTTTTTTATGATTTTATTTTATAGGTCATCTTAGCCTTATAAAAATACTAAGTTTTTTATTTTTCATTCAATAGAACAAAAACTATAAGTGTTTTAGTAAAAGCAGATGCCATAACTTACATAACATGTCAAACTTTAAAATGTTGTTTTATTCGAAATGTGTTTTTTTCGAAAAACTCTAATGGGGGGACAGCGATTGTAAAAAAGTTTTTAAAATAATTTGCTGAATTTTTTTGTGTATGTTCTGTGTAACAATAGAAGTGTTTTAACTTTCAGATTTATACATAATTACTGTTTTTTTAAGCAATTTCATGTAATAACTAAGATAAAGTGCTCTAGTTTTTGTAAAAATTAAAATATTTCTTATCCTGAAGGTCATTTCAAAAAGGAAAGGCAAAGAAATGCACCAAAATTGAAAAATTTAGAATTTGTTCCTTTACTATTTGCACAGTGCGGGCCCCGTTTACGTAATTTTTTTGTCAATTCTTAAAAATTATTTTCCATTTTAGTAGTAATAATTTATTTTTCTCTTCTTAATTTTAGCCCCTTTTTTCTTAAAATGTACTAAATGAGTCTAAAAACCACAAAAAAACCTCCATATCTCCATTTTTTTTTCAAGTAGTCGCATGTAGACGGATTCTTAAGGTGATCGTAGGAAAATATCGCCATCTTCGAGCTCATTCCCCGAAATTCATTCGACGGCAGTCAACAACGAGAATTGATTGAACAGCGCATGCCCTCATAAATACTGCATGAGGGGAGAGGAAAGAGAAATCCGGGGGTTGATGCGCCTGCCCTGCGCAAGAGTCGCAGAGATAGATTGGGCTGGAAGATAACTGGAAATCTCATCAACCCAACAAAACAGCGAAAAACACTAACAGGTAAGAAGACTCCATTTTAGTATTTGTTTAAATATTGATCATAATAGTTATATGTGTAGGGTGAAACATTCATTTCATCTTATTTTGAGCATATGTGACGGGATGTCGATTTGGTATTTAAAAATAAAACGAAAATATACCATTTACATTCAATGGCTATATCGATTTTATATATTTATCATTATTTTTTTTATTTCAACTTGTTGCTCTTCATGAATTCGAATTCACTGAAGTATAGAAGGGTTCCAAATTAAAATTAGATACACTTAGAATGATTATTATTTTTTTTATATTTAAATTCGGATATTTTGTCATTTAGAGCTATATATTTTTTATCCCTATTTCCAATCCTCTGTGCTTATTGCGTGATTGTTTTGATAAATCGAAAATAAATTTTCCTTTTAAAAACTAAATTTCCACTTATCATCACGGTATACATATGGAAGAAATAATTACGAATGCTAATTTCATTTTGGAAGCTTTTTGAATAGTGATATCGAGGTATTTATGCCTGAAAATTGATTTTTTTTATCGATCCTTTACGTATTTCATTTCTTTCTTTTAAAAGCTCCCAGTAATCCTGATACTTCGAAGTTAATGAATTGAAGTAATTTGTAGTCCATCCTGAGTTTGGAATCACGCGCAGAAAATAAGTGGCATAATTCTTTTAAATACGATATTTCTCTTAGCCCGAATGATATGATGGCTGACATCTTGATTATAGTAGTATATGGATTCACTTATTGCAGAAAACTCTTAAGTTGAGTTTAAAACTATTATTTAAAAAATATATATATTTAAGACACTCTTATAAATATATGATTATCTTGGACTTTGGATGTGAATTTTATATTCTACTCCTGTTATAAATTTGGATTACTTTGTGTTCGTGGTGTTAAATTTATATTTTATTGAAAGAATACATTTTATATTTCTGGAATGTAATGGTGCTAGCGAAATAAAAATGAAAATCTTATTTTTGACTGGAATAATTACTTATATTAAATCTGGTTGCTGATATTAAATTTAGATGTTGATGAGGTTTTATTGTGTAAAAATGCGTATTTATACTGCTTTGTGCAGTGGCGTATATTAAAGCCCCCTGCAAAGTCAGATTTTGGGCTTCAAGTGGGATCTTACAAAGGATTGCAAAACCGTAACCTTTGGGCCTCAACGCTATGGGAGTTTGTGGGGGTGTGCGTAACGCCACTGGCTTCGTGACTGTTGTTAATGAATACGAATTTCCCAATTAAATAGGTCCCAACTCACAAAAGAGTGTGTCAAACTAGAATCACAATTTTGAAATGAAATTATAGTTAAAAATAACTGTTTTATTGAAGACTCAATTTAAAAATTCGTGTTATAAAGAGATTTTATAGTTTCGAAATATTATTCACATTTATTGTAAGTATGTCTAACTTTCTCAAGCAAATCACATGCAACTAAGTAGTATCTATCACTGATTTTAAATTCTTGTGAAATAAGAGACCCATGTTAATATTTGAGGGCTTTTTTGCACACTTAACAGAAATATATAGAAAGTATATATTTTTCTCAAAAGAATCAATGAACTATTCAAAGAATTTCTTCCATATGATGTTATTTCATCCTGTGAGTGATGATGTAGAAAGAAAATTCATCATAAGGGTTCTGTTTAAAACTGACATGAAATGCATTTTTAAGATGCTTCATCTCTAAATTGCTTAATTAATAACAATTAAATTAACTAATAAAGCTAATTAATGAAAATAAATGATTAAAATAAAATAATTTAAATAATCAAATCAATAAGATGGAGAAAAAATATTTAATTAAAAGTAACAAATAATTAAATCAGTTAGATAATTAAAGAAAATTAATCACAATTAAAAAATTAAAATAAAAATTGAAATTAATTAAAATAAAAAAATTTTTAAATAAAAATTAATTAAAATAAAAATAAAAACTAATTAAAATAAAATTTTTAACAATAATTAAATAAAATAAAAATTAAAAATAATTAAAATAAAAAAATTTAAAATAATAATTAATTAAAATAATTTTTTAAAATAATAATTAATTAAAACAATTAAATGAAATAAAAAAATTTAACTAATAATTAATTAAAATAATAAAATAAAATAAAAATAAATAATTAAAATAATAATAAAATAAAATAAAATAAAATAAAATAAAATAAAAAAATAATAATTAATTAAAATAAGAAATTAAGTAATAATTAATTAAAATAAGAAATTAAGTAATAATTAATTAAAATAAGAAATTAAGTAATAATTAATTAAAATAAGAAATTAAAACAACAATTAATTAGAATAATTAAGTAACATGAAAAATTATGATACACGAAGGATAAAACAGCTTATTACTGTCTATTCAACAGAAAAACGATGAATGTAATTAATTCATTGGTCTCACCTACGTTTTGTTCATAAATATATATACATAAACAAACTTATTATAAATTTGCTGAATTGAAACACTGATTTTAGAACACTTTTGTATATGATTGCTTCAACTGAATGAGGAAAGAAATTGTAAAATTAGTCATTTAAGATCTGTGTGAAAATATTGTTTAATCTGAAATTAAAATTATCTATAAAAAAAAAGTAATTTTTGCTTGTTTATTTCCATTTAGATATAATCATAATTTCTCATGAAGATCTATGATGTTTAAACCTTCCAGTATTTTGTTATCTTTGCCATTCAAAATACTGTAGCCTTTGTTACCTATCCTTGGAATAAAATTGTAAGTATGTTATTTTATTTTAAACCCTTAAAGTACGAATTTTTTTCCCTCGGAAAAACTGGTAAAAAATTATTCAATTTTTTTTGTGGCAGAAAATGAATATAACAATTAAAATAATATAAATTAATATGATAATAATTAATATGAAATATAATAATGATTAATATGAATATAATAAAACGAATGAGAAAAATCGAGAAAGAACCTCAGTCAGAGACATTAGAAATAAAATAACGCGAGATGCAATATTCCCCGCGTAAGACACGGGCATATACAAATTTGCCCGTATCGCTCGCCCGTGTCAGAGACGGGCAAATGCGTTAGGGAGTGATTCTCAAAATGTGAGGCGTGCCCCTCTAGGGGGTGTGATAATCCTACGTTGGGGGCTCAACTATATCGAAAAGTCTAAAATAAAAGATTATTTTAAAAATTATTAATTTACTGAAATGAAGCAAAACAAAATACATTCTGACATAATAAAAAAAAATGCCCTTTTACTCTGATATAACATACATATAAATGCATCACAACTGTACAATGTATTTGATACTTAATTTATCAATACTAAATTAAGAACAAGTTTAATAAGTACTAGATTTGGAAACGGTAATAGTATACGAAATATTTTTGTTTTCAATGCAGAAAATTCATCATCCACCCCTGCCCAAAATTCAAACAGTGATTTAATACTAAATTGCCTTTTGATTTCTAAGTTGACGAGAAATCTATGAAAATTTCTTCTTCGGAATTTAAGAGCCTTTCTGTATCAAGGTACCTGTGTACTTGGTAATCATTTTGGTATCTTCTTTAAGTAAAGATTATTTTGCAGCAATATGTTCCAATTTAAAAAATAGAAAGGGAAAATAACATGATACTTAGAAATTTACTTAGAACCTTTTACTTAGAAATAAGTTACTTGAAATATCTATTACTTTTAAAAAAGTAACATGTACAAATTTTAATATTTATCTTGATAATTTCTACACTTTATTATTGTCCTTTTGTAGATTTAGCTTCAAAGTACATTATTATTGTATGCAATACATTGCTATTGCATAAGGGTGGCACGATGAAAATTATTATTGAAAAATGGGTCTATGTATTGAAAAATTGAGAAGCACTGCGTTAAGGGGTTAATCAGCTTGAAAAATATTAATTTAAGTATATATCTGGAATTAAATGGGGTTGTTCCTTTTTATTTTCATAGGTAACTGGCACCATGAAATCAGCGTGAAACTATGAAAATCTACTTAAAAAATATGGATTTAGTCTGTTATCTGTTAAAAAATTGCCTTATCTTGATGTAACTTCGTATGATTCAGAGTGATAATCTTGATTGATAATGAAATTGGTACATACGAATGTAATTTTATTCGCCTAAATTTCCAAAAACAGGTTACAAATACTAGAATTTTACATTTAATTTTGACTTGACGTTTTCGCAGAGCAACTAGGCTGCGTCAGAAGCTCTCAATCCCCTATCTGGACATTTAAATTTTTTCAAATAAATTTCTTCCGTTTTCTTCAGAATAAAATTGTATCCATTATTGCTGTTATTACTCAAGCATGACACTCCGTGATGTTTGAGTATTAACAACATGTGTACAACACAACATAGTTACATAAAAAAAACATTTTCAGGGTCGGAAATAAGTTAGAAATGTATGGATAAATTGGGGGCTCCTTGTGAACAATACATTTTTTAAAATTATCTATAGTAAAAACAAAAACCTCTAAAAATTAAATGTCCAAATGGGGGAATGAGGGATAGGCGATTGATTTCTACTAATCAAACACATCTGCAACACAAATTTATGCATAATTTTTAATTAAAAAAATACGGGAACTGTACTTGAATTTTTTGATTAAATTATATAAATGGCTATACCTTTTTGTATTTTATCTTCAGATCTGAAAGATATTTGAAGAAGTATCCCTGCCATACTGAAGAAAGACAAAAGCTTCCGAGAAAGAAGACTGATTCCAACAAAAGCGTCATTCAGACATCTACATTCTTGTAAGACTGTAAAATTGGATTGAATTCGATACTGTATACGTTTTGATAACATGTTTCTAAGAGATCTTCTTAATACTTCAGCTGAAGCAATTGAGCATAGACGGGCGGAGGGGATCCCCGACTTTCTGTATGTTTATTTAAAATACGAAAGAGGTTACTACAGCCCGCAGGATGATCGATTATTAGAAAGATTGAGATTTATCTTCATGACCACATTGTTTACACTGCTTTCTGCTTGGTCATGGGTAGTGTACTATAATCATTATAAAAGAAATCCGTTGTGGAAATGTCTCTTTTATTGGCTAATCTTTGGCTTTATTACAGAAAAGTTTTGCTTATTATCAAGATTCGGTGATCTCACCTTCCTCCCCCCTGAACTTCAGGGGTTGGTGAAACATTTCAGGCGATATTTTCTGACCTTGAATGCGTATTTAGTGGTGACACTTGCCTTATACTCGTATAACCTAATTTTCAAAAGTTCTTTTAAATCCCCAGTGAAAGTCTTGAGATGGGACATATACCAGACAGGGTTATTTACCATAAGCTCTATTCCGACCTTTTATTTCATGTATGTTCCTTTGATTTATGGCTGGATTGAAACTGATTCCTTTGAGCAGGGCTACTTTACCTACACCTGGCAGTTCGCCCATTATCCTGGGGAACGCGACATGACCATTTTACTCCTCTGCTGTTACATTCTACCCGCGTGTCTCGCCATTTTTATTTTAGGGATAGTGGCCATTGAACTTCTGAGGAGAAAGGAATTCTTCCCATTTTACAAGCATAAAGAAACCTCTTCCTTGAGTATCATGGACCACATATCTATTGCCGTATCGTTCTATGCTTGTTTCGCTTTTGTTATCGCCAGTATCCCTTTTATTGTCCAAGAAACGATTCGCTGTTATATTAATCCCAGCATAATTGACAAAAACAGGGCTGCAACTATTGAAATTGTCTCCTTCTGTAACTTGTACACAAATCCTTGTTTCGCTTTGATACTCTTTGCATATTATTGGTACAAACACGATCAGCAGTACGTTGATTCTAGAAGCGAAAATTCTTTGGCTGATGACAAAATAACCAATAGTTGCTATGAGGAAGCTCTGAGTGGACTTCTTGGTGAAGAATATGCTAAAAAGGTTCTGCCCGTCGAGGAAGTATAATTAGAAAAAAACGGGACACTAAAATAAACATGATTAGATTTTCAAAAAAAGGTATCTTAAAAAACACCTCATTATAACAAAAAAACATGAATATTGTTTTCATGTTAAGAAAATTCCATTTACATAAAAAATATTTACTATTTTATTCTGCTTGTTTTTGGAGTAATTTTCTGCTTTCTAATTCGAAAAAACAATTTTAACTTTCGATAAATTTTCGGAATTTCTCAAATCATGTACGTATAAATGTAATTGACTCAGCTATCTTTCAGCTGAAGGTGCTCTACCAAGAATTTATACTTATATGTAACATCTACTCCAGTCAGGGGAAATTAAATGTTTGACACAGGTTTTATGTTAGTTAATAAAACTGTCTATGGAAAAAGGCAATTTTCAATAATTTTTTATAAACATTAAAAGTTTCGTCCTTGAAGTATTGATTGGTATTTTAAAAAAATTATGAAGTTACTATGGAAAACCTGCTATATATATATATATATATATATATATATATATATATATATATATATATATATATATATATATATATATATATATATATATACATATGTAACTTTACAGACACTTCTAAAATGGATTCTTTTTTTACAATTTCCTAAATGTTTTGGATGTATTTTATTTGTAAAATGTATGGAGAATAACTGGCAAAGCTTCGATTGCAAAATTTTAAACTATACAGCAAATTTTCTGAAATAAATCACTAAAATCAAGCATTTGCCTTAAAACCAAATAATAGAGATGCTATTTTAATTAAAAAAAATTTCTTAACAAATGGATAGGAATTTTAAAATTTACTTTTAAAATTGCCATAATAATGAAAGTTTTTAGCAATTTTGAATCATAAAATCTTTCTTATATTTAATGAATGTCTGGGAAAAATCACTAAACGCATTGAAGAACAAAAATCTATTGAAAAGAACTGTTTAAAAAAGAATGTATCATATTTCATGAAGAATAGGGAAAAAAACTTTTTGAAGTTGTAGCATCTGTTCCCTTGCCTCTTTCTGTTCCAGAAACTTTTATGTGTGAAAAGTCAGAAGACTTCATCCACATAGCTTTTACTTAATTTGAGAACAGATATTTTTAAAAATAACAGAAAATTTCAAACGTTCAGTTTCAATCTTCTTAAACATATCACAGTTTCAAAGCGACAAAAAAAAATCTTGTCTTTTGATTATTTAAGTGTAATGCTAGTTCTGCCCTGTGATTAGTATGAATCTGGAAAATGAGTCCCAACATGGAAAGTAGTGGCATAAAGTACACCCCAGCAGCCCCCGTATCGCAGGGGGGAGGGGGCAGGGTTCTAAGCGGCTCGAAGTCTGACTACCGCCAGGTACTTACCCTTTGCAGTGGCGTAACGGAGAATATTAGCCTCCCCCCCGCAAAGAGAAGTTTTGGGCCCTAAGCCGGATCTTACGACTTGGCATCAACCAGGCTTTGGTCCCTCTAGAGCCCTGCCCCGAGGGGCGAGGATATACGTTACGCCACTGACTCTTTGTAAGATCCGGCTTGGGGCCCAAAACCTGACTTTGCAGGGAGGATCTAATATTCTACGTTAAACCACTGAAGGGAAATGTGTCTCTCATAAAACGAGGATGTCATACCACTTTCCGAGCTACAAGATAGGAATGCTACCGATGTATTTTCTCTATCACTTTTCTTTTTGCAATACTTTAAAATTGTTCTTTTATGTAGGTGCGTCTAAAATGTGCGAGTATCAGATCTGATGTTATATAACTTACACATTTTAGCTGCGATTTGAAAGCAGAACCCTTCCGTGGCTGTCATTGTTAGATGCTTTAATTGTTCAATGTGGTTATTGGTATTAATACTGAAGCAAACAAGTGCACCTGCAAACACTTTTGAAATGTAAAAATCACTCTAAAGCACGTGCATTGCAAACTGAACCAATGTTCGAAACATTTATTCGTTATGTAATTCAACGATTATGTGTGAATATGTGTACATACATTATCCCTTTAATGAATGTTGTAATTTTTAACAAATTTAAATGTATTCATAACAGTAGCTTATCGTTATTTTGAAACAAAATACAGTAGAGCCCCGAAAACTCGGCCTAATGTAGTCCGAAGGGTGGCCGAGTTTGTAAAAATGCCGGGTTATTGAGATTGAGGTATCCGACTACCTACCCTAAAATCATGATTTTTTTAAAAATGACACTTTTTATGATTTTATTTTTTAGTTCATTTTATTAGCTTTCTAAAAGTACCAAGTTTTTTATTTTCCATTCACTAGAAAAAAACTACAAGAGTTTTAGTAAATGCAGATGCCAAAACTTTACTTTAAAATACGTTTTTCTCGAAATATGTTTTTTTCGAAGAATTCAAACGGGGACAGCGATTGCTCAAAAAGGTTTTTAAATAATTTGCTGAAATTTTTTGCGTATGTTCAGTAAAACAGTAGAAATGTTTTTAACCTTCAGATTTATCAATCACGGTTTTATTACAAAATTTACAGTTCTTTATGTGAATATAATCACTTTTTTAAAAGCAATTTCATATAATACCTAAGATAAAGTGCTCTGGTTTTTGTAAAAACTAAAATATCTCTTATCCTGAAGGTTATTTCAAAAAGGAATAGCAAAATAATTGATCAAAATTGAAAAATTGAGAATTTGTTAATATATTATTTATACAGATCAAACCCCGTTTATGCAATTTTTACTCATTTTTTCCCATTTTAGTAGTTATGAATTATTTTTCTCTTCTTAATTTTAGCCTTTTTTCTTAAAATGTACGAAATAAATCTTAAAAACATAAAAAATCTTCATATATCCATTTTTTTAAAGAAAAGGTTGTCGCAAGTAGTCGGATACCTTAAAGTACGAGCGTGTTTCCTCACTAAGTATTGTACTGCATTTGTGTATGCATTGTTTGCTCGCGAATACAACAAAAAATAAACTCCTCAAATACCCTTAAACAAAGGGAAAGTACGCACTTTATGAAGGTATAAAGCACTTGCTACATGAAATGGAAAATTAATGAAAGCATGAAATTTACCTGATCAGACGCTTCAGAAAAATATTTTATGAAGGTACAAGGCTGTGTATATAATGAAAATTAAGTCACCAACTTTGCAAAAACTAGCTACTTTTTTAAAAAAAGAAATGCGTTATGTTTTGTTGTCAATACTGCACTCCGTATTTTACGTCTTTTACACCTGCAAAGGTGTGGTCGAGTTATCTTGGTCAACCGAGTTATCGATTACCGAGTGTTCAGGACTCTACTGTAAGACTTATTATGTAAATAATGCGCTTGAATTTTTTGAAAACTTAAATTTTGTAATTCTACCGATCCGGCAGAAAAATTTCACTATTCGTGTATTTTTATGATTGTTTATTTAAAGTCTGGTCTTGCTCAGATGTTGTCTGTGATTCAGAAGTAAAATGGTGTTACCTAGGATTGAATTGTTCCTGATTGTCATTTGTGATGGGATTTGATGTTCTTTGTAAATGCATAGACGACTATGTGCCAAATTAATCATTGTAATATTTTTGTGGCATGAGTAGTGAAATAATGGATTTATTTTTTCACTTTATGCGTCATTTCAGTATACAATTGTAAAATATTGCAACATTGAATTTGAATTTTTTTATAATATTTGTTTTTTCCGTTATCAATATTTTGACAAGTATTCAATTAATATACTTTGAAAAATATGTAATTTCTTTTATATATATTTTCCCCTTAAACAGCTTGGTGGGAGTTCTTTTATTCCAGATTTTGAGAAATGCTTATTAACTGAATTGGTTTTTTTTTTTTTTTTTTTTTTTTGTATATAGTGTATGTATATCTTCATGTAAGAAATTTATAATTGTGATATTTATATAACATAAGTAGTGATATGTGTTTGTTATATGCGTTTATGAATCAATTCACTATAAGATTGTAATATAAAATCTCATTTTTAGTTCTTTTGCTGTCATAGCTAGTTATTTTTAATATTTAATGGTATATTTTTTAAACAAAAAAGTTATGCGATTTTCGACAATTATTAAAACTTAGGATGTTATTAAGTCAATGAACTCTAAATGTTTGTTCTTCAAAATGTTAAGCACATATATACTCACTTAATGCTGATATGTATTGCACATTGTTGTGTTTTGTGAAATTTATGGATGTGCTAATAGAAAGTATAAGCTGTGAATAAAAAAAATGAATTTTGAAAAAAGATCTTCTCAAGTTTATTTACTGTTAAGGAGTTACCAAAATATTTATGTCACATTTTATTACCCTAACACATAAGCGTATAATATTGGTTGAATTCTAGTACAGCCCTCTGAATTGGCGATAAAAATTTGGTACCAATATTGTAACGTTATAAACCACTGGCGTAGCTAGTTCTGAGTGGGCCTTGTATCAAAATTCCTTCAGGGCCCTTTTTTAGATATGAGTACATTGTTTAGTGGGACTGTAGATACACACTGTTGGGGCCTCTGTAACTTGCCCCCCCCCCCCTATTACTGATACGGCTGATACGGTGGTAGCAACGCCCTTGTTGCCAACTAATAGGAGATGGCAACTCTACCCGAATCGGAATTTTCTATAGTTTTTCGGACAGTGGTCGGTTTCAGTCTAAAAATACTTCGAAGTTTTCTAGAAATGCTGACGAGTAAATTTTCTCTATTTTTGAATGACAGAAATGAGGAAAGAATGGTTTTGAAAAGGACGATACATTAATTAAATCAATCTAGCCCATGGTTTTCGTATGTTTTTCCCACCAATGTTTTTTAAAAGCCATTTTGGAAACCACGTTTTTTTTCTAAAAAGCACGACAAGCGGATTTTGTTTTCTCTTTTTGAATGAAAAAAAAAATGATTTATTAGTGTGTGAACGCCTTTTTGTAAACCCCGTTTTTCCCCTTTTCTTCGTCTCTGACACCATTTTGAAAAATGTGGTTTTTCTCTTGGCGCTACTTGGCGAAAAAATTTGACCCAAAAGACCAGGAGGCGGTTCTAAAATTTTACCCTAAAGTGCATTGACCTTCCTAGGTATGTTGCAAACTGTTATCTCTCTGGGCATTGATTAGAACAGCGGCTGCTAATCTTTAGAGTTACACGGAGAACTAAGTACATAATTTTATCTAAAATTAATTTTTCTACTTCTAATTTGATTGACCACTATATAGCGGATCACTACAACTATGTGTTGTCCTTTATCTCTATTCCATATCACTGATAAAGAACTTTACGAAAAGCAAGAACAAACCCGCAAAGCACTATCGACAAATTAAAGTGTTATGCCACCAATTTACCATAATTGCCATCTCTCACTTTCAAATGTCACTAGATACGCCTACAAAAATAGTTAAACATTTGAGAGACTCAGAAGAAATTTTACTAAAAGTAGAGGCTAAAAGTTTTTAAAAAATGTGATTAAAATTCTAAAATATGTCTTAGAATTCATCATTTTTGAAATACTGAATCTTCCAATTTTTCTGTCAACCATCAAAAATTTTGTTACGGATCACCAGTGGTTCACGAACCACTGGTTGGTGACTGCTGAATTTGAAACTGATTGGAAACTGGACTGGACTCTTCTAACAAGTACGCTTGGTATGCCCTTTAGAATTAACGAGTTAGATTGACCTGACCCAGGGACAGTTGGTCCCAGGATCCTAATGTTATACTGGGAAGAGATCTGGCGAAAGCGTCAATTAGGCAATTATTGCCAAACTACAAAGACAAGCAGTAGAAAAGGGAGCCACCGAGCTATATCCTGTTGAAATGTAAGCGCAGTGGTCCGCTAAGTAAATGACCACACTACGATATGCAGAAATTCTTCGAGCTTTAAGTGTGTCAGAAATAAGAGGGTTGTGCATTAAATAAAAGGACACAGGATACTATAACTCTTAATTGTCAAGCTATGTCTTAAGTTATCAGGTGAGTTTCCCACCGTTGTTCTGAACGTTTCCACGCAGTAAATACACATGCCATATTGCTAACGCGTCTGAGGGGCTGTCAGCGCAATGATCGCGTAACAATGCACATGCAAGAAAGTTTTTCATTGGAACATATTGATGCAAATACATTCTAAAAGTAAAGAAAACCATGTGCATGCATTGTTTTTATCAAAACCATTACTATTCAAAATTAAACTGAACAAAATATGGTTTACAACTTTTTCCAAATGACAAAGGATTAAAATGAAGATTTCTCTTACTGTTACTGAGCCGATTCAAACTTGAAATATATTTTAAAATAGAAAATTGTTACAAAAAAGTTAGTGACATCAATTCAGAACTTTTAATTTTGTAGCATTCAATAAATGCATAATTTTCCCTTTTCAACTTGTTAAGTTTAAGAAATCCATTTAAGATTACCGTATAAAAATACAAAACATATTTTACATCAGAAAAATATGCCTTAACTCTGAAACAAATGAATAATATAACACACCCTTACCTTAATACAGCATTTCTCAAACTGTGGGGCGCGCCCGCCTGGGGGCGAGCATATCAAAAATAAAAATTAAAAAAATAATTAATTTACAAGAATGAATTAAAACAAAATACTTTCAGACATAATAAAAAATGCGCTCTGATATTATTTATGTGTATCATCTACTTTTATTTAATTTGCTTCAATCCCATGATGAGAGATTTTTTATTACGTTTTCTTTTTAAACCTAAAATGTTACTCTTTCATAGAAAAAAACAAAACCCAGATCCAGAATCGAAAAAATTTAGGAAGATAAAAAATCCATCACTGTTATTATATTTGAAATACTATACTGTACATTATAGCTGTAGGCAGCAGAATAATTTGCTGATCATCTGTTCGACCTTCTAAGTTATTGGTACAGTTAGTTATGACCCTTCTCTTATGTGTTTGTTTCTCATTTAGGGAAGTTGTAAATAATGTATTTCTCTGTCGCATTTTTTTCCATGTAAAAGAGTTTTATGATATTTGGAAAACCCCAGAAATCACTTTAAAGGATTACTTGTTCAAGTTTTTTATGAGTATTTTCAAACATATAAAGCATAATGAAAAACGTTTTACACAATTTTTTAGCAATAACATCCATATCATTATATTGAATATACTTTTAACCCGGAAGCGGTCGCGTGGGGCACACAGATCACGAAATCGTTAATTCTGGCAAAACTGTTTATTTGTTACGAAAGAAAAATTGAAAAGTCTTTGAAAGTAGGTAAGTATACTTTATCTTAGTTAAATTATTCACTGGAATCACGATTAGTATCGTGTACAATAAAAATAATGAGAAAAAAAGGATTGGGGTGACTCTATCATCCCGCATGACCATTAACTTTAGTATCGAGTGTGTGCCTGCTCCCAGGATAAAACATTTTGAAGTCTTCTCGCTTTAAATATTAAAAATAACACAATTATTCTTCATCGGAGTTTTATATTATTTTTCATTATTCAACATTAATTCTAAATGATTATTCTGTGAGGCTTAAAATAACAGTTAGCTTAAAACTAATTATAATATGAGCATTTTCATTTTAAAATATAATTTTACATTTTCGCAAACATTGTCGTGCATTTGGGTTTACATTATATCAAGAATATTTTAGTTTTTTTTAAAAAAAATAAACTCATGCGAAGAGTGGGTACTTCAGACAGTATACTTTTAATGTATCAGTGATGCACAAGGTATTTTATAACTAATTTATAAATACTAAATTAAGAGCAAGTGCAATAAGTATTAGCGACTTCCATGGGCTTGTCTTGCACAGGAAAGTTTTTGAAAGGAAAGGTTACGATTAAAAATAGACACTCTGAGTATTTTTTCTCTTTTTGGTTGAGATCTATATTTTGTCTCCAAAGCCGCCGCCACATTTTGCAATCTGTTCCAATTTAAAAATTCGAGAAAGAAAAATAAATATGTATTACTTAAGAGTAACATACACTGGTGTGCAAAAATTAAGGACGAAGTCGAAAACTTAGCATATCAGCTGAACGAAGAGGCAGAGCGGACAGAAAGACCAATCAGGAGATTAAGTAAGGTGATGTACGGTAGCACATGCGCAGATATGCAGGTAGACGTAATGGGGGAGTGTCTGAGTAGTATAAATCATGTTGTCGGTGTAAGATCAATATTTCTGGCAAAAAGATTGCACGCCGTACAGCAGTTAAAATCACACCGAGTTGCTGCCTCAGCGAGAAATGGCGAATAATCAATCTGTTAGACGACATCTGGATGCTTTTACCCGAGGTCGAATCATTGGGAAGTTGGAGGAAGGCCGCAGTGTGACAAGTGTGCCTGCAGAGTTCGGAATTGCTCACAGCATCGTTTCACGACTTTGGAGACAATTTCAAGCTACAGGAACAGCTATCCGGGGGTTCAGTAGTGGTCGTCCACGAGGAACCACACCCGCAGATGACCGGTACATTGTCTTACAGGCCAGAAGAAACGGGCGGCAGACAGCGGGAGAAATCACTAGACACACGACACAGGCGACTGGACGACCGATATCGCGTTTTACCGTGGCCAGAAGACTGCACGGTGGTGGTCTGTTTGCACGACGCCCTGTACGGTGTATACCTTTAACGCCTGCCCATCGGAGAAGGCGTTCTCTGTGGTGCCGGGAACACCAGAATTGGAGAGACAATGAATGGGGACGAGTACTCTTTACAGATGAGAGAAGATTCAGTTTGAGTAGCGATTCTCATCGCATACTCAGCTGGAGAGAGCGGGGAAGCCGCAATCATCCCTCGAACATCATTGAAAGGGACAGGTATGGAGGTCGCGGTGTTCTCGTTTGGGGAGGCATCATGCTTGGTAGTCCTACAGACCTTCACATCTTCGACGCAGGTTCAGTCAACGGGACCCGTTATTGTAACGAGATTCTTCTTCCATAAGTGCGTCTTTTTAGAGGCGCTATGGGTCTGCAGTTCCTTTTCATGGACGACAATGCACCATGTCATCGCACAGTAGCTGCCGAACAGCTCTTAGAGAGTGAGGATATTGAACGTTTGGATTGGCCGGCACGATCTCCGGATCTCAATCCCATCGAGCATGTATGGGATTTTCTAGGCAGACGCTTGGCACCTCGTACCTTACCACCAGTAACGATTCGGGAGCTTCGATTGGCGCTGCAAGACGAATGGGCAGCAATGCCTCAGCAACTCATTGACACCCTCATTCTCAACATGGGCAGACGCTGTGAAACCTGCCTAGCAGTCAGGGGAGATCATATCCCCTACTAAAGACCGGATGTTTCTTGCTGGACACCCATCACAGGGATGTTTCGGCCTTCAGTCGCATTGCGCTCTATGCTACTTTTTCAATCAAGCTTTTTGTTATCCCTCTGATTTCTCTTTTAGTAAGTGTTGCTTACATTACACATGTCCTTACGTATTGGGGATCTTACGGTATTAAATGTTTTGATTTGGAAAGCTTTTGTACAAAGTTATATTGAAAAAACGTCTCGTCCTTAATTTTTGCACACCAGTGTATATAAAATTTAATATACTTATCTTATTAATTTGTACGGTTTATAATTAAGATCGTATTGTAGCTTTAGCGTCAAAATGCATTATTATTGCATTCAATGCATTATTATTGTATAATGGGGGGGCGATAAAAATTATGATTGAAAATTGTTTTGCCAATATTTAAAGTTTGAGAAGCATTGCCTTAATAAATAATCTAAATATATACCTCGTGTCCCAACGATGACAGATTATTTAAAAGATCATTCAAAAAGCGGAAGGCGCGCGCGATATAAAGGTACAGTTTGCTGTATCCTGCTTTGGTAACTAGGGAATTAATTCACACTCAGTTCCAAAATTAGTAGCAAAACTCGTCGATATATGGCGTTTTTGAGCGGGGAAACCTAAAACAATGTTATTTCCGTATCGTTATACTCGTCAGCATTCTGGCGTATACTTCTAAATGGTTTACTCTTTGGAACAGCGAATATTTCTGATTTTAGGGTTTTATCACCTAGATCATTGTTTGGTTGCAACGAGATACAGTTTTCAAAGAAAATTTAATATCAAAAATGGGCCGACAAACAGTTGAACAACTGTTCAAAAAATTTCAACGTACAGGGAATGTCAATAATGGAAAGATTGGCCTCACAAATGCAGCAGTTACTGAGGCGAATGTTAATGTCGTTCAGCAGGAAGACCAACAGCCACCTCAAATTTCAGTTTGCCGTGTTGCTTGTTAGATTGCACTACGACGAATAGCTACGCACTGCACTCTGGGCCTTTAAATGTTTTCTTACACGTTTGAGACTCACAAAACTTTGAGTGCTAATGCCATTAAAGCACGTGAGATGTTCGCAAACGCAATGCTAATGAAGCTGAAAGACTGCAAAATCTATGTCGGAAACATTTGGTTCTCCCGTACTTTTACCTGGATGGCCTCATCATTAAGCAGAATTGGCGCACATTTGGAAAATAGAAAATCCACTTTATTTTTTTTTCATTGAAGATATGTGAAAGACCAGAAGTATCGTAATAGCAGGTGTATTTAAAAATAAATCTTAGATATCTATAAATCTACATCTAAGAGTGAGGGGAGGGGGGGACAGCCGAGTGCTACATGCGGCCCGCAGAGTTTTTTTTTTTTTTTTTTTTTTTTTTTTGCCACTCGCATAGACAATCAGAAAAATTTCCCTGTGTAAAGAATTTTGTAAGGAAAATATTCACCATATTTGGGTTGATAACTGGAGAAATACATCTCTGATGCAAGTCAAGCCATTTAAACTGAAATGTTTACTTGGGTGTCTGCAATTTTTATCCTCGGACTGTGCCATGTCGTTGCAGCAAATTGTGTCTTTTTTGAAAGCATTGTTGTATAATTTTTTCCATTCAAAAACGTAATCTGTTGACAGACTTTGTAACTGATTTTGAAACTTGTAGAGAATTAATTCGCTGGTTGTCAAAGCAAAATGCAGTAAGTCGTTCATTTCTATTGTTCTCCGATTTTATAAAAATAGATTTTTCAAATCATCGATAACTTTTGGGACATCTGGTTGCTTTTTTAGAATTTCAGTTATGTAACTTTTTAAGTTACAGATTATTTTTTTGGAAGGATTTCTTATACTTATCTGATTTAATTGAAAGTGATGAAAAAAAAATTAGCATCAAAACTGAAGTCAGCTGCGATATACATAGCAGAAATAGAATACATATGAAACTATCACGAAAACTTTGAATTTTTTTCATTCTGCAAAACACATTAAACAATGCTTCTCGTGTTGAAACAAGAAACAAAAGCGAGATCAAAGGAGAAACAAAATTTCAAAAGTAAAACTTTTTTCTAATTTAAAACTGAGTTACTTACGTACGGTTACATCTCATGTTAAGCTTAAATAATTAAAATAAAATCTCGCCAGCAAACAGAAATTCTATTGAATGGCAGAATGGCTTGTTGCCGATAAACGTAGAAGCACTCTTTAGAGCCAGGGCCGGCTCTAGCAGTTTGGCCGTCCCGGACAAAAAATGCTCGCCCCTCTCTCTAAAGCAAAAAATTATAATTAAAAAGGTTAATTTTTCACATAGACACACACCTATAAAACTAGAACAATTTTTGCGAACAAAAAGACAGAATAACAATTATATATATTACTTTCAGCCTTAAAAAGTACAAAATAATTCGAAATTAAGAACATAATTATCTGTTATTATTTGATACGAGTAAAATGTAAGGGAACTAATCGCCCATTTCGGCAGGTCAATTTCTTCGAAAAAAGAGTTTACTGATGGTGGGGATCACCAGCTTTTATTTTAACTTATAGTAACTTCACACGAGACTAAAATAAAACTTCTCATGAGGCTCTCTTCCTACCAAAAATTCTAATTACCCCTGTCCCCTTTTGGATAGCTGAAACCGGACATCGTACGGGTGAAAGGAATGTCCATTGTGACCCCACTCTGGGCTGGAAAGAAAATTACTAGTGAAAGATGTGTAAACATATCAAATTTCATGATTTAAATGTACTCCCTCCTCGAAGCAATTCAAGCTTCAATAGAAAAGAAAATTAGCATTAAACATACAGAGTGAAACATAAAAAAATACAATATGTTAAATATAATACAACAAATCCCCACCCAATAATATTTCAGAAAATATACAAAAAATTTTGTAACAAAGAAAAACATTTTTCAAATTCGATCCAAATGCCGCCCTTAAAATTTGCCACCCCTGGCAAGGGTCCGGTTTGTCGGGCCCTAGTGCAACCCATATTAGATCTCTTGGGAGAATATCACAGACTGCATATTGTTGGGAATCCATTCAACAAATTACTACTGTTCTTCTGTACATGTGGCATATGTTTATCAACTTCTTTCATGCTTATAAGACTGTGAAAGATTGTACTTGAGCCCTGATAGATGTAACAGGCCTTGGCCTTTTGACATTCCGAGTCTTCTACGCAACTTTACAACGCAGGCCGCAAATTCCCATCCGTCACTACTCGTCAACCGCGGTCAGTCGATATTAACACACATTACATCGGAGAAAGCTCTCAACTATTTTACTTTAAAACAGTGATTCCCAAAGTGGTTTATATAGACCTCCAGGAGTCTATGACGACCTCCAAGGGGTCCACGTCAGCCAAAAATTAATTTGAGGGTCATGAGGTGTAAGTGGGGGTTTATGATAGGGGCTCTCATTAAACTAGATCGTGATTTTAATTTCAAAAGAAAATTTAATCAAATGGAAACCAAATTTTACCTATTTAACAGATTTTACTAAATTTGATGTTAACCCTTTAGCGGGCAGTGGCTAATACGTCTAGCCAAATATTAAATTTTTTTTCTCTCAAAACGGGTGTTGGATATTTAATCTATCTATATGCGTTAATTGAAGCTAAAACGCATAAAAATTAATACGGATGGCAGCACGATACCCTTTTTTTTTTACATTTCATGTCCTCTGATGGGTAGTTAAAAACAGTTTCTCTCGGTGTAAACTTACAAATTGTATTTTGATTACTATAAATAAAATTTCTGGTATATGAAAAAAATTTCGACATGTCTTAGGTATACTTTTCTCTCATCTGAATGAATTAAGCAAATTTGCAACTTAAAAAAGGTTTTATTTAGGTTTTTGGAAAGCTTTTATATGTGGCTAGAGGCTATCCACTTTCCACATAGAACAGAAACATGACCTAGAAATTTTCGCTTTTCTCCACACTTAAAATCATGTGAGAATGTTGAGGGTCTGAAATATAAACATTGTTTACAATATGTGGGACAAGATTATCGAGTTCGAAAATTTTTCATTACAGCTTTTCTGCTCGGAAAAAACGTTTGTATGTTATAAAGTTACACAGCAAATAGTTCATCGAATTTGTGAAATAACTAATTTAAATTCTCAAAGTATTACTTTATATTTCTAACTTTTTATACTAAAATTAAGTAAAATATAAAATGTGGATATATACCACACACACAGGTTCAATGTATATTCTAAGTATTCTATATATTTTCTAAGTAAGTATTCTATGTTGTACAATTATTCTATTATTATTAAATTACACTTATACTTTGTATTTAATTGTTATTGAAATAGTTATTACATAAATGTTAATTTTTCATAAAAAAGTTTATTGTAATATGATTCATTATTTCTGTCCTGAAAAGTTAGTTAAATGTCCTAAATGCGCAGTGGCTATAACGTGCAGCCACCACCCAGTAAAAAAACCCACGATTACATATTTTTTGTGTGACTAAATAATGTTTATAGAGGATGAGAACATTACATTTATCAAGTACTTTATCACAGAAAATTGTATTTTAGCTGTGTGCCCGTTAAAGGGTTATTACGCACTTACAAGGTGACAGCGTAAATTTTATTAAAACAAGAACCATTTTAGATTTTTTTTTTTCTCCCAGAGTTAAGCTAATGAAGCATAATACTGGAGGTCCCGTATTTTCTAAATTTTTCACAGACAATCTGTCAGAACGTTTTAACCTCCGTTCAACATTTAAATGCCTTCTATTCAAATTTTGAAACCAGATTTGAGAATGCTTTGATTATGGTAATACCATAGTAGGCAATGGACTCATATCGTCACAGTGAAAACAAATGCCACATTACAATAGGAACTGATGGTAATAAGCACTATGAAGATCTTAAAATTTAGAAACGGATGTTAGCAATTTTGGTTTTAAAAATATAAACCTGTTATTTGTCCGGAAATATGGAATATCGCGAGGAAGTTTTTGATTGCTTTTCCTTGTGTGAAGGAGTTTCAGCGCGGTTACTGATCTCCAAAATAAATAAGTAAAGGAAAAAAAACTGGACACTATACAAAAAGATGAGATTTTAGGTTAAACCTGACAAGATCGGTACCAAATGTTGAAAAGTTGATATTGTAACACCAGAAATTTTACCCTCCCATTAAAATCATTTGTTTGCTGTTTAATTATTTTACTTAACAGTTTTATTAATTAATCAGCTTTTAATTTAATTAATTAACATGTGCTTTTTAAATTTTAAACACTATACTTCATTACAGTTAGAAATTTAATTCTTTCAAAGTAGGAGTAGTAGTATCAGCAGTAAAAAACATTTAAGTTGATAAATTTGCAGAAGTTCAATATTAGGTAAGCAGGGGTCTACCCCATACCGAAAAACATGGCAAAAGGTCTATGAGACAAAAAAGTGTGGGAACCTCTGCTTTAGAATAACATCTACTACTTTTGTTATATAAAAAGTAGTTAATTCTTGAAGATGAAAAATCAAAGACTCAAAATTAATGGCAAAGCGAAAACTAAATTTGATCTTTTTCTAGCAAACTTTTGAAAAATATAAGTAGTAGTAAAATTTTTCCTAAGCGTTCAATTCCGTTACCTCGCGGTCATGAACTCGGGGCCAGCGTATTGCGGGCTCAAGCTCTGGTGCTACTGAATACTTATCCTGTAAAAGGAGCTGATTCACTTTAAAACATCCGAAGTCCTCCCGTTGGCGTGGTGTGTTGGTTTAGAGAGGGGGTGCCAGCTCAGGTATCGTCCTCACTTGACCGAGGCTCAAATTAAAATTAAGAGGAACTGTGTTTAATAGCCCTCGTGTTGTTTTATAGTGCGACTTTAATATAAAACTCATTCACTCAAACACTCTCATTACAATGTAATCTTCAAACAAATTAATAAAAAGAATTTGTGAGGAATTATGAACACTTTTTCTAACTGATGAACAGGTGAGAACTCTTCAAATTGGTGTGCATACAAAATAGATCAATGCATTAGTGTTTTGTGTGTTTGATACCTATGAACATGAGCAATACTTCTCTTCTCAAGGATGTGGATTTCATCGTAGAAAAAGCGAGAATCTTAAGCACTCAAACAAGTTATGTTATTATTTTTTAAATGTAATCTACGTTTTAATTTTTTTCCCGGTAGTAAACATCCTGTCAACTTTTATAAATAAAATGAATTTATCACTAATTATTCGATGTTTCACAAGAGAAATTTAACGTGCAGAATCAGACAATATTGTACACTTATTCATTTTCTAACGTTTTGTACAGCTTTAATATTATTATTAGTATTTAAAGACTTTTGTCATTGAATTGCTGATTTCAATTTTTATTATATTTTACCAAAATTTGAAATTATATCGATAATTTTTAAAATATAGAAAATGTAGTTTGCTTTTTCTTCACTAAAAAAGGAAGCAACATAGTACGAAAATTTAACTTCTCCAAACACAAAAATTAACCCTTTATCTACCGACGATACTTGTAAGTACCACTCACTTTAAAATTACATAGAACAACCATTTTTACGAATACTCTGACGATACTTAGCAGGAATATTCTTTTAAATCCACTATTTCAAGATAAATGGCCACACGGGGTCTATGATAAGTATTTTAGTGGGGAACGAGAATAGTTTTACAGCAGAAATTGCGTTTTCAGCTGACATTTTGATTGGATTGCAAAAATTGTCATTTTTGTTCCATAAAAGTAGTAAATGTCAAAAGGTAAGTGTCTTATTTTTTTATATGTTAAGGAAGACCTTAGAAAATGATTTGACTATTTATTTTATGTGAACAGTATATAACCCTATAAGACCCAACCCGCACGATCGTGCGGGTTAGATATTCTTATACGTTTTTGCTTCTGGAATAGTCGTATGTAAGAAAATCGCGAATCTAACGATTAGGCTGGTTTGCAGAAAGTGTAAAGTGCTACTTTTCATCAACAGACGATGGCTGTGGTCCATGTTTTACATTCAGCTGGCAAATCTAGCTTTGTTTTCTAATTCAATGAAAACGTCTTCTTTTTATCTGTCGTAAAAAGGTAACTATCAATAAATTTCTAATGGCTTAGATACAATTTTAACAGTGCTCTTTTATTTAAAAAAAATTACGTTATTTTATGGTAAGCTGTAACTAACAGAGAATCTCTGCATGTGCTCAAGCTAACTTAGAAATGCAAAAGGAAAATAATAACAATTTATATTTTTAAAAATGTTTTCATCTCAAAGAAACTATCTTAATCCTTTGTTCACTCAAAAGTCCTATAGAAAACTTTTCTTCTTTTTTTTTTCGTTTACGAATAAATTTCAGATTGCGTAAGTGTATAGAAACATTATGTCATTATTGTCTTGAAACATGTACGAAATGAATGTGAATTTCGCTTCAAACTATTATACTATATTTCCTTTCAAATGTTATCTTGAACTTGACCATTTTTTGCTGAGTATTCTGATCGTTACATTCGAAATACTTTTTGATTTTGAATGCAATTATTTGCTTTAGCAATTTTTTTGATTTAACGTGTTATATTCCTAAACATTTAATGAATTTGAGAAGTTTTGATGCAAAAATTAATCTTTAGAGGGCGCCACAATTCAATGACAAAAGAAAGTACTACAAACTGAGCTACAGTTAAAACTATCACCCAACTTTACATTGACTGTGACCGAAAATTCAGCCAGGTGTTTGACTTGGATTTGTAAACATACTTCCGTATTTATCATTGTATGAGTTCGTGTTTTAATTTGTAGATGAAATGGAAAATGGTGGTGATGAAAGCGGTGAGCCTCGACAGCTGAAAAACAATGCTGATCGCTGGCCTGTACTTTTGGTTTCTTCTGAGCCCAGAGCAAATAAAGTTTACGAAAGTAAGTCCGAACATATTTCAGTGTTTTTTAATATTATTTTGTTTACCAATGCTTTGCACAACGAAAGAGGAATATCTAAAACTTATTGATTGATGTTATAAAATTCCGAGAATGTTTTTACTAAATGAAAAGCAAAGATGTAACTTGCTTACCTCCTGATTTTGATTTTTTTGAAAAATAAATTTGTAAGTCAACAGATGTTTTGTAAGCAAGCTATTTTATACTTCAGGATTGATGTTTGTATTAATTTCTTGACTATTAATGGAACAATTTAATTTTGAAGAAAAAATATCTTAATTAGAAATATATTCTGTGGTACTGCGCTCTCTTATAATCTAAATGATGCAAATGGGATAAAAGTTTTAATTCGAATAGAAGAAGTGATACAATACAGTCCTTTATGACAGTCTGAAGTTAGAAAAATATAGCACAGTTATTAATTTGTATCAATTTCTAGAAACTCCAGAGGTGAATAATAATTACTTAAAATAATTCAAAATATAAATTATAGTTTACTTTTTCGAGTTATTTTTTCTGTTTATCTTTTAAAGCTATATTTAAAATAACTGTTGCCTTATTGTATTAGTAAGATGTTTACGCAAATATTAATTATTATTTATTATTTAAATGCATAAAATAAATTAGAAAACATACATATCTATGTGATTTTGGGTTTATATATTGCATGTTCAGCACAAATAATTACATATCCAGTGGTGCAATGTACACCCCCACAAAGTAGGAGGGGGGGCATAGCCTAATTGATGCCAAGTATGTACACTTTGTAAGATCTGACTTGGGGCCAGAAACCTGACTTTTCAGGGACATCCTAATATTACCTGTTATACCAATGGATATATAATTTTATATGCGTAAACAAAATGTAATTTTTAATTTAAGGGATGGTTGTAATTAAAATATTCTATGAATATCTATCGGAACCTTTCTGAAAAGTAAACAAAACTTTGCTAAATGTGTTCCATTAAATGTATACATTATTTAAAAAAATATTGTGTAAAAATTTCAATAACAGTAAAGCAATGGATTTAGGTGAAATTTTCCCCATGAATTTTGTTTGGTTTAAATTATGAAACGTTTTTATGCTACAAAAACTTCTGATTTGTGTTATTGTTTTAAATGTAAGATATGACTATATATCATTTCTGATTGAGATAAAAAAATTTTCATTCCTATTTTTTATTGAGATTTTGTATTTTTCCATTTGTTTGAAAGCAGTAAATTTGAACTTTTTTTATTTATTATTTTAAATTTTTATTAAAAATGTGAATTACAAATTATTAATTTTTTAAAAATTAAATACAAATTATTTTGATTTATTATCTTAATTTGTATCCACTCCATGATTCATACTCCAAAAAATTTATTACGGGAAAGTCCAATTTCCCATATGTAATTAATTAATGCAGAGTAGCAGTTCTCAGATTGTTGCAGACATTTTAATGGGGGGAGTATGCAAAGACTTTTTAAGGGATAAGTAAGCAGTTCAATGAAGAAGAAACGACAAATACCTTAAGATCAAATCTATGCGTCTTATATTTTCCTAAAAGTTTGGGAATCTATTTGATTTTAGTTACCCTCTTAGAGGTATTATGAAAAAAAAAGTTTGAGAATTACTTCTGTAGAGTTATATGAATGTTTGATGAAAGAGTTATGATTTTCATGGTTTTGATACAGTCCATTGTAAACACACATTCCATTTCTGATACATATATATATGTATAATCAGACATCTTAAGGCATGAGCCAACTGCGATCGGGATCAGGGCCTCATCTTGGTTTTGACTCAGCCTTAAGAAGATAATGTTTGGAATAATTTCAAAGGTCAAATTTTCCCCCCGCTTGTATTCTCTAAAAAAATATGTTAACTGGCTACATGTGACGATTGTCGTCCATGAATAGCCCAGGCCTACCACCAAACACCATCATTACTCCTTTAGTCAAAAGGCTGGTAGTGGGTCAAGCCGGTTTGTGAGATTGTAAGTCATGCACATTTATTTTGAGTTATTGTTTGTACAAGTATTTGACAATGTTTGCTATGTAATGTCTACTTTAAAGGGTGATTTGGGGGCCCTAAATTTGCGTATGGGTCCAGAACTTACTTTCACTTTAGGGCCCCTACATTTGTATTGGGCCCAAAGCCTATTTTTGCATAGGAGCCCAAGGCCTACATTTATGTTGGTGTTCAAGTCCTAGTTTTGCATAGGTGCCCAGGGCCTCAGAAAGTCCTAAGATGTCCCTGTATGTAATAAAAAGTTAATATTTACTTAAAATTCTATTTTATTTGTATCTAAATCATAATTATGAATATCCCATTTCAATAGGCGTCTCATTTCATTTCACATTAACGGTCCTGTATTCCTTAAGAAATTTATTTTTAATACCTTGTTAAAAGGATTAAACCTTGTGTTTTTGATAGATTAATTGGTGATTTATGGTAAAAGAACATCTTAGTTGCTTACACATGCTTTACTGAATGGTGAAAACTTCCCTAAAATACTGACAATTTCTAAAAATAATTAACATTTTCCTTCATTTGAAGACATGATTATATTTTTTATATTACATTTTTTTCTGTTTTTTCTTGTGTAATTAAAAGTGGAAAATGAATAATTTCCTCTATCGCTTGCCTTGCACTTAAGCATGGAAGATGCACTATTTTCTCATCTGATGTTAAAACTATTTAAATATAAATGGTGATGTGATCATTACATTCCAATTTTTTACTGCAACAACTACAAATCACACAAAATGAATACATCATTACATTATATATATATATATATATATATAAATAACCAAGTGGGATATTACATAAATCATGAATCATGTGGAATCATACCATATTTTCTGTTTCTCAATTTTAGCCTAAAAATTGAATAAAAAGTGACATTCAATTTAATTCTGAATCATGGACAGGATAAATGGTTGTTATCTATACATGCAATTCATTTTGCCTTACAGTTTAAAAAAAAATTTTTTTTTAATGTATAACCCACATAAATAATTGTATTTTATAGTATGTCATTTGTTTTTTTTTTGTGCTTTTGTTTGTGTTTAGGTAAAGAGAAATATTAATCTTTTTCATTTGTTGTACTTTTTAGAAATTTTTTTTTGAAATGTTGGAGTTGTGATATTATATTATGATTATAATGGACCTAAAAATTGTAGTCACATTTATCTATTGCAACAATTAGATAAATTTACCCCTCTCCCCTCCCAAAGAAATAAGGTTATCTTTAGGCTTTTTGTATGAAAAATGTTTGTTGTTTTTTTGGTGATTTCTGATTTTTCTCATGTTCTGTTGGTTGGTTGTAAATTTTATGTTATAAGAGTTATTTGAAAGTATTTCTTTCTTTTAGGTATATATCTCTCGCTTTCAGCTCCTACTATTAGTTCACACTTTCCCTTTATATATTTATCTTGTTCAAATTTTCTATCCTTAATGAAATACTTTTTATTCATCCACTCAAGTTCAAATACATTTTTTAAACTTGTAGTGGATGACTCTTGATGTTAATAGTTTTTTTCAAACATAAATTCATTTCTTCAATTTAATTAATGAATAAATAGTTACAAACAAAAATAATAATCTAACTCCTTGTATAAAAAGGAAAATCGCTTGTTGTGTCCCTGTAGCGCACGGGGAAGCTGGTTGGACTTCTAATCCTAAGATCATGGGTTCAAATCCTACCTGGGATGGCCCAATTTCTGAGAATGTGATTTATAAATAAATAAATAGTAACAAAAACAAAAATAATAGTTCAACTCCATGCATAAAAAGGAAAATTGGAAATTGCTGGGTAAATTGCGTTTTATTTTGCCACTTAATATTGTGATTCTGTCATATGTGTGTAGTATTCATATTAATTCAATATTGCACTATTCATGGAAAAAGGTGCCATATCCTCCAGGAGGTTGGACTTCTACCTGTTGGTCCACGGAAGGTATTTTATTTCCCTTCTACCACCCATTGGAAACCAATGGAGGCGTTCCCCTATCCGCCACCTGGGGACGCGCCCTCTAGGGGTTACAGGCTCCCCCTTTCATGGGCTACTGGCAAATTGCCCAAAATCTGGAAACTTTCCACCGTCATTCCAATTTTGAAACCAAACAAGAATGCTTCAGAGTGCAAAAACTATAGGCCAATTTCCCTCACCAGCACCCTCTGCAAGCTCATGGAACGGATTATCCACCGTAGGCTTATGAACTGGCTCATCGAAAACAAAAAGCTTCACTTCTATCAAACAGCTTTCCGAACCCATCATAGTACTACCGACCAGCTCTTTTACCTGAACCAGTCGATAATTGATGGTTTTCAAGAAAAGCCTCACAAGAAAACTTTAGCAGTATTTTTGGACATCTCAGCAGCATTTGATAGAGTTTGGCGTCAAAAACTGGTCCATACTATCCAAGGCACCGGAATTAATGGCAAAGCGTTATTATGGATAAATGATTTTCTCAGAGGAAGAAAATTTTCCGTTAGATTTAACGGGGCACTTTCAGAATCTCGCAGAATGTGGGCTGGAGTTCCTCAAGGCTCTGTCTTAAGCCCCTTGCTCTTTCTCATCTTTATGAACACCATCCACCATCATATTCACCCAGACACAAATATCGCCTGCTACGCTGATGATATTGCTATATGGCACTCACACAATGACATTACAGAATCGGAAAAGGCCCTAAACACAACACTGAAAGGTATTGCTGAATGGGCAGTGAATCTTAAATTAACCATCAACGCAGACAAAACAAACTACTGCATCTTCTCTACCGATAGACGACATAGAAGCAGTTTTAATGCTAATATCAAAATACAGAACTCTCAAATCAAAAAAGTCGACCTTCCCACCTATCTTGGAGTAACCTTAGATCCTGAACTCCGCTTTTCAAAGCACATCGAACAAACTACCAACAAAGCTCTTGGAAAACTGAATATTCTTCGAAAGCTATGCGGAACTTCTTGGGGCTCAAGACCTCAAACCCTAAAAAGCACTTTCTGCACTGTTATCAGACCGGTTTTAGAATATGCGACCCCAATTTGGACTCCGGCCTCTATTTCTGTTAAGCGGAAACTTGATTCTGTACAACACAGAGCTGCCAAAATTATTATTGGAGCAGTGTCATCAACCAATAATGAAAAGGCCGAACAAGAATGCGGCTTGCCTCCGCTAGAAAGCAGGCGCAAACTTGCCACTATCAAGTTCACTAATAAACTACGCTCATATGGTTTGGACCATATCTCTAGAAGAGTTTTTGATAAATGGAAGCATTCTACAAGGCTCAAAAGATCTTCGACTCTCCAACTTGATAGTGAATTCAGAAAAGAACTCAATTTGGATCATTCCTCCTTAGAGTTCCTTCAGGAGCCCCTCATTCCAAAAAACCCACCAAAGAATACTTGTTTCGAATTGGAATTGCTGCAGCCATGTTCCAAAAAAAAGAAGACCCTGTAACTCTCAGACAAAAAGGACTGGAAACGATAGCAATACTCTCTCAAGATAACTTTGCAATCGCCTACACTGATGGTTCCTCAGACAGATCCCTCAGCAATGGAGGTGCCGGAATCATCTTACTCCTCCCAGATGGTAATAACTACAAACACAAAATTAACACAGGCATAATCGCCTCAAACTTCACAAGTGAACTCGTGGCAATTAGAGAGGCCCTTTTATTATATCAACAAAACCCACATGTTATTGATTCTACAGAAGGATTAGTAATCTTCTCAGATTCTAAATCCGCTATAGAAGCCATAAGAAATGGAGAGACTAACATCTCCTGTGATATTTTTACCCTTCTAGAACAGCTGCACAACAAAAGAAAATCCTGTATCCTGCAATGGATACCCGCACATGTCAACATTGAGGGTAATGAATGTGCAGATAGCCTCGCCAAAGAAGCTAGAGACATCGAACATAAGTGCACCACCATCACACTTGATGATGCTAATGCAGTAGCCAAACATAGAATTATGAATCACACTTTTAAAAAACCCCTAGTTACGGAATTTGACTGTCCCCGAATTATAACATCCACAATTGCCAGATTGAGAACTGAACACCTTAAGGGCATGAAGATTCACCCAGACAAGACAAGATCATATGTTCAATGCAAACACTGCCCAGATCTTCAACTGACGCCCAATCACATCTTGGAATGCCCAACCGTCGCAACAAAGTTACTAAAAATGGGAATGGTCCCTCTGAGGGACTCTTTGTGGGAACTCCTGTACAGCCCTGATGCTCCCAGAATAGCAGAGGCAGTGATCAAGACTTTCGACGGAATCTAGTGATATCTACTGCATTTATTCATGGACACGAGAACAACAACATTCATATTAATTGCAATTATTTAATAAAAAGTAACTAAAATGAAATTTTCCTTTGTTGATCTAAGTAGGAATCGACTTAAATATATCTATATTTTTAGAAAAATCTTTATTGTTGATTTCTTATTGAAAGTATTGATTTTTAAATACTGGGAACATAAAACTTATGGAAATAAATGTAATTATTTTCCCCATTTTGGATTCTACATTGCATGATTATTATAATCTGCTGATAAAGTTAATGGCTTTGTTGAGCATTTTTGGAAGATTATTTAATTATGAGTGAATGTATTTGAACTCATAAAGTAGCTAATGGTTATTATGATGTATTTAGAAATATTGAATTTCAGTAAAAAATATGGACACAAATTTATATGCCGTTTTAAAACTGCTGTAAAATTTGTAGCAAGAAGCTTACAAATGCAGTTCAGGATAATGATACAGGAATAGAACTTGTAATTAAAAAATGGATTTCGTATTATGTAATAAATTTTAGAATTTTTATTATATGAAATTGTTCAATAAATTATTTAATAACTACTCCCCATAATATTTTTTTGCAACATTGGAGTATGTAGCATCTGAAGCCTTTTAAAAATGGAAATAAATATAAATTTGTTTGAAGAATTTCTGTGAAAATATTTTCATCCATATGAAAGGGGGAACTCATAAACTTATTCAAACGAGCAAGTTATACAGTTCATCTAATTTATTAATATATAATTATTTTGTAAATTTATAAGTAAACGGAGGAGGGAGATTATTTTACTAATAAGTTTAATTGAAATTAAAAAGTTACCACTTTTCGGTTAAGTCCAAAGAAGAGCGAATATTACACAATGCGTTTATCATAAATCAACTTTTTTTTAAAGCCTCTGTTGAGATTATTAACTTCAAAATTATTTCAAAACTATTGTTAATGCCTTATGTTATTACACCCAGCTCTTTTCTTACACGGTCTTTCTTACAGAATTTTGAAATACCACGTTACACGAATTTTATGTTCTAGCATGAATTTCAAAAAAAAGTTGTGGACTCATGCCCTTTGGGAGAGGATGATTAGAACGAGTTCATGACAATTTATGATAATAAAAGAGTCGATACTGGCAAAGTCGAAGGTGAAGTTCAGCTATTAACTGCTGATTTAATTTGCGAGGGCTTGAAATTCTGCTACAAGTGTGGAACAACATTTTATTACTCATGATTCTGACATAGAGCGTGCATAAAAATTTCTACATAATCTTGTGCAGCAGGATATCAAGAATTATATAAGCAACTTGAGAAACCAAAAAGACAGCCACTGATAAGACTTAGTAACAACAGCAAAACCAACAAATGTCGTTAATAACGAACGAAATTCTTCATTTGAATTAAAACCGACAGTTGTACTAGACATAATCTGAGACATTTACTGATGATAGCATTTTTGATCCAGTTCGTAATAAACGTGCACGCTTGTTATCAGTAACGATGAATAGTTGATAGTTAGTAGCTTTATTCTCTCCTAATTTCAATTTGCTTATTAATTTTTATATGCTGTATGTACTTATAGACTGAATTTTCACTGTACGCTAATTTTAATTTTTTTTGTTACAAAAATGAATTGTTTTTGTGTTATAAATATGCAACATGTATTTTCTTTTTTGCACGATTTTTTGGAGATTTGGAGATTTTTCAGGAGATTTCTCATTTTACACGATTTTTTATAGTTGCAGAACAAACTTCCAAATTTACCATATGTCACATGCATTTTTTTACACGTTTTATTTTTTTTCCTTGGCAGGGTTTTCTAAGGTACGTATCTACCGTGTAAAAAAAGAGTTGGGTATATTTGATTAGTCAGCATAAGCATTGCATGTGACCTATTATGTTAAGAGAGTTAACAAAAAAGCATCCTCATTTGTTTTGCAAAAATTCAAGGATATTGATAAATAAATAGTAACCATTTTACATTCTTTTTTCAAATGCTTGACAATAAATCGCTCCATTTCTAAATAAGTAAAATGTCTGACTTTTTTTTTTGGTAAAGCTGGTGCTGTCCTCACAGACGAGGAAAAGCCCCAACATTTCATTTCTATAGTAATCAAAATTGCAATTGAAAGAATGACAGTTATTTTTAATGAACTTCCTGGTTAAGTCGCTCAATGATTTGTTGAATTAAATCACCAAGAAAGTAATTTGATTGAAGAAGAATTCTTTTGGTACGATACCGAGTTTTCTCATTTATTTGATTATAGGATTATGAAAATTTATTTTGCAATTTTTGGGCATTACCAATACCTATATTCTCATGAGAGATGGGTGTCAATCTTGCGGCCCTGCCAGTATATCGGCACACAATAATATATAATAAAATATCAAAATTTCTCCCGAAATATCAAAGATAGTAGCAGGGAAGAGATGTCAAGTGTCAGAACGTAAACATTAATTTTTTTGTTCTTTTATTTATATTTATTTCAATGTACGTTTCTATGAATATTGATTTTTTTTTGCGGCCCATCTAAAGTTTAAACCTTGTTTGCTTGGCCCAAATTAGCCTGTGAATTTGACACTCTTGCTTTAGAACATAATAAAAATTAATATTCCTTTACATTACATCAGTGGTCTTTAAGCTTTTTCAACTTACTGAACCCCTAGAACTTAAAGGTGCTTTTGTGGAGCCCCTAAAACTTAAAGGTGCTTTCGTGCAATCCATATAGCTTAAAGGTGCTTTCGTGGAATCCCTATAACTTAAAGGTGTTTTCGTGGAACCTCATTACTGCTACATACTTCGAAGAATATATCTCAAAATAATATTTAAAGTAGATCAACATATTATAGGCACTTTATGTAAAGGCAGTTAAAAAATTTATTGCATTTATTATTAAAAAATTCTAATCTAATTTTTTAAACATAATTTACCCATTAATAATATTAAGTTGTAATTCAAGTGCCACCTACCCATGCATTATATTTAGTAGCTGAGATGTATTCCAGTACTTTTTACACAAACTGTCGAAGTGTAGGTCTATTGAGATTAAATGCAATCACATTGCATATTCTGAGTTTTAATTTGTCTTTATATTTTGTTTCTGTAGTCACTTACGTTGAGAAATATTATATATTTCACTTAAATACAATGTTCTGAATGGCATTAAAATGTTTATTACTGCGTGAGAAATCCCGTGCATTTTGCATGAATTTGCAACCTAAAATTTAGAAGCTGTTCCTGCTTAAATTTAGATTTTAACATCAACTTTGTTGATATGTTGTTCCCTTTTCTTCATTATAGGTGTTGTTTTCCACAAACGTAAAAGGTTGAATTTTGCATTAGAAGATTGTTTAATTTTGCAAGACATTGTACTAACTAACAAGTGTAAAATTATCTCAAAAAGTGTTGCAAAATAAAGTTATTATGTATAAGTAAATTTTTTTTTCAGTTTTAATGAATAGGGGGCATGAGCTTTAGACACTTCAAACATACAAACTTCATAGAGAACGTGTGAATCCATTTTGCATACAGATTTATTTCTTATCGGTTTTTTTATCGTGACTCGTGGGAAACCCAGGATCCCGTGGAACACAAGTTTGAAGACCACTGCATGACGTGATCACAACACTTTTCAGAATATCACAATATTCGAATTTTTTTATCTTATCACATACTTACCATAAGCCAAGCTTTAAATTCTTGCTTGGTTCAGATGATTAAAAGCGGCTTAAATTGCACATTAAATTTCGATTATTTTGTTGTGTGGCGAGGAGCCAAATCCTGCTGAAAAATAAATGAAGCATTGTTAAGAAATAAATCCGTAATGGTAGGTAGAAGTCTGGATTCTAGAATAGTTTCAGTGTATTTTCTGACATTCAGTGTCTCATCGATGGCATGAAGGCGACTGATTCCATCTGCTGATATGCATGACCAAATCATAAAATTGTGTGGATACTTCACAATTGCCTGGATGCAGTCAGGATGTAGCTCTTCTCCTATTCTAGGTCTTACATATTTTCGGCCATCACTACCAACTAACGATATCTTAGTTTCATCGCTCCATATAACTTGTGACCACTGATCATTTGTCCAATAAATGTGTTCCTTTGATCACTGTAGTCTTTTTAGCGCTGCTGTAATTTGAGATATCAGCATTCCATATGCATTTTAATTCATTAGCATTTCAGTGAGATATCTTACATTCTCTCCAGGGAATTGTAACTCTTAGTCTAACATCTAATAATCTTCTGATTGGTTTTGAACTGACAGAAACACCAGCATCATTCAGATAACTTCTGATAGAGGTTGATGATATTCTTTTATCTTAAAAACATAGCATTTTTGTTCTTCTGTCATTAACAGATGTCGTTGACCTTTTTCGGCCTTTTCCTGGTTTGTTTTTTTATTAAATTTTTCTTCTGACATCTTAAACAAAACCTTCAGTCTCCAGATGTTGGCGCTAAACAACGCACCTGTCTTGAAATTTCAACACAGGAAAATTCACTCTCTCGTCACACACCTCCTCCTACTCTTTTATTTGATGCCATCGGTTCTTAACTAAATATCATTGTTTTCCTGAACAGTCCTCAATCCTATCGAAAACGTGGCACCGTTTGAAAACTCTCATCCGAATAAGGTACCCATGGAATAAAAGAGAATTAATTGAGTATATAATTGTTTCCTGGCATCATGTATTAACGAAGGTAGTGCTTAAAACTATCGCCAGCTCCCGGAAACATCGATTTACGGCTGTCTTCGGTATAAATACAAAAGCTCTTAACTAAACGCGAAGCACATTTTCAGATAAAAAATGACCCAATTTCCATGGAAATTTGCGATATTATAACTCGTACCTCTGTTAACAATATAGTGTTTTTAAAAATTTCAAAATATTCCGTGAATACTTTTTTTCGTTTTATTATGTGAAGGCAAATCCCATTTAACATTACGGTATAGGATAAAAAGTGCGAAACACATTTTATACCAGAAAAAATGAATCAACTCTTTTAAAAATGGGAAGTATGATAAAAAATACTGCTCTTTAAAGGATAGTGAAGCCAAAATATCATATTAATTTTTCATTTCTTTTGTATCTGAAAAAATGTTCCAAATTCGGGTCCTATCCCTTAACATTAACCGAAAACAGCCTTAAACCTGTAATAAATCATAAAGGCTACCCTACTAAGTTCTGCTATTCTCAGTATCTTATGTATATCGATAGTTATTCCTGCTTAACTTTTTTTGTATTACAAATATTTGAATTTTGTTTTTTGTATTGGATTCAGTATTAAATTCTCTTTAAAAGGATGATGTATACGACTGTGCTTTTTTTAAAATTATATATATATTTTCTATAAGCATATACACATTCAAAAAACAAAATTTTTAATAAATGCCCACAATTTTGGCCACCACTGTAGTTTCACAATTGCAAACCGGCTAGAAATAAAATTAATATAAATTTATTTCAATCTTTGATAGAACTTGGCGAGACATTTTCTAGGAATTAAAACGTATCAGCAGGGAAGATTATTTTATTTGGTAATATTATCTTTATTTGTTTGCGTTTTAAATCCCCCATTTAATAAAATAATATGTATTTTTAGAATTCTCTGAATTTTTACATGTCCTTTTATCGAATAGAGATTTTACACGAATCAGCATGTTTAATAGCTAATAGGAATTTGCGATTTAATCGATATCGATCACTTTCTTTGTAGTAATATTTTGAGTTACGATTTGTTTTGTATTAATTTATTTTACAGTTTTTCGTTTTTTTAATATTTACTCATCCGATTTTATTCATTTTTTCTGCATCTAACATTTAATTTAATTTAAAATGTCAAAAAAAATCTTATAATTTGAAGTAGGAATTATCACATTACAGTAAAGAATGAAATTAAAATTTAGACGAAATTTTATTTTACTGTAAAATAGTTGTGTGTTGGGGGATGACCAGAGTGCTTAGCTCTGTCAAGCTTTAACCTCTCACTAGCTGCTTGGCCCGGCGTTGCACTGGCTTTCTCCACTTCTATAAAATTTCCCTTCCCTTCATAAAATCAGCACTTCTCATATTCTTTTCAAAATTACTTTGTTTATTTTCCCTCCGCTTAGCCCGGCGTTGCTCGGGCTTTTACCGAGTGTATAACTTAAATTTCCCCGTTTCGAAATTTTTTTCGCATCTTTTCTTTGTCAGACAGGTTTCTTTCCCCACGGCGTTGCACGAACATTTTTGAATGCATAACAGTTTGTCATAGAAATTCCTCTTCCCCTCTCGCTATCAGCCGTTCCTGGTGTGTGTGATTGCTATATTAACGTCATGACAAAATTCTCGTGCTAATTTCTCACAATTAATTATTACTGCCATTTTAAAATTTTGGCTACCGCTGAAGATCCGCTGTTAAGAGGAGCTATACCCGTTGAATCTGTCGAGAGCCTAAACGTCCTAGCGTTGGTGTGGTATGGTAGTTAGGAGAGATGGGTGCCAGCTCAAGTTTCATCCTCGTCGCTTGACGATGGTTCAAAATTTCGAAGCCCGTCTCCAAAAGCTTTCGAGTAGGTGAACAGTGCGACTTTAATATTCACTCACTCACCTTGCAACTTTTTAGCCCCCGGAAACGAAAATGTATTTATTGTAAAATAAAATTTATTCTTAAAAATATGAATAAAAATGGGTAAGTTAAGTTTTTTTTTAAAATTAAATTTTTTTCCCTTTCACATTCGCTCATAAAACACAGCGATGCGTCATTCAATAATGATATCGGCGTAATGCTTCCGTGGCTGTTTGCTATTTTAAGTGAGGAAGTCAGTAAACTCTTATCGCCCTCGGAAATAGTAAATAACTTTCTATGAGGCATGATTGTAGACTTTATCAACACAGTTTTGTTGTTCGTAATTTTAGTTCTTGTTTTGGAAAAATGCTGACTCCTAGTTTAGGTTGCAGAAAATCAATAGAATTCTCGTACGTGTAAACGTAATAGACAGTTTTTCTCTTGATTTTTCACTTCTTGTTCTCGACATTTTCTTTTTTGTGTTTTTTTGATAGATTTTATTTAGACCAAGGGTACTCAATCTTCTTTTTCTGCTGGGTCCCATACATATGCTAGCTTTTTCACGCGGGCTGCACCATGAGGGTAAAGGGGGGTTAAAATGTGGAAAATTTATCAAAATACTTTAAACTGTGTTTCATATTTTTTAATTACTTTTTTGTGTTTTTGTCACTAACACTGAATTAGAAGCATTTAAGAAACACTCCTTCACAATTTCTGCATCGGTAAAAGGTTTCATATGATTACCGATAATATAACAAACTGCATAGGATTTTTTTTGTTACCACTGTGACATTATCACTGACAAAACATTTTGTTACTGTTGCAAAGATTATTCAAGAAAGCCTATTTATTACATCTTGAAAGATATCTTCCATGAAAAGTGTCATTGAATGATTCCTGTTTATTGGTATTGTTTAAAAATACAGCACTTTCGCAACAAATCAAACGATTACTGATCCATGTCTGTTTTTCACTACAAAATAGTCAACCTCCCAACCGTCTTGAAACGATCTATTTTCTTCGAATATTTTTCGCTTGCAAGATATGAAAGATAGTTAAAAATTAGTCCCACCCATAAAACTGTCACTACTCCCCTGTTGTCTGTGTTATCACTAATCGTAACCGCTATAAACAGGGGAAAAAATCAATTCCCACTCGTACGACATCGACAACATAAAGAACAATTGATATGTTTGATTTCTTGACACCAAATTTTTTATATATTGTTCTTAAATAAGTGAATTTTTCAGAGCAATGGTCACTGACCTGGCCACTTGAAAAGGCTGCAGGGTGAGTATAGCTGATTTAGACTGCATATTAATTATATATGTGGACATGTAATAACTTTAATATTTACTTAAAATTTTAAGCTTGTGTATATTTTTCTCTAAATCATAATTTCAAATACTCTATTTTGAAAGGGTCTCATTTCATCTTGCATTAAAATATTAAAACCTGTATTTTGATAAATTTGTTCGTGGTTCCTCGTTAAAAGGATTAGACCTTGAATTTTTTTTACTTATTCGTGACTCCAGAAAAACCATATCTAAATAGCTTACACGTGCCTTAATGAGCGGTTGTAACTTTTCCCCCTAAAACACTCTTTCGTGATTTCTAAAAGTAACTTATGTTTCCCTTCACTAGAACTGGTGATAATAATTTCTCTCCGCTTTTTTGTCCCGATTTAAAGGGACTTTCCCCTCCCCCCCAAAGGGGCCAAAGTATGAATTTTTTTCTTCTCATTTTAATTGTGTGACTTTTCTAAATTTGTGCACAAAGTTGTATAGCTCTAGCTACATTATTTAGCATATTATTTAACTTTTTTTTAACAGTATAATAAAACGAAAACCGAAACTAGAATCAAAAAATTATTGCAGTACAATCATTGTGTCGATAGATGACTATTAAAAACAAAAACTTTTGAAAATAATTTTGCGAAATAATACAGTTTAAAATGTTCGTGGTTGAGATTAGAAACGAAAACTTTTGTTTTGATAAACATGACATTAAATTAGTTACTTTGTCATGAATTGTCGTGGCAAAGAAAAAATAAATTATTAAACATTTTAAAAGGTCATGAACTTTAAAAAAAAGGCTGTTTAAGTTGATTCATAATTGTGATACACGAATGGATAAATAATGTTTAATTTATAAAATCTTAAATGCAAAATCAGTTATGCGAAATAGAGAAAAGTTAAATATTGATTCCAATTCAAGAATTTGAAAAAAAGAAAAACACACACATACGACTAATTTGCCAACTACGTAAAATAATTTCTTAATTCTATGACGTTCACCAGGTAACTGATCGAAAACAAAGGCTCGTAAATCTTTGTCTCTCGCAATTCTGCTGTTCGACCTCTACTTTCGATTTTAAAAATGCTCATTTCTTGTAATTTAAAATATCACATTAACTCACGAATTTTTATTTGCTTTAGCTATTTTCTGGAAACTTAGGGGAAAAAAATTAGTAAAAGTAGAGAAAAGGGAATTGTGCAATTTTTCTATAAACGGTATGGAGCAATGATTAGTAATATTATATACTGAAGAGCTACCATTTGCAATAATTCAAAAAATGATATTGTTCTTCATCTGCATACAAGCATCAATTTTTTTGTATTTCATGCCTTTTTTTCCCGAGAGTGACCTTGAATTTTTGATGAAAAGCTACGTTTCACGTAGGCTAAACTTTGCCGACTCACGGAATCTGAAAGAAATACTGTATTTTTTAATAACATTTTTTCAACATAATGTAATTTACTCTTTAATTCGTGCTCCACAGGTGTCATTTACCACTGCATTATATTTAATAACTAGGATATGTGCTTATACATTTTTTGCACGAACTACCAAAATCTTGATCTATTGAAGCTATCTTCAGTCGCATTTCATATTTTGTGTCTAATTTGTTTTTACATTTTGTTTATTGAAGACGTTGAGAAATATTTTTAACTTAAATACATTGTTCAGAAGGGCATTAAATGCTGTGTGAGAAACTTCTGCTAATTTGCAACCTTTAAGTGAGGAAGGAGCCTTAGTAGCTGTTCCTGCTTAAATTTGAACTTAAACATCGAATTTATTGATATGCCTATAGTTTTTCCTTCTTTATTGGTAAACTTTGATTTACCCATTCATTCTTGAAGCAGGTGACTTATTACGAAAGATAAGATTTTATTTTATCCATAAAATATTTATTGATATTTATTTTTTTACAAACAAGCTGTCTTTAAGAAAGAGAGAGCAGAGAGATAGAATTCAATCCATTATAAAAATTAAAATTTTACTAAAACTTTAGGGCTTTGATTAAAAGCAAATAGTGATAACTTGCGGAACCAATGTCAAAGTTCCATGGAATCCAGGTTGAAGACCTTTGATGTATTGGCTATGAAGGGAAGTTCTGCCGTTTTTGGATACGTTTATACGTTGTCGGTCCTTAGCAAGAATTCAAATCTAACTGAAACCAGTTTACACAGTTAGATTAGTACACTCGTGGTCCGCAGGCTACGGGTTGAAGACCCTTATCTTAAAAGGTCTAAAGACTCGTAAACGAATTATTTAAATATAATGGAATATTTTCAGAAATCAGAAAGAGCAGAACTCTTCAGAAACTTTCAATATTTTTTGCTTTATTGATACATTTTATTGCATTTAAATCAATGCACTAATCTATGTTTGAGGAAGAAAGAGTTTCCATTCAATTATATAAATTTACACTCTAAAATTCAAAATGGTCAGTATTATTGATTGTGAAATTTTGGAGTGATCAAATAATGCCTGTAGAAAATTAAACCTTTTTTAACCTTTAGGTTAATTTACTTTATTCATTCACGCGTAAAGCAGAAATGCAAAAAGTGATAGATATCAAAATCGTGTTAAACAGGTTTTAAAACAATCCCAAAACAGGCCGTCATTTTTGTCACGTGATCACCTTACAGTTTTGAGTTATTTCTCTCTAATTTCTATGCTTCAGTAACTTGGATATTCTCATATATATATATTGGGTTATCAAAATGCTTGCCAATTTCTAAGTGAGAACTTCAAATTGTATTTAAAACCACTATAATTTTATTGAAACTAAATTTTAAATTGTACTGAATATATTGATTAATTGTATTCATTATAATGGATGGAATATTCTAAAATTTCTTTTTGAATTTAAATTTGTATGTAACCGAATCAACTAAATGTGCTTTGAATGTCAAGAAATATTTAATTTTAATTCCTCAGTAATAAAATTAGACATTTAATAAACCACATTTTAGCATTATAAGTTGCAAGAAGTTTAATTTTCTTAAACAAAGTACTTAAAACAAGTAATATAAATTTTTTTTAAAGTCAATTTTTTTGCTTCGTTAGAAAAACTTACTGGCGCCATCCATTGGTGCTAGTTATAACTTCGTCAGAAATAATGCAGAATAAAATTAAAATTGAAGAATAAAATTTAATTAATGAATTAATATTCGAAAAAAACTGTATTAACATCAAGTGGCATCCACTACAAGTTTAAAAAATGTATTTGAACTTCAGTGGATGAATAAAAAGTATTTTATTAACGATTGAAAATTTGAACAATATATATATATATATATGTGTGTGTGTGTGTGTGTGTGTGTGTGTATGCTGAATTTTTTTTTCAATTTCTTACTTCTTTAGCACTGTTGGTTCTAGTTATTCTTCACTTTTATTTTATTATTATATATATATATATATATATATATATATATATATATATATATATATATAGGGAGAGAGTGAACTAATAGTAGGAATTAAATCACACTTGATTATGTTTCAAAATTATTATTAACTACGTCACCAAAAACCATTTTGTAATTTTTTTGAGCTGAAACCAATCATGTTTAAAACAATTGATACACATCAGTAAACTGTAAAAAGTTGTCGCTGCAATTGGCTACAGCCCCGAACTCCTACACTTGTTTGATCAGTGTTGATGTAATCGTAATCTAATTTAGTTGGATTTTTGTTAGCGATTTTGTCATAGTTTGCAAATTAATCTGCATTTATAAATATATAATAAAACGAATTATTAATTGATTGTTTGAATTGGATTTTTTTAAGTTGCAACTTCAATATACAATCCACGCATGGCTTCATCGATGGCCAAATCAAATTTTTTAATCATTTGAACGAAGTTATCTAAATACAGTGGAGTCCTGAAAACTCGGCACACGATATCTCGGCAGTTTGGGTAACTCGGCCACACTTTTGCAGGTCTAAAAACAGAGTGTTGTATGGAAGGCAACAAGGACGTTATGCATTTCTCAAAAAACAAACACTTTTTGCAAAGTCAGCAACTTAGTTTTCATTAAAGACTGCTTTATGCTTTCATAAAGAATTTTTCTGAGGTGTGTGATGAGGTTAATTACTGTGTACTACATATTCATTAATTTTCATTTTCATGCAGTAAATGTTCTATCCCTTCATAAAGTGCGTTTTAAGGGTATTTGGGCAGTTTATTTTCTGTTGCACATTCTCAAGCAAGCAATGCATACAAGTGCTGTACAATATTTTCTGAGGAAACACTCGTACTTATTCTTTTTTAAATCCCATTCTCGATAACCCGGCATTTTCACTAACTCGGCCGCCTTTCGGTCCACATTAAGCTGTTTTCGGGACTTACTGTTGCTTCTTACAGCTTTTTCGGTACGTGTGTATCTTAATTTTAATTAATGATTGGGTTTCGATACAATTTTGAATGCTGTATCATTAGAATATTCTCTATTTCATTATTTAAGATAATCAGTATGTGTAACGGTAGAATAGTTAATTATTTGATTAATTAATCGATTAACGTAATTCAGTTCCCCTTATTTTGTCTAGTTGTAATAATGCTTGGAGAGTTATTTTCCTTACATTCTGTGACATAGACAGATTAACTCTTGCATCTTGTTTTTTCTGTTTCGCTTGACTTATCGCCTTAGGATAGATAACAAGAGAACTTACCTAAAAACATCAATCAAACCCATTACTTAGGATATAATAGTAATAAGTGTACAGAAAATTGAGAATGGTATAACTTATTCAAATGTAATATTAATGATCACTATAATCGAGTAAAAAACCCTATCGATCAAAACTAAAGCTGTAACTCCTTTTGAAACATAAATATTGGTGCCATATGCTATGTTGTCTTTGTACCACTAGTAGAACAAAGGTGTTTTGACGTTTGAGAAAAATAATGGTTGCGTGATATTTATTAATTTAAATAATTGGTATATTTATACGTCACAGCTATTAATTCAGTATATACATTGAAGCTATTAAAAGGTTATTTAGTTCATTATAGTCCAAACTCTGTTGTTTGTGAGGGAAGAGATTACACACACATCTGTCCGGTTCGAAGGTTTTTCTCTTTGCTCTCTCTAGGGTCTTGGGATGGTAGCGGTCGGCCTCTTTATCCTCGAGTCGTGGGCAGAGGAGTTTTTCACGGTGTCAAAAATTGCCGGGATGATGACCAAAGACAATATTTTAAGGATGCACGTGTTCACAGGAACGCAGTTAACCTATCCACAAAAAGAGGACGACTTTTTAGGTGTGTGAAAGGAAAATGTTACAGTGTTAAGAATAACAAGGAGGCAATATATAGTGAGCATTATCTTATCTGTGCTGCCCTTCCCTGTTGGTTAAGACTGATACTGTGATACACATCAATCACACTAAATTGCTCAAAATGAAATGCTCAATATGGAAAAATCCCATTTACGTTTATTTACTACTAGACCTGGTTTCATGAGATACACCACCAGTAGGATTCTCTAGAGTTTTCTCTGCTTGAGAATGGGATCTAATCTGTACATAGGTATTTACTGTGGGAACCAATTTAACACCGTAGGATTCTAAATTACTATATCACGTGTTAACAACAAAAATGGAACAGTCCAATAAGAGTTAACTCGATATTTAGATCACAGCTAGAAAAAATTTTAAAAACAAAATGTAACGATATAGAATAAAGAAATCTGCTGCGTGTAGTTGTGTCCCAAGACTTCTCATGAGGGTTATGTAGGTTTTCAAAATGCAGATGCTAGCTCGTGTCGTTTTGGCTATCAGATTGTGATTTTAATGGCGACCGAATTTTGCTTTTTTTTGTTGTGTATGAATGAAATATCGGACTTTTAAGTGAATGTATCAAACTGGATATCTTTTTCAAAAGCTGTTTAGTTAATCAAAATAGCCTCCATAAGCTTCCATATAGTTTTCCAACAAGATTTCAATGCATAGATAAATTCTGATCTTTAGAACTCTGATGTGGAAGTTTTCAGACTCTTCATTTTCATACCGTTTATATATATAGTTCATAAAAACTTTTGGCGAAAGACTCGGTGAATAAGCTGGGGGCCTCAAAATTTCATATTTTAATTCATTTAGTTTCATAGTTGTTCTGTACTAATGCGACCGATGTAACGTTTTCCCGCCATCGCAGCTGCAAGATCGACTCCCTATGTAGATAAAATTTCACAGTTCACATCCCTCCTAAAATATTGCAGGGCTTTTTCATCTGACATCACGCCGAAACCGATGGCCGGATTCCACACCTGCGAGTCGGAACTCCGAATGTAATTCTAGTTGTAAGAAGCGACCCCCTCCCCCAAGAGAGTGAAAGGACAGTCCGTTTGTAACACCAAAATCGATTGTGTTTACCTCCTCCCTCATAAATATCCTATTCCAGGGATGGTGAACCATTGGCACGCGGCACAATATTTTGGGCACGCCACCGATCAAAACGGCTCGCATTTTAGTTCAGAAACTATATTATTACAAAAAGCCACACACTTGAAAAAAAATTTCAAAAATTAAAATGTACATGAGAAACCACAGACAAAGATAGGGTAATTGAAGAATTTATTTCTATAATTGATTCTTCAATCAGGGAATTTTCAGTGACATTTTCTCAGTTCAAAAAATTGTCAGAAACGCTCGAATTTATTATGTACCCTGATGTGACATTATTTGACAAACTGAACTTGCCCCAATTCGATTGGTGGGAAATTGAAGAATTTGAAATGTGACGTATTAATTTCTAGTCTAACTCAATATAGATTCGAAAATTTATTGAAACAAGGAAAAAGTTGGAATTGATTGAAACAGAAAGATTAACAAGCAATATCACTAGTAACGAAATTTTGGAGACATGGAATTCGACTCCAGACACATTTAACTGTTTGAAGAAGCAGGCTCATGCTATTTTAACTATATTTTCATCGACCTATGCCTACGAGTCATTATTTTCAGAGATGAGTAACATTAAAGACTCGTTTAGAAACCGTTTGGCAGATGACTCCAATTCAGCATGCATTCTGCTAAAAGTGTAACATCTTACAATCCTAATATAAGTTATTTATCATCTATATATGTACTCTGCAACGTCACGCTAATGTTACTTAAATTTAATTACACGTATAGCTGAAACATTTACTACTATACAGAGCAAAACGTATTTTTTCGTAGTAAATAAAGAATTTTGTGAAGTTAGTATTTAGTTATTATTATTATTATTATTATTATTTTCCCAATAATCACAAGTCAAAATTATTTGTTGGTACTTCTATACTTCATTCAGCATTTCCTTAGAAAAAATGACACGTTGATTCATAAAGGTTCGCCCCCCCTGTCCTATTCTGTAGTATTGAAATTATCAATAGTATAAATAACTTCTATATAAATGTAAATACTGTAATTAATAGCTGTGGCGTAAATAAATCAATTATTTAATTTCTTAGCTCTTACGCTATTATTAATTTTCCCAAACGTCACATCTAACATTGTCGTGGAGAGTATTGAGCCATGTCGATGAACAAGTGATGGACAACTGAATTTCAATTTCTCATGCATCTCATCAATGTTACTGGCAGTATAATACAGCAGTCGCCAAACCTTTTGATCTCAGGGATCGGTAAATTCATAATTTAAATCCTACGGACCACTAATAGGATTTTATAAGTGTTAAACATATTTATAAAAGAAATTGTGATCTAAGAACTCCTAAAATGTGCCCAATTAATAAAACGAAACTATTAATTGTAACCAAATTATGAAAATTTTATTAATAAACCGTCATAAAATGATCAAAAACTGTAAAAACCAACAATTAAAAAATAGTTTAAATATATCAAACTTTTAGCAACATATATTCCTAGTGTGATGGATGTTCCTGCTTATTTGAAATAAGATTATGGATATTTGGATCCAATGTTGTTACTACAAGACGGAGAACTGCATTTATTTCAAGCTAAGATCGGTACATTTTTTTGATGGCTGTGACAGATAAAAAGGCATTTTCACATAAATAAGTTGTGGAGAATCGAATCAGCATTTTCAACGCCTGTTCACTAAGAAAAGGGAATTCACTTTTTATGGAAAGCCAAAACTGGGATCTTGATAAGGATGAATGAAATTTAAATTTGAGAGTTTCGTCGGACGAAAGGTTGATGAGGCTTTCTTTTAGATGCATACTTAAATTATTATCCTGAATTTTCACTGCAAACGGATTTATTTATTATTCCCATATTACTATATCTGGTATCTTCATTCTTTGCGTAATAACGAGGCAAAAGATTCTGTGATTCCAAGTGCTCTTTAACTAGGATTTCTTCTTGCTGCATCTTAAAACACAACGTGATGAGTAAATAAATTCCACTTTTCTGGGGACCAGCGAAATTTTCTCGTGGACCACCACTTTTGCGATCTCTGGTATAATAAATACAGTTGGATTCGTTTCCACTTATAATTTCGGAGCGTCATTTTTCTCAATGTTTTGGGTTTTCCACGCGGTTCATTGTGTAGGGAAAAAATCACCAGAGACCGATATATATTTCAAACCAATGCTGTACTTTTCGATCCGTTAACGGTATTCCCCAAAAGCCTGGTTTATACTGCGAGCTGCATTTCGTTTTAAAAAAAATCGACGTTTTGTTTGCATTAACCTAATAATAATTAATTCGATTAATAACGGAGCCCTTTGTAAAGGGTGTTTTTTTAGAGGTATAGAACTTTAAATTGTAATAAAACAACGATGTATTATTCGATTGACATGAATTTTTTTTTATTCGAAGGATAATCTAGTGGCATTACATTTTAAATATGATTTCTGGCATATGACTGCCACGGCTGGCTCGGATGTAGGCCAATCTGGACGTCCAATTTTCGATGACTTTTTCCAACATTTGTGGCCGTATATCGACAATAACACGGCGAATGTTGTCTTCCAAATGGTCAAGCGTTTGTGGCTTATCCGCATAGACCAATGACTTTACATAGCCCCACAGAAAATAGTCTAGCCGTGTTAAATCACAAGATCTTGGAGGCCAATTCACAGGTCACAAACGTGAAATTAGGCGGTCACCAAACGTGTCTTTCAATAAATCGATTGTGGCACGAGCTGTGTGACATGTTGCGCCGTCTTGTTGGAACCACAGCTCCTGGACATCATGATTGTTCAATTCAGGAATGAAAAAGTTAGTAATCATGGCTCTATACCGATCACCATTGACTGTAACGTTGTGGCCTTCATCGTTTTTGAAGAAGTACGGACCAATGATTCCACCAGCCCATAAAGCGCACCAAACAGTCAGTTTTTCTGGATGTAACGGTGTTTCGACTTACACTTGTGGATTAGCTTCACCCAAATGCGGCAGTTTTGTTTGTTGACGTAGCCATTCAACCAGACGTGCGCTTCATCGCTAAACAAAATTCGCTTATGAAAATCGCGAACAACGGCAATCTCGTTTTGGGCCCATTCCACGAATCTACGCCTTGCTTGATGATCGTTTTGATGAATTAATTGTCTAACCAAACTGAGAATAAATCACTTGACAGCTGTTAAATCGGTCGCCATCTTGGAAAGTAATGCCAACTTAAACTTCTATACCTGAAAAAAAAACACTTTATTAATTAAGTGAATTAAAAATATCTGTCAATAACTATTTTTGTTTAGTAGTGTTTATCTTCAACAATGTGGGGTCGGAGTCACATATCATATCGTTGCTAGTTAAACGGAACAAAAATACGTGCAATTTATCATCCGAATATCGCGTGCATGGATAACGGGCAGAATTGTTGATAACGGGAAAGATGACCGTAAATAAGGGAAAAGTTCCATAACAACAGAAACAGTTAAGATGACTTTGATAAACGATCCAACTGTTTTTGTGGCTTGATGGCTTTCTTAATGCCCGCGAGGAGCTTCTCTTTGATCGTCCGTCACATGTTCACGAGGGAAGATATAAAATGACCTATTTGTATCAGAAATAATTTCTTCTCTTTCCGAGAAGTTTTTATAAAATCTGAAGTAAATTTCGTAGTTTTATGCTGAGGCAGTGATACATCTTGTTTTAAATACTACGAGGATGTTTTTTTTTTATTCTTATCAGCTTTTCTCCATCAAATTTTGTTAGGTAATTTGCGTTATTTAGTATTATTACATGGAATAAATTTGATAATAATAAATTATAAGTTTTGTAGTCTGAAGTGTTAATTTCTATATTGTTTCTTACGATTTGCTGATTACAATAAGTTTCGATATCAAATCAATTTTATATTGAAAACTATTATTTAATATTTTAGTTTAGGATCCTTTTTTAGCCCTCACCTTTATTGTGAATTATTATTCTCGCATTAAAAATACAGAAAAATGAGCTGCTGGCACAATTTGGCCCAATTTTTTCCCCAAAAGTGTGGGCAAAAAGGGAATTTTAGCCAATAAAAAATCTCAACAGATTAATCGTCTTCGATACTTGGCCGCGGTTCAAAATTGCGAGGACAGTTGCCCATAGCCCTTGTGTAGTTATAAGGTGCGGCGTTAATAAGTAACCAATTTCGACGGTATGCGACTCTAGATCTATCGTTCAAACTTGAGCTGTCATTTTTAGTACCCCCGCTTTTAAAAAAGCCGCTTTCGCTTAAATTAGGAGTCTTCAAACGTAACTCGCTGAAGGCATTTCTGTGGCCCCTAATTTGAATCTGAGGCAATTTCGAGAAAAAATTCCTTGTCTACTTTTTGTCGTGAAATACGTTATTTTCTCCGTTATTCTTGATATTTAAAACATTCTGTTGACATGTTTGATATTCATGTGAGATTAAGTTTTCTTAAAATGCCGAGTTTTTCAAACATTTCATTGTGTCTGAAGTAATTTTAAATATAAAAAAAAACATCTGACTATATATATGCATGAAATCTCAGAAGTTTACAGAGAGAAGGTGGACTTTTATCTTTAACAGGTTTCCGAAATATTTTAATGTGATTTCCACTTAACGTTTTTGAAACCTATATATATATACATACAAATCTGCAACATCATCTCTTACTTTAAAATCAGTTGCAGTTTTCTAAAACGAAAACTTCCCTTTCTGCTTTAAATTTCCTGACTACATTATTTTTTTGACAGTCGTGTGGCCTGTGGATCATTGTGAATTTATTGATGTGACCCCGCGTAACATTGTTGAATTTATTGATATGACCCTCAAGCCGGAAAGGCTGAAGACCGCTTGCTTAAATCGACCTCAAAACTCTTTAATTTAATCGTGAAGAGCAAATTAACAGGAAATGTGACAGAAGAGGGGAAGGAAGGAAGAGATGGAAACTCTTAAATCGTGAATTTTCATCCCCAGTGTGAAAGTAAAGTACCAACTTCTTGTATGTGCAGTAATTTAGAGTGGCTCCCAAATACTGAGGAAATGCTTTTATCATTGGCTAATTAATTTCGCCTCTTCGCTAAAACTTCAGATTTGCTGCTTCAGTGCATCAGTTCGTGTAGTTAATTTGTTTTTATTTAATACCTTAAATATATTGGTGTTATATTTGTTGTCGACATTTTGATGATAAGCAATCAGGAATTTAATTCATGGAAAGTATATATATATATATATGTTACTTACCTTTACCTATTAATTTGTATTTTAGTTGCTAGGCTTAAGAAATACATATTTTAAATTTTTTTTTGTACTACATCTTAAATGAACGTGATCTGAAATGATTTTTTATGATTTATCTGCTTTTGATTTTGGTGAAGTATTTTTTATAATTTCTTTTGATTTTTAAGATTTTTTGAACTAATTATTTTTGTAAGGTTTTTAAAAATTCATTTTTCAATATAAAATAGTGATACTGTGCTACATTTAAATCTGTTTTTTGAAAGTGAATCATCATAAAATATTTGAGTTGTTGGAGTGCCGATGGTTGCTTATCGTAGGGTTGTTAATAATTTATGTGAATTTTTTTTCTATGCATAAGATTGTACTTAAATAATCTTACCATAAATTCTTGAAAGCTGCATTCTTACTGCAAATAGGAAGTTAAATTTAACAAAAAAATTACATAAGACAAGGGGGGAGAAAAAATTGCGCGCATACCCGATTTTATTGCAATTTACATCAGTTGCATATAAATTTGATCTTTTACTGCTTGTAAAATTTCTACGTTGTTGCTCGATTCGAGGTTTGTTATTTTTATTGAGCGTGAACACGCACTTAACCCTGCTAAAAGCAATCTTCAGTTTGCTTTTGTGGCCGTGGTAGCCTAGTGGTTATGGCCGCTGTGTCATGAATTCGATCCCAGGTGCTTGTGAAGACCCGCCATGTAGGGGGCTGATGCACGTTAAATTATCGAGGCTATGGTGTGGAGTAGTTTCGAGAGGGGGTGCTGGTTCAGGTGTCGTCCTAGTCACTTGACCATGGTTCAACATTACGAGGTCCGTCGCCAAAAGCCCTTGAGTTGCTAAATAGTGCGGCGTTAATATTCACTCACTCACTGAAGTTAAGAATGAGTGAGTGTTTATATGCGTCGCACTATAAAACAACATGAGAGTTTTTTACGACCAACCTCGGTCTTCTGAACCATGGTCAAGTGGCGAGGATGATGCCTGAACTCGCACCCCTCTCCAATTAATTACACTTTTAAACTGGAGGACTGTGAACCTCGACAGATTTAAGGTGCATCAGCCCCTCTACAAGGCGAGTCATCAGTGATACTGGGGCTCAAACTCATGACACTGGCCACAAGCTCGAGAGCACAATCACTAGGCTATTGCGGGCTCCTGGAAGTTAAGAAAGGGAAGCACACTTTGAATATGATTCTCTGCCTGTTACCACAGTTCCAAATATTTTGATGTCTTACAATAATTCATTGTAAAGAAAAACGTGAAATTATTCAAGAAACCTAAAACAGCCGTATTAATGTCTTTTATCTTCACTTATGGAAATTGGTTCTAGTGAGATGTGTCTGACATTGCCCTTCTTTACTTCAATTTATAATAAAAAGGTTCTCAAAACGATAGAGTGGTTATTTTGGGGTACTAAAGTAGTATCGCAACAATGCCAATGTTCAAGATAACTCGCCAGATTGGCAACCCCGATATAGCATGCGTCGTACGCACTGAATTAGCAACCATGTGCTTCGTTTCATATTATGTCGCCAATACGGTTGCGATAATACTTAAATACCCGTTTTAGTATTGACATAACGGTTGTTTAATTGCTGCTGTTGCTAATGCCACCTGTTTGACGTAGTCAGAGCGAGGCCCACGAAATTCATCATAGTAAAGAGCTGGATGTACGCCTGTCGTTGGCTGTAGCCTTGAGCACCATGCAGGTGGATGTACGATTTAGCTCGGTTCCACCCGAATTTTGAGGGAGAACACCCTGGGGGAGGGTCAAGGGCCTCCCACCTCTCATCCTCTGTCACCAACCTCGAAAGGACTTGCGGCTCGACGGCTATTTAGAGTATCCCCATGCCGTGAAGGCACTATACATTTACAAACATCCATGTCTTCTCCGGGATTCGAACCCAGGCCCGACAGCAGTCATAGTCGCTAACCACTATACCAGATGGGTGACCCGGTTGTTTAATTATATACGTTAATGGTCATTCTTTAATGATTTGTATTGTCACCTGTGAAATATGAAATAAATAGAAACTGTACTATTTCCCCTCGGCTTAGATCTGAAATTTGTTTATACAGGGTGTTGCCGAGTTCGACCACCACACTCAGAGGGGCGATAGTAGGCAGCATGGGGACCACAAACTAACATAGAATATGGGGTCACAAATCACGTTTAGTCAGAGTAATTTGCAAAAACAATTATGAAGGATACGAGGCCGAGTTGAATAAAATGAGCAATAAAAGGTAATTTATGCATTTATTACAAGTAAGGCATATTCACCATACGAACAATGCATCATAGTTCGACGTTAGGAATGCAAGGACAAGTAACTGTGTGTGTCACAGGAAATGTTCGAAGTTGCTGCCGCGTAGGTCATAGCTCAGCTGACACCAACGGATGAAGGATTATCGGATGCGTTCAAACAAAGTCGGTGTGCTGATGATGTAAGCTGAAGCGACGAGGATCTGTGACTTGAATCGTCCACCATAGCCACCTTCGTCTCATACACAAGCGATTTCAGGTGGCCTCAGTAAAAGAAACCCAAGGGATTGTGGTCCAGAGAGCGTGGAGGCCAAGCAACAGGTTCACCGTGTCCAATTCACCTCGCGGAATATGTAGCATGGAGGTAGTTATGCCTCACAATCGAGAAATGTACTGGTACATCATCGTGCACCACACTTCCTGGTGCGCAGCGGCCGGTACTCCCTGCAGCAACTCCGTGAGGACGTGCTGTAGGAAAACAAGGCATTTATCGCCATTGAGGCATTTGTGCAGTATATATATCCCCCCTTTTTTGACCAAGTTACCTCGTCTGGCTCATCATCCTCACGACGGCTTCTATTATCGCAATTTTCACCTGACTAAATGTGATTTGCGATCCCATATTCTATATTGATTTGTTGTCCCCATGCTGCCTACTATCACCTCTCTGAATTTAGTGGTCGAACTTGGCAACACCCTGTATAATTATTTTGAGTATTTCTATCCTAAGCATGGGTTTTTCTTTTTGTAAGAAATGCTCCGTGGAGGTATAAAAAGAAAAACATCCATTAAAGTTTTTTCGCTCTCCGTTGTTTTCATAGTAAGAGAAGGAAAGAAGAAAACCCAATGGATAAAACTTGTACTGTGGCTACCCTGTTACAACATAAACGAAAAACGGTCCGATTACCAGAATTTCCAATTTTTATCACAGTTCTACTCTATCTGGTTTGTTAAAAAATTAAATCAATCTACACTAAAAGCAATTTTTTTTAATAAAAAAGCTGTAAATCAATATTGTTTTATCCAATTAAATAATTTTTCTTGATAAAGAAAGTGAAAAATAATCCGCTTGTCTGTATGATTTGTGTTTGTTTTTCTTACAAATTATCAGGATGTGTAGATTGAGATTTTGTGTTTTCTTCAATTTTGGAGATTAAGATCAACATTAGACGTTATCTTTTTTCGCCTGTGTTGATAAATTTTAGCGCGAATAAAGAAGTGCCACCGCTCCGAATTTATATTTTTGCTCATGAACTTGGATGAATTTCGTTGTTCAAATGTGCTTTATAAAAATTATTTACTTATTTATTTTTATTTATCGAGTTTTATTCATAATATGTTTATTTACTGTTTCTACTTATTCTTCATTCTTTGAGTGGCGTTTGCAACTGCAGTAGTTTAGTTGATCTCCATTCAAAACAAAATAATAGAAATGCCGATTTCTAGAGTTGTCGTCATTCATGACGATGCCCGCTTTCACAAGTGCTGCAGTAAAACCAATAGTTTCTTTAACATTTTAAGTGGAATGTGAATTTAATCACTTCGCACTGATTTATCGTCTAATGACATTTATTTCTTCCCTGAACTGAAGAAGTGGGTGGGAAGCTAAATCTTCTGGATCAATTAGGAGCTTCAAAGAAATTCGAATCTATTTCTCCTCACTAGCGGCAACATTCTCGAAGCGAAGTAGAGCTTGACTACCAATGTAACAAAATGCTCGTAACTTCACGGCGTTTATATTGAAAAGTAACCATGTTATATGTAACTTTTGGTAAAAGATTCTCCCCCCCATTTTTATGGTGATTGAAAAAAAATGGTGCTGCGATCTTACTTTGTACTATATAAGAGAATTAGCTGTCATCCGCCCGCTTCACTCGGGCTTTCATGGCATTTGCATTCTATACATTCTACTTTCTGTACATAGGTGATTTTTATCTTGATTGCAACATTAAACTTTTGATAGTATTGAAAAATATTCTTATATCCCTCTGCTCCTGATTAAAAAAGTGCAGGACATGGATTTCTAAACTAGAATTTTAATTGTCATTCAAGCCTTTGTATCCCTCACCCCCTTGGAGTCGATTTCCTTGTTTTTAGCGGATCTCTGCTCGACAAAAGTAACATACTTGCAAAATTCAAGTCATTAGTCTAATTGTTCAAAAACGATATTTTTTAAATCTATAACGTCCCCGTAATCCTCCGCAACCATCTTGTGTGTCGATTTCCACAAAAACCATTCTCAACGGATCACTACTCAACAAAGGTAATAGGCTTCCCAATTTTTCACATCTCTAAGATTAACAGTTCGGAAGAATAAATACTTTTCATATCTTTAACGACCCGTAACTTTCACGGGCGTCGATTTACGCGAATGCCGTTCACAGTGGATGGAAACTCAACAAAGGAAACATGTTTGACAAGTTTCAAATCTGTAAGAGTGTATTAGTTCTAAAACAAGAAATTTTATCTACACTGGTGTCCAAAACTTAAGTAACACTTTTTTTTGCTATAACTCCACGAGAAATCATTGGAAAAACATGAAATTCAGAAAAGAGAGACAGCATTTTGTAATTGCGCAAAGAATACAATGCATATAGTAGGGAATCAAACAAAAACAAAATGCCTTATTGAACTTATATTATCATTATACACGTGATTGTCTGTCGAAGAGGAGAGAGAGAAGAACAACAAGTAGATGTTCCTTAGTATGGGATATGCCCTCCCCTTATTGCAATGGTTGCTTCATACCGTCTCTCCATACTCAGTACCAAAAAGGTAAGAGTGCCCATTCCTCAATTAGCATCTGTTTTAATTGTTGGGTGTTCCCTGGAGGATGTAATCCTAGAGCAAGGCATCTCCCCAAAGCATGTCGCATGTGTTCTATGGGATTTAAATCAGGGCAGGATGCTGGCTAATCCATTCGAGTGATATCTTCACTTTTCAGTAGCTGCTGAACATCAGCAAACCGTGCATTGTCAACCATAAAAACGATGTTTGGTACAATAGCACCTCGGAACAGACTAGGGATAGCGATCTGAGATCAATTAATCAAAAATTCGATTTCTCGGAGGAAAAAATATTAAATCGATATATGGCACTGAAACGATACAGTGAATCGATATTTCATCCTAGAAAATCGACATTCGATTTTTCCTGTTTAGGTAAAAACCACAAAATTATTTACAATTTATTGAATGTACTATCTTTAAACACTATTTATCGCTAGTAGTTGTGCACCTGAAGTATTACAATTATTTTATTACCATATCAAAGTATTAGGTATCAAAGACATTTATTTTCTGAATGTATTTGTTACATTAAAAAGTTTAGAAAATAGATAATATAGCTTATAGTTCCCAATGCTTAACACCTAAGCCTTTTAAAAACAACAGTCTGTGAAGTCTACTGGGATCCAAGTGGTTCTGCTCATCACTTGCGATGCTGCCGGGCAATCGAAAAAAGGCGCTCACAAGGAACAGATGATCCCACGATATTCATATACATCATGGCTATTGAGTGAACGTGATGATAAATAGAGTTTTTTGTTCTTGCCAGTAAAGTCTAGTAAAGCATACTTCAGGTGCACAACTGCCTGCGATAAATAGTTTTTAAAGATAGTACATTCAACAAATTGTTATAATTTTTGCCAAAACAGAAAAAATCGAATGTCGAATATTGATTCACTGACTCGATTCAGTGCTACATAACGATTTAAAAAAATCGATTTTTTGGCCCGAGAAATCGATTTTTCGATTACTCGATCTCAGATCGCCATCCGAACTTTACACCACTCTAAACGGTGCCGCCAATGGCTAGGTTTTCAAAGGACTGAAGTGTTGACGGTATGCGAATAGGCCACCTTTGTGAGGTACCTGGCATCAGTTACTCAGTTGCTGAGCAATGGCGCTTGCTGACTGGTATAGGGATCTTTTCGCCTGCAGGGTGATATATCGGTCATCCATTTCAGTTGTTTTCCTAGGGGGACCACCAACCTTTCGAACAGCTGTACCTATGATTTGGAAGGTTTTTCAAGCTCGCGAAATGACACTTTTGTTGATTCCGAGCTCTTCAGCTACACTAGTCAAACTTCGCCTTTCCTCCAGCTTTCCGATGATTCTTCCACGTGTTAAGTTTGTGATAGCCTCCCACCTGGGGAAGCCATCTCTTTATCTACTCGACCTAAATCTGTAGGGGGCGAAGATTGATGACCCAAGTTAGCCATGAGAAACCCAATTTATTATTATCCAATATAATAATCAAAGACAAGCTTACTATAGAGGGAAAATCCAGAGGGATATACCGTAGCTCAAAATCTTATGTGAATAAGCGCATGGAATCCTAATCGCTTAACTTAACCTAAAGTTATCTTATGTATCCTAATTTCCTTAATTTATTTCAATAACTAACGCTCGTTCTATAATCACGCGTCTAAATTCAGATCCTTACCGTAACCGCACTGCAACTCAGCTTCCTTTTATCTTTCTCCGACTACTAAACATCCACTATATATATACTAGTTAATCTGCATATCAAGGTTTCTTCTTGAGAGGGATGGCTGTCATAACTTCCCCGATGAAATCCTCCCTCGATTGATAGCTCCAAAGATTTCTCAAGAAAATTAATAGAAAATTCCGTAAAGCCCCGTCACAAGTTGTCCGAGTGATTTCTTTTAGCCATATTTTATAAAAGAACTCCCTTGAACTTGCAGCACATGTCTTTAATTGGGCGTCCGTTCTCCCTTTTATTGTATTGGTCGGCGCGCCGACCACACGCATTTTGCGTCCATTCACGTCGTCTATGATGTTTTGTTCCTGACAGTTGCATACGCATCACCTTTCTACTGAATTGCGTGTTCATTGTACTAATCGCAATAGCCCTTTTCTGCAATGTCATGGCTATCTGCTTAAAATTTTCACTTCAGTGCTCCTTATACCCCCTCCTTCTGGCAATCTCCTTTTGTGGTCGATTTCTACAAAACCAGTTCTTAACGGATATCTACTCATAAAGGAAACATGTTTACCGAATTTCATGTCTATAAGTCTTAAAGTCCAAATAAGGTTTGTTTTTCTGTATCTATAGCTCCTCCGTAAACCCAAGGGAATATGTTTTTGCAAAACTTGTTGTTAGAGGATTTCTAATCAACAAAAGAAGCATAGTTTCCATATTTTAAGACCAGGTCTAATAGTTCCGGTGATTTCGTGATGAAAGGGAATCGCTGTTCTATATGTATTTTATATAGGCTTGCGAATGTTGTTATGTTTCCGTGTATCCACAATTGCAACATGAGTGAATGTCTTCCCAAGACATCCTGTGAAGAGAATTTCGAATAAAATGTAATCCAACTCTCCTAGTTGTATGTGGTTTTTATTTATTTCATTTAGATCTCATCAGCTTGTTAAAACGAATTATCGATTAAGTAATTGAGATTCATGAAGAAGTAGAATGAATCCCCATTCTCAGTTGTGTAATCGATCCTCATTTAACAATTCTTCGTTTGAACGCTTTTCCACTAAGGATTGACAGACTAAATTATCTTTTGATATCAGCTGTAACGACACTATTTCAAAAATAAATAAATAAATAAATAAAAGATTATCAGTACGGTGAGTAACATCAATTTTTTAGTAACGGAATACTTATAATCAATATTGGCTTGGCAGTAGTGTATGTATTTCTGAATTCATTGTTTTTACTCAGTTCATCTTTATATTTAGATTAATTCTTAGAGTATCACCAAAGGGCGAAGTTAAAGTTAAGAAATTTAGAAAACCAATTATAATTTCTGGTAGATTAGTTTTAAAAGCACAGGCGTTTCTCTTCAGTTCTTCCGTCTTGTGTTGAAATACAGTCGAACCTCTATATTGCGAATATTTCTATGTAACGGACTTTTTCCTGGAACCTTGAACATTTCACGATTTTCTGCGTAAAGTAATCTCTCTATAGCGTAGTGCATTTTCTATATAACAAACTTTTTCTTTTGTGATTCACTTTTTGTTCTCCATTTTTTTTATAGTATCTCTAAAATAATTTCAAGTTGTTCTCTTTTTAACACATTTTATAGTGGTCATAAATCTTGAACTGTTTTTATAAGATCCTTACTCGCCGAGAGCAATAGAGCTCTGGACGTTTCATCCAAGAAGTGCAACCTTTAACCCCCATTGCCCATTTCACTAGAAACATCTTCGATATCCTCTTCACCTTCAGTGGAGTTATCCCATGTTCTAATTATAAAATAATGTATGTTTAATATTACTTGTATGCTTTAAATTATAAAATGTCCTTAAAATTCATTAATTTTAGCATAAAATTATTTTCTTAATATTGAAAATACAGTGAATTCTTCTACATTCTTTTTTCTTGTTTTTCTTTCTTTTTTGATTGGTAATATATATATATATATATATATATATATATATATATATATATATATATATATAAACATATATTAATTTAAAAAAAGGTGTGAATAATTACTTTTTTTAATATTTAGTGTTTATGAATTTAAACTCTGTGTTTTATGTGGTTTGTATAGTATATTAAAAGATGAACCTCTATATAACGAATTTTCCATATAACGAACTTTTTTCCGGGATTTCGCGACTTCGTTATATAGAGGTCCGACTGTATTTATTTATTTTTAAGTTTTATCATACGTTAAGTTAATGTTACCATGCAAAAATGTGCTTCTAAAATTTTTCTTGATTGTGATGGGTACTGAAGCAAATTTTATGCCAAAATCGAGTAGCTTTCAACTTAGCGCAGAATGGATCAGTTTAATTGACTGATTATTAAAATCGATTGATCATTTTATTTTATTGAAGATTGAAAAAAAAACTCCACCCTACCGATAATAAGAATAAAAGGTTAAACAAATATTTTTAAAGCAGTTATGAGATTACCTCTGTTGAGTCATATAGTCCACCATTCGAAGCATTTTCTTTACTTAGTATCCTCAAAGAGACGACATGTTTAATAGTGAAACACATCACGTATGTTGTTTTCCCCGCTGGGAAAGTTTCCTTAGGGAAAATTGAGTTTTACAGGAAGATGGCCCAGGGTTACCAGATTGTTGACTATCGCTTATATATGGCGACAAATTTGACGAAATGTTGTACAGCCAAGAAACCTTCGAAAAGTCTCTTGAAATTCCCTTCTGGAAATGTCCATGAGACTATATAAAGGACCTTTGAGAGGAAGGTCGAGTTAGAAGATGCCATAACTCCTTCAACTGCTTCCTGCTCTTAAAGCAACCCAAAGATGTTAGGCAAAAAGCTTTTCTACTGGTAGAATCGCTCCTTGACAACTAATTTCTAAATTTTTATTTTAATTTCTCTTTTTTATCTTATTTTTAATTTATCTTTTTTATCTTATTTTTAATTTTTATTTCAATAGTTCTATTATCTCAATAGTTAAAATGTTTTCTCTGGACAGTAAAACTTCGTAAGCTTACTCATAACAACCAATATCAACCCTCAATTACAGTCGTTGAAGTTTCCTCCCTCTCAAGCCACCCCATTGGTCACTTCCTCAAGAAGCCACACCTTCTTCTCCAAGCCATGTTTTCAACATCAGCCATATTGTAGTTCCAGATAGAGAGCGTAGGACTGCGCGACTTCAGTCCAGTCTCTTTTGATGTCTAAGGTGGAAGGTCGATATTAGAATCTGCTTTCTAGAACTTGTTTATAACGAGTGCTTTTTCTACTACTGTATATAATCTATTGTAATATTTCTTTGTCATCGATTTATACGTCGATTTGTCTTCGGTAATCATTTGTTCGTCCTTGCCCATTAATAAATCTGTTATTATTCAAATTATTGGTGTCGTCGGCTGCTTTTCCCCTACACAAATTTTCAGTAATAGTTGTGGCATCATCACACATTTGCATATAGGTGGCACTTCCATTCGTTTACCATACTGTATAACCTGTAAATAGTAACCACTATTATAATCAAATCAGTTATATTTTTATGTTGATGAATTCCAAATAAAATTGCTTAGCTTGTCCAGCTCAGTTGTTCTATTTTATTGAGCATGTGGATTAGTATCCCACATTTGGTGACCCAGACGTTATAATATCATCAACTTCAACAGCATATCTATTGTCCAAGTTGGCTACGATATAATGGAATTTGGTGGTATCCGAAGTTATGTGTGCCGGTCCAAATTCGGTTTCCGCTTGTGCGAACCATATTGCTGGTTTATTGGCCCAGTTTCAGTTTTGTCGTAAATAAGATTTTAAAATCGTTCACTGTTTCCCAAAGGAACATAGGGCTTGTTATGCATAAATATCAGAAATTAAAGCCAAGTTTAGGTGTTTTCATTTTCCACCATTAATAGTTATCTGTGACCATGGTAACAGAGTGGTCCTGATCTCGTATCAGCGTTATCTGTCGAGTCGTTGGTTTCAATCCTTGTATCACTAAAGATTAGACGTGTAGAGGAACTAACGCAGGTTTAATCGGTTGAACTCGAAGTCCTTATGTTGTCATAGTTTGTAAGTTTGGAGAGGCGAGGGTAGGTGCAGCTCAGGTGTCGTTCTCGACCCTTGACTGTGGTTCAGTATTCGTTGTGGCTCGATGTCCGTCGCCAATACCTTCATGTAGCTTCGAATATCGATGATAAACGATCAAGCCATTGAACACATATCTAATCTAATTTCCACAATTTAATTTTTTTATACCTACGTACTACTTTGGTAATTTTGGAATTATTTTGTATTTTTTTAACTAATTTCTTTTGTTTTATTATAAAATTTTAGCGTAGTTTAAGATTTTTTTTTCAACAATTTTTTCCACAGACTCACGTTGTTTTAAATTTTTGGTTATCTTAATAAACAACAAAGTGTCCTTTCTTTCATAAATACTTTGTATTCGTTGTCATAGCAACGAATTATTGTAGGGTAATAGAACAGGTGCTTAACAAACATCTGTTGTTTCCGTACGCATTTATTTTCGAAATAAATTGCTAGATGATGAAAATTTCAATTTTAGGTTTCGCCATTTTTCCTCTGAGAAGATTGTCCATAAAATAAATTATTCACTTGTAATATAGATGTTTTTGGCTATCTGATCGAGGGTTTTTGCGTTTTATTTTTCCTTTCTCTAGACATGAAATAAATACTTTAAATTTACGAAATCACGAAACATTTTCTACAGAGGTCGCGAATGATAAATAAAATCTAATTTGTTGCTTTAAAAAAAATTGTAAAATTTTCCCTTTAGTAAATTCTTTTTTTAAAAAAAAATTATGGCCTCACATATGAGTCCCTTGTTTTTTTCCGCAGGGAAAGTTGAACGTTTATATACAAAGTTATATCGCATGTTTATATACAAAGTTATATAGCCTGTTTATACACAATGTTATATAGCACGTTTATATACAAAGTTATATAGCATGTTTATGTACAAAATTATATATCTCTGCTATATAACTTAATTTTCATATTTTTAATCTTTACAAATCAATATAACCTGCACTAATTATCTTTCAAGAGAATAATCGTCTGCTGTTTATAATTAAATCGCTTAGGTTTTGTTGTAATAAAAGTATATAGTTAATACTCATTAAATAATATAGTAGTACTCTGTATAATACTCATTAAATCGTATCCCACGTGATTCTGTTTGCTATAAGTACATAATTTCGTTTTTTCACCACTAAAAAAGAAATACATCCTTTCTATTTTTGTGGAATTAATGAGACAATGGCATTTATTCAATTCCTACTATTAGTTTACACTCTCCCTATATATATATTTATTTATATATCTTGTTCGAATTTTCAATCGTTAATAAAACACTTTTTATTCATCCACTCAAGCTCAAATACATATTTTCAAATTTGTAGTGGATGACACTTGATGTTAATACAGTTATTTTAAGTATTAATTCATTAATTTAATTTAATTATAGTTTTAGAGATATATCTCACTCGTTATTATTCCGCCAGATGGATGCACCATTGGTTTGTTAAATTTGTGATGAAGATTTAACTTACCTAAATAATTATATGCTAGTTGGACCACTACATCGATGCTACTTTTTTTTTTGTTCTGTATTTGTTTTTATCGTTTGTCTTTTTGGACAAGAATTTCATTGTCTTTTGACGCAATGATTTTTTGAACGTGCAATGAAAGTATATGAAAAAAAAAATAGATTCGTTAAAGGGAAATATATGTATCGAGGAATGTTTTTATTGTATTCATGGTAAAGTGAAATACGTTTAACGCGAAAACGCTTAAAACGGAATATCGGTTAACATGAAATAATACAACGGTACCGACAAATTACCATGAATTAATTCACATGCATTTTTTGCTCATAATACGAAATGAAGATCACTTAACACCAAAAAGTTTCCCTTCTGTGGAATGCTTTCAGATGGAATGCTTGAGAAAGTTTCTGTAATATTGGACTGTCCTATTGTATCATCGGAAGTTCAGCCCCAATTAGAGAAAAGGCATTTTGGAGTTAATACAAAACTAAAAAAATATCATTGAGGAAGATTCCGACGACGAAAATGAAACAAATAATGCAACTCTTGTTCCCACGTCATCCGAAATGAGGAACATCGTGAAAAATATGCGCAATTATTTTGACGCACAGTCCGATGGGGAAATGAATAACAAAATGGTCGACATCGAACAATTTGTTGACAGTTTAATGCTAAAAAAGAAAATGCAAAGAAAAATGTTATTTGAATTAATGAGATTATTTTCCAAAAACTCAATAAATGTTTTTTTAATTAATTTTGTATTAAAATTCAATAAGTTCTTAAGGTTTTGGTTTCATTTATTTGTATTAAATACATACGTAGATATAAATACCTATGTAAATAAAAAGGATAATAAACTTCATTTTGTTAAATATGTGTTTTCTTCTTCTTTTTTTGCAATATCCTTTAACACGAAATTCTTTTAACAAGAAAAAATATTTCAGTCTTCTTAGTTTCGTGTTTGATTTTCGCTGTATATCATTTCTCATTATGCAAGTGGTATTTTTTTAAAAATGAAATACAGTTTTTATGGCTTGGAAATGCATCATAACTTTTTAATGTGCTTATTAAAAATTTTGAAATCTCACAGTGGTTATATGCAATGATTTTATTCAATTTTTTAATATCTTTCTCAAAGTTAGTTTTTATTTTTCACAATTTTTTTTTTTTTTTTTTTTTGGATTTCCATTGACACAGCACTTTATGTTGCCATGACAACTGTATTTAATTTAACCTTTAAACGAATCGTTTGAAAAGAAATAGATAACTTTAAATAGTCACGATATGCATGATTCGATTTCTTAATTTTATTCCTATACGCTGGAAGTGACGCAGTTAATTTTTTTTAAAAATGTTTTTGTAAGATAAAGTGTCTGGCAAGTTTTAAATATTTCTCGGTAAATTTTTATTCCTTGATTAAAATATTTGTCTCTGATTCCTGAACTTGAGGTACCTGTGGCCGTGGTCGCTTAGTGATTATAGTCATTAACTTGTGACTGGTGTGTCAGGAGTTCGATCCCTAGTTCCATTGGAGACCCGCAGTGTAGAGGAGCTGATTAAATAATTGAAGCTCAAAGGTATACCGTTGGCGTGGTGTGGTAGTTTGGAGAGGGGGATGCCAGCTCAGATGTCGTACTCTTATCTGTTGTGAGGTTCAAAAATTGCGTCATTCGTCCCCTATGACCCTCGTGTTGCTTTAAAGAGTGACGTTAATACAGACTCACTCACTTGAATGGCATATTAATGGGTAATTTCTTCAGTTTATGTTTACTCTTGATTGTATCTTTATCTTTTTGCTACTATTTTCCATTTATATAATATTCATTCAAATTCGTTCGATTATTAGTTAACTGTTTGTTTACAGGTTTTATGTCGTAAGTGTTTTTCAGTCATGGTTTATATTCTTCGATTTTCCTAGCACCATTATGTATAAATTTTCTGCTGAATGTAAAGGTTAGGATCCCCTTAATCGTAACCCTACTGCACTCACTAAAGTCTGTGGCAGCATAAAAAGTATTAGTTTTCCATTTGGGTCAATTTATTCTTCTTGTATTGGTTTTTTGTTCTTACTTGTCTATTTCAAAATTTAAGCTTTCTCTGATTTGTAGGATACTTAATCTACACAGGTTTTCTTTTATTTGTAATATCCTCTATGTAACGAACCTCTATATAGCGAAGTTTTCTGTACAGCGAACCTTTTCCTGGAACCTTGAACATTTCACGATTTTCTTCGTAAAATAACCTCTCTGTAGTGAAGTGCATTTTCTATACAACGAACTTTTTCTTTTGGGATTCAATTTTTTTATCTCCCTATTTTTAAAGTATTTCTGAACATTTCAAGTTATTCTCTTTTAACACATTTTATGGTGGTCATAAATCTTGAACTGGTTTTATCAGATCCTTACTCGCCGAGAGCATCCAAGAAGTGCAACTTTTAACCCTCATTGTCCAGTTCACTAGAAACATCGTCGACACATTTAGTGGAGTTGCTCCGTGTCCTCGTGATCTAATAATAAAATAATGTATGTTTAATATTACCTGTATGCTTTAAATTAGAAAATGTCCTTAAAATTCGTAAATTTTAAAATAAAATTATTTTCTTAATATTGAAAATACAGAGTATTTTTTTCGACATTCTTTATTCTTGTTTTCTTGCAGTTTTTCTCACTGTCTTTTTTTATTGGGTAAGATATATAAAATAAACATGTATTATAATTTTAAAAAAAAGTGTGAATAATTGCTTTTTTTAATATGTAATGTTTTTAACTTTAAAATTTGTTATATGAGGTTTTTAAAGTATATTAAAAGAGGAACCACTGTATAACGAATTTCCAGTATAACGAACTTTTTTTTCAGGGATTTAGCGACTTCTTTATATAGAGGTCCGACTGTATATATGTAATAATTGCGAGTAATTTAATCTTTAAACTTGATTTATCTAAGGTCCAGTCCTTCAGGACTAACGTTTAATTATTTCAATTGGTTACCCGCCTAACGGGGTCTTCTGAAACTACATCCATCTCCCTCCCCCCAAATCATGTCATGTCCAATTGGGTATAAATACTGAGATAATTGGAAATCCCGCTCTCTTTTCTCTCTTTTATCTTTGTCCTTAAACACGTAGTCTACTGCATTGCGTGGTGTCGTTCTGTATTGTGTCGTCCATTCCATGCTCTATGTTTAATATGCTTATGTGTTTCAAGATGTGGAATAAAATGGATTTAATAAACACAAGACTGTGTCTCGTCAATCCCATCAGTAAGCAACATCAACAATAATTAAAAATGGATCCAATATTAAGAAATCCCTTCCACTGGCCACGCCCTGTCATTTCGTCGCAGTACCATCCACTCGCCATGAGACATTATAGTTATCTTTACCATTCTCCAGAAATATAGAATTATTTCATATACAGTCGGACCTCTATATAACGAAGTTGCTAAATCCCGAAAAAGTTCGTTATATGGAAAATTCGTTATATAGAGGTTCATTTTTCAATTTTTTTGATAAACCACATAAAACAAATTTTAAATTCATAAACACTGTATATTAAAAAAAGTAATTAATCACACCCCTTTTTGTAAATTAATATATACTTGTTTTATATACCTTACCTATAAAAAAAAGAAGGAAAAACTGCAAGGAAAGTTTCTTGACGCCTTTATCCACTTCCCGAAAAATTAATTTTTTTTCCTGATGCTCAAGCACTTACGTTGTGACATTTCCGAGCTACAAGAAACGAAGTTACCAGTACAACTGATCAATACTACAAATGAGCGGAGACTAATTCAAGGACACAAGACTCCACTGAGAGTGAAAGGGGATATCGTAAATGTTTCCAGTGAGCTGGGCAATGGGAGTTAAAGGTTGCACTTCTTGGATGAAATGGCCAAAATTATATTGCTGTCAGCGAGTTAGATACCTAATAAAACCAGTTCAAGATTTATGACCGCCATGAAATGTACTAAAAGAGAGAAAAACTCGAAATTTTCGGAAATACTTAAAAAATATGGAGAAAAAAAATTTAATCACAAGAGAAAAAGTTCGTTATTTAGAAAATGAACTTCGCTATTGGGAGGTCATTTTACGAAGAAAGTCGTGATATGTTCAAGACTCTAGGTAAAAATTCGCTATATAGAAAAATTCGCAATATAGAGGTTCGACTGTATATATATTATATATCTTAAAATCCGGCGTATAACGTGCACCCCCTTTTTTACGAAAGAACCTGAAATATACGTGTGCTATGCTCTTTAGTCATTTATTCGAGGTATTATCTCATGCTTTTGAAAAACTAGTATACTTATAGAACTACAAACCTTTTTAAATTCATTAGGTATGAGATTTCTCAATATTCCGATCTACGTAAAAGTCTAATTTTTTTTATTCTCGTCTCTTATTTTTTTATTTTTAAAGCTATTATTTTTATACCCGGTGTATAACGCGCACCCGTAAATTTCGATCTTGTTTTTTGTGGATATGGCAGCCTTACAACTGGGAAGACCATGACCTTATTTTCAACCATTTCATGCATCGCTTGTTACATGTAAATTGAGGTGATATCAGTGACGTAATGTGCACCCCGCGACTCCCGCATCGCGGGGGGTGTCCAGGGTTCTGGGGATCCCAAAGCTTGACTGACGCCGCATTTCTTTGTAAGATCCTGCTTTGGACCCCAAACCTGACTTTGCAGGAGGATCCTAATATTCTCCGTTACACCACTGAATGATACAGTTATCTGTAAGCAAAAAATACTTAAATTTTTTGTGTGGTCTTTACTTAAATCTAAGTATAACTCACAAGAAATATATTTCATCGTTGTTGTATTTTTTTGAAAATTGTGCTTATCTTTGTCGATAACTTGTAAGAATGGCAACACAAACAATGAACGGATAAATTTGCCCTTCTACTACACTTTCGATTTAAAGTATTCTCTTTGTGGATTAGTTTTATATTTGAATTATATTTCCGTATATATTTAAAGTTTATGCTTTTTCGAAAATTTTCTTTGCACCTTTAAAAATTAGATTATCATGTAACGAAGGATTGAACTTTCAAAGAATTATCATATCTTTAATTAAATGCAGTGCTTTATATATATATATATGTTTGAAGCAACTATTTCTCCACGTATACTTTCCATAAATGGCCATTGCACCTGTATAAAGCACATTAAAAGTCTACTGAACTTTTTGGCAGGTGCAATTAGACACACACATGTACAAGAAAGATGTAGTTAGCTGTATGGGCAACATTTTAATTTCGTACGATTTGGAAAGTTGCCGAATCTATTGTTATTTTTAAACTTAACTCGAGTAACACAGAAAAAACGTCAAAAGAATTTGTCAGTAAGTTTTTTTTTTTTTTTGCTTTTTCTTTTATGAATTACGACTAAGTTTCATGAAAATCACATTCCGAATGATATTGAATTCTTATTGAATCGCAATAAACATACCTTCATTATTTTACAATTTCAATGGTAATTTACGAACTGGAAGAAAAAATTCCAAAATTATGGAAAAAAAATATGAAACTAAACACTTATACAAACTCCATTAACTCATCGAAAATTATTTGTGTGTATGTTGGGAGAGGGCGGAGACACGTCTTCAATTTCTTCAATTAATTGCTTTTATAGATAAATATGTGAATTTTTTTTTCAAGTATTAACTCTTGCAAATACTTTTTCTTTGGATTGAATGCCTAATGTCAATATGCTGCCGAAAAGTTGTCGTCATTATTTCGTAATTGTGCTAGCAAAAAAAAAAAAAAAATGGTTGTTATGGCAACTCGTTAAAGACCAATGAACTGACTTTTCTATTAACTCCAATACAGAAAGAATAAATTTTTTTAGTTGAATGTGTAAGAAGGACATTAAATTTTAAAGGAACCTAATTATTTATTATAAAAACTGTTATAATAAAAAAAGCTAATAAATTGTGATAATAATTTTCATTATTTGTTTTGCCGGAAAATTTCTTTTTACTTTTTCAATTATATTTATTCAGTTTCCCATGTTTTTAGGCTTAATTTTGGTTTTCACTCGCTTTTTGGTCGAAAAACACTGATTTATACTTGTTTAAACTCCCCCCCCCTACACAGTTAAAAAAAAAGAATGTTCATAATGTGTTTTGAATTCTTGCCTTTAGTGAGTTAATTGTACCATAAATTTCATTTTTCCTTTACAAGCTTATTTAAAGAGAATGCAAAGAGCTCAATTCATGATGTCACATGATGAAAACAAACACGTGTTTTCCATTGAATTCAAAACAAACATTAAACTAATTGTACTTGTTCTATTTGTAAAACTCAGATAAAATTTCAAATTTCGTATTCGGGTAAAGATGTTTAAATGTTAGGAAAAAAAATCAATTCATAAAGATTTTTAAAATTAAAAAAAATCGTATGTTTATGCTTATACTTTTAAATAAAATGCATTTTGTATACATATGTACTTTTTAAGAGAAAATTTCTGCAAAGAGCAAAATTTGGCAACACCAGAGCGCGTGAACTGATTAGCTGGAAACACTAGATAGTTTTTATCATGTGACTATGACGTCACATGAATTGAGCCCATTAAGATTATTGACGATTACTGTTGTTGCGAAAAGTTTGGGCACCGTTTGCTTCTTTTCCGAAAGAGTATAGTAGCCCAAATTATAGTTTGGAGACCTTCAGAAAGAAGACTCTCTGAGAATAACATAAAGTGTGTAGGAGGGGTCTTGGGTAGAAATTTGGTCGCCAAATATCTCAAATTCACCAAATTTTATGACACAAATAGTGAGATATCTCTACAAAAGTTCAGAAAATTCTAGTAGCTATTTGATGAGAAAACTTTATATAGAAAGTCCTAAAATACGTAGGCCTTCCCACTTTCTATAATAATGATGTAGGGAAGCAACATTGAAGTCAAACTATTGACAGCGATGGTACGTCTCATTTGCTTTATGCTAAATTGTTAATACGAATTTGAAGAACTGCAGTTATAAATTTGTGTGTGCATTATTTATTTCCCGATAAATGTGCAAATCCGTTGTATTTACTGGATAGTTGCCCAAGGAGTTACAATTTACTCCGAAAGGACCTGCCTGTTAATTACGGATACCTATCCCGCATTAGATACAATTGGTGGAAACTAACGTTTCGAAATGAGCCGTATCAAAGTTAGTTATTATTTTTTAACAAGATGCGTTCTATTTATTTGCAATTTTGAATAATTCCTAATTTTTTTCCCTTTCGAATCAAAAGAAATTACTAATACGTGTTCTTTCTGTGGTAATAGAGAAAATGTAATGTTTTGTGAATCTGGGTTTTTGGTATTGGAACTCCAGCTCTTGGTCGCATGATTGTTTCTCGTTTGTTCTTAATTTTGTCGCTTTCAAAAAATGATGTAGATATAAACTTCAAACACACAATAACAAAAAAAAAAAAACCACTCTAGGTCAATAAATAAAGAGGAGAGATTTTAAAGAGATAATTTTGATATTTTTTAAAGTAGATTAATTTGAAATATATCCTTTAAATAGGTTTATGTTTCATGCATCATTTTTTTTGAAAACATTAAATTTATGACAGGAAAACCGTGTTATTTCAAAACTGCTTTGTGTTGTGCGAGTAATTTTTGATTCCGGTATTTTCGTCGATATCACGGTCCGAATTATAACTGAAAGGCGTTACTTTTTTGTGACTTTAAATATTCTAGTAAGTGAAGACAGTTTAAACAAATTGGCTGGTGACTGATAAAATTCTGACAAGAATACTGCAGCTTCATCTTTGAGGAAGCATTTTTTCTTACATCGAAAATATTTCTTATTTATATTTTTGGTTGACATGAAACGGAAAAACTTTGTGGATCTCGCAACTGTTAGACCTTTAGACTTGAAATTTTGCTGACATGTTTCTTTTGTTGTGTAGAGAACCGTTAAGAAAGAATTGCAGAAATCAACTCTATAGGGATGTTACAAGAATGTATAAGAGTCCTGTCTTTTTTAGATCAAGAAAAACGACGACTTTAAGATTGTTTTTCATTACAATCGGAAGCTTAAAGCTATAAGATAACAATAACTTACAGCATCACGAAATACATAGCAATTAACGACAGGTACACACACGCGCGCTCACACTTACACTCTTTCTCTTACTCTGACACTTTCTCACTCACTCAACTCTCTCTCTCTCTCACTCGTTCCTTCACACACACTACAGTGGTTTTCATGAAGACAACCTAAAGCCCCTCCTCCCGGATTCCATCGTCACAGCCAATAGCCTGCATGCTACATCGCAGACTGAAAAACGCAACGAAAGCCACGCCCCACATCACAGACTTTTAAGATATGGGATTGAGGACTGTGTATCAGTCCATATATCCAAACATTGACTGCCATCCACTACAATGGTTAAGATTGTAAATTCGGCGCTGATTTGTGGGGAAATGTTTGTTGTTCTTTTAAAGTCCTTGCGTCTATGAGTTTGTTAAAAAAAGAAATAGTTTCCTACTTAATTTAGAAAAAATGGTACAACTACTGCAAATATTTCCAGCGAACGCTGATACAGCGTTAGAGATCAAGCCTCTCGATTGATGTTTTTTTATTCATCATCGCGATCAATTTCATTCATGTTTAAAATTAAATGTTCAATGGGCTAAATTCATGTGACGTTATGCTCACATGATAAATGCAATCACTTGTTTCAAGCTAATCAATTCATGTGCTTCACTGTTGTTAACTTTTGCTTTTTACGGAAACTTTTTTCCTAAGGCTCATATTTATCGACAATCATAATGCACACAGGTAAACAAAATAAACTTGATTTAAAAACACAAAAAATATCATGATATAAATACACATAGAAGACAATTTGGAGACAAATCCCTATTGCCATTCGTTTACAAAAGGCAGTGGCATACTCAGACCTCTCTCATAAGGGAGGGGGGCTTACATTCTTAAAAAATACGTAGATGAAAGCACCAAGAGGTAACCACTACACTAAACATTAAAAACCTGTTGGTTTATGTGCTAGGATTTGAACCCCCCAAAAAAAAAAAAAATCCCACCCTTGTGTAAATCACTGCTAGAGCTTCTTATGTTCTCTTACTTTGTCTGACTTCTTCATCCTTATTTAAGCTTCCTTCATTTGTTAACTATGATTTTTCCCATAGTGTTAATTTATTATGATTTATATTAAATATATATATTCTAAAAATTACTTTTCATATTCAAATCAACTACAAAATTCTTAACATTCTTTATTGTCAGGTGAAAATGTTGATTCTTAAGCTGGCTTCATACTACGCCTACATGAGTACGTAGAGTATTGACAACGTGTGTGTGTGTGTGTGCATCAATTCCTTTACACCTGTGTTCTCCAACCTTCGTATCTCCGCGGAACAGTCAACGTTTGACAATTTTACTGCGACGCGACGTTGATTGTTTATATTTCCAGATTGTTTTGATTTAATAATTTTTATTTGATTGTATTTAGATATGACTTCTAAATAAAATACAGTGTTGGTACTTAGTACACTTCCGCTATTGTCGCTTGTCGCGCCCCCTACATCTTATCACTTCTACGACTTCACTCATACCGAGCGGACGTACTATACCAGTCGTACCAATCGGTTCTTAATTAGTTAGTTATTTTTGCTGTGGTTTACTTTTTTGACAAGAGGATTTGCGATTTGTTTCAAAATGCCGTTTTTTGACGATGTTCTGCATACCACTATTCCAGAACATAAAACACACACCGCTTTCTCGCCCTTACTAATTAATAGTGCCATATTTCTAGATTCACCAAATTTTAAATTCTCTTTTGCACTTACTATCTTGCTCTTTTATTTTTTGCTGGACTAGCCTTTTTAATAACAGTTAAAAATCGTAAATATAACACAAATAAACTTAAAAATGAAATTGACTATGCTATGCGTAGACAATCCTAAGCAATTGTAGTCCCCGGCGTAACTAAAGCCAGACCTTTACTTACGCGAATTCGACGTACACGGTTATCACTCAGTTCCACCTATCGCGTTAGTTCGGGGGTATTACTGTATTTAACTTAACGTATAGTATTTTAAAAATTATTCTTTATATTTTAAAAGAGTGCTGTCTTAAAACTTTTAGTATTTTTCAGAGTTTTGTTAATAGTTCTGATCAATCCACCGTCTCATCGCCTTAACAATTCACAGTTGTCAATTTCTATAGCATTGTTTAAGGGATTATTTTTAGTGAATACTAGGGAAGGGGAGGAGCTGGTCCGCTTTACAGCGGTCCAGCTCTCATTGTACGTACAAACTATACAATGGGAATCGATACTCATTGCTCAAATTGTAAAACTGTTATTTACATGTATTATGTAGTTCAAATTTGTACTTCATTGTATAAATAAATTCATTACACTATCACGAACAACTTTTTTTTACAGAGAGATATATATAAAAGAAAAACTGTCCCTTTTTTTTTTTTACAAATAATTTAGTAGGATCTATAAATATTTAAAAAGTAAAAGTCAATGCTCTTATTTTAGAATAGGGTGAAAAACGATCGTTAGAAACGTGATTTAAGAAATCGCACAGCATACAAACTGAAAAATATATATAAATGGCTCTCTCTCTCTTCTTCTAGCGAAACGTGGGGAAAGAAAGGAACGAGTTTTGTGTTTGTGCATTAATAATTTTTCACTTGGAACACATTGTAGCTTTTTCTTAGATTTAAAAAAAATGCTTAAAGGTTTTGCAAATAATTATTTTATAAAAAATATAGTAAAAATTAAGTTAATTCCTACTTAGGTCAACTAAGAAAAATTTTATTTTAGTTACGTTTTATTGAATAGTTACAATATAAATATAAATTTGTATATACATAGGACAGAATCACAATATTAGGTGGGAAAATAGAGAAAGATATTTTCCTTGCCATTTTCCAATTTTTTTTCTATGTATGGTGTTGGACAATTTTTTGTTTGTTTGTTTGTTTGTTACTATTTATTCATTAATTAAATTTAATTATTCTAATAAAATAGTATAGTAAAAAAAATCACATTCTCAGAAATTAAGCCATCCCAAGCGGGATTCGAACCCACGACCTTTGGATGAGAAGTTCAACGCGCTACCCATTGCGCTACAGGGGCACAACAAATGATTTTTCATTTTATGTATGGTATTAGATTTTTATTTTTGTTTGTGTTATTATTTATTCATTAATTAAATTGAATTTATGAATTAATATTTGAAAAAACTGTATTAACATCGAGGCATCCACTACAAGTTTAAAAAAATGTATTTGAACTTGAATGGATGAATAGAAAGTATTTTATTAACGATTCAAAATTTGAACAAGATATATATGTATATTAAGGAGAGAGTGAACTAATTGTAGGAATTGTGAATAAACAAAAACTGCATTTGTGGAAATCGCTGAAATCAAAAAGACAAACCGTTAACAGAACAAATAAATATAAAACACTTAAAAATTAAAATTCAGAATTCTTGGTCACTACATCTTGAATTCAATTTCTAAATAATAGCAACATTACTTTATTGTATCGTATTTAGGTTTTTGATATTTTCAGTGAGAACCTTCGCATGATAATTTTTATGATGCATAAAAAATGTACTTTGCAGAAAAAAATTTAGAAGAGACAAGACATAAAATGATTGACTTTGGAGAAATTAAGAAATAAGAGGTTTTTTTGCTCTCTTTCATATTGTCGACTTTATAAGTGTTCTTTCATTTTACTTCTGGGGTAATTAAGAATTTGTCACCATGATATTTTCATAGCATTAAGCAGATTTAAAAAACAAGTTAAACTTCATTTTGAAGGATTAGTAACGACGCCGACTGTTGAAAAACGTTGAAAATGAATTTGTGGATAGAATAATCCTCTTATGATGAAATTATTTATTAATTTTTTAACGTGTGTTGTTAATTCTTAACTCAAAGTAATTTAATCCCTTAATGAATTTTAATTATTTCGTATATATGTTTTAGGATGAAATCCCCCCCTGTTTTTTCCCGCACAACTCACGGGTATCATAAAAAAATAATTAAATTAACTAAGCAATCTTCATTAACATTGGTTTTAATTAAACTTTGGTTTTAATCTGTTATGCACAACGAAATTTTTTTAAAATCACTAATTAAATTATTTTTCTAAAAAAAGGCAAAGCATAATAGAGGTATAAAAATAAATCCGTATTTAATTATGCGAGTATTATCATTGTTATAATTAATAAACTTATGCATAATCTACTAAAGGATATTTTTTTTTTGTATGCATAAGGGAAAAAACTAGACTAATTCTAACTTTTTTATTTTTGTTATATAAGATATAATTAGTAAATCTTAATTTAATTTTAAAAATTTTCATTGCAAAATAAAGTAATTTTTGTTGCGAATAGAATATAAATAATTCGATAAACAATTTAAGATGGATACATTTATACAAAATGCTTTATTTAAGGGAATGCACAAAGTATTTAACAAAATGGTTGGGAATTTCTCTTGTTTTTTTAAATATTTTGTTTGGAGTAAAGTTAAAAAAGAAACTGCTAAAGTTTTCCTGTGGTAAGTTAACTATGCTGAATATCGGGATAAATATGTTGCTAAAGCATTTTAAAGAATTGAAATGCTAGTAAAACGCATGCAGAAATTTTGCACCTGAAGTATCCTTTAAAACAAGTACTTTATAAAACCTTATAAATTATTGTTAACGTACGTAGAAATATGAGTTTCATTAAAAATCAAGAATTTTAACATAGTAAGTATTTCTTTAAAAACAACACGATAAGATGTTGCATTTCTTTACGTACCTTTTAACATTATTTATTAAACAGGAGCGTTTCTCCTCTTTATATAAATACAAAAGGACGAAAAATATATTGTTTTAAAAAGGGAAGGGAAAAATAATTCTGAAATTATTTGTATACTTTCTTTCTTTCTTTCTTTACTTCTAATGGGACTGCGGATTGGTTTTTGTATTCTTTATTATAAATGGAATAATATTTTCTCTATAACTAAGAAAATAATGGCCAAAAAAATTGACAAATATTTTGCGTTGCAAATTGTATGGAATAAATTGTTGGTATATATTTTAAATATTCATTTATATCTTACCTGCATGTTTAAACCTTTATAAATAGTTTTGAATATCTAATATATATTATAAATGTGAAAGTTTGTGAAAATCTTTGTGGGTCTTTCACGCAAAAACAACTTAATGGATTTTAATGAAACTTTACAGTAATATAGCTTATACATCAGAATAACACATAGGCTATAATTTATACCATAGGCTATAATTTATAAAAATTTGTAAAAAGTGTCCAAAATATAACGCTATTTGTCAAGAAAGAAGAAAAAAATTCTGCCATCTGCCAGCCGAAAATCTGCACAAAAGCCCACGTCAGCATATATCTATCTTTTGTTTGTGAAAAACTCTTTTTGTTTTGGCTACGCAAGGTAATTGCTTCTAATCAATTCCTGTGATCAGAATAATGCCTATTTTTTTTATTTCAGAATAAAACTAAGTTTTGAAGGGAGAAGTTGTAATAAATCTCTCTTTATTTTAATGTGTTTTTTTTTATGATTTTATTATGAACATTTGGTAGTAAGAAGTTGATCTATTTTCAAAATAACTACTTTTATCGCTTCTGGTACTTAAAGTAAATTAACTTTCTCTTTCACACTACATCATTTGGACAAACTTTCATAATTTTTTTGTGGTTAGTAGTTAATTATAACGCTGTAATTTTAATTGAATATGCAGATATTGCATTTTTAAGTATAAAACTAATTATAACTACTGCACTGTATTTTTTGCAGTGAGTGAGTGAGTGAATATTAACGTCGCACTGTTCAGTTACACGAGGGCTTTTGGAGACGGACCATGTAATTTTGAACAATGGTCAAGTGACGGGAACGACACTTGAGCTGGCACCCCTTTCTCCTAACTACCACACCACACCAACTTAGCAGAAATATTCTACCAATACTTAGCAGGGATATTTTTTGAAATCCACTCTTCCAAGATATATGGCAGCACGGGTTCCATGATGAGTATTTTAGTGGGGAAGGCGAAAAGTTTTGTAGCAGATATTGCGTTTTCAGCGGATTGCAAAGATTATTATTTTTGTCGCAAAAAAAATAGTTAATGTCAAAATTTAAGTGTCTTATGGTTTTGTCTGTTAATGAAGACCTTGGAAAATGATTTGACTACTTATTTTAAGTGAACGGTGTACATAATTAATTTTACAATGGAATATCTTTAATTAATTTATTAGCTCTAATGGATTAAATTTTCCAAAGTGGAGTATTTTGTTTATGTATATCCCTTAATTTGTACATGTAGTGATCTAAAAAAAAATTGTATGAAAAAAACTGCAGTAAATCATAATGCGGTTGGATAAAGTATTAACGTGCATCCTTCCCCTACACGGCGGGTCTTACAAAGCTCTAATAAAGCTCGAGCTACGAAAGTAGCTAGGCATTTGCCAACTTGACTCTATCGTTAACATTTCGCTATGTTTTTCATTGAATCGCCATTATAATTTAAGAAACGGCGTTGCTTGCGAATATTACAATTTTAAAATAAAATAAATACAACAGAAAGTAATATTAATGTATTACACTTTCAGATATAAATTATTTACACTACTTTAAGCGTTCATTACGCAAAAATTTTAAGAATGTGTTACTTTTGCTGAGCAGAGATCAGCTTAGGGAGGTATTTTGAAAAATCGACCCTCAAGAGTGTTACGAGGAATTATAAATTTAAAAAATCCTTTTTATCGGCTATTAGATCTACATAGTTAAAATTTAACAAAGGTGTTTTTTTGTTTAGCTGAGATATGCAAAAGCTTTTTTTTTTTGTTTAATTTTCAATTCACGTGAAATTAACTCATTAAACACTCCTTTATCCTTCAATCTGTGTTGTTTAATTTTTCAGTTCACCCGTGCGAAGAACGGGTAGACCAGCTAGTATATATATAAGGGTACAAAGAAGTATCAATCGTAACTTGTATCAATGTGTAACATTTATTCATTCTGTTTTCAAAATAAATTTTTCGTAGTTTTACAATTTCCATCATCGAATATTTTCTTTAAAAAAATCACAATGTTTTAAATTCAAATAAAGATAATATTTATAAGTAACATTTAGTTTTAAAGATACTTTTGTTTATAATGGATTGATTCTGTGAGTAAATTATATATTATTCATTAGTTAATCTTAAGATTTTTTTTTCTTACAGTTCCGCTTATTTTGAAGTTTAACGAGAACAAATTAAGGTGGAGGGGAAATTATTAGTTACCTTACATTTCTGAGCGAAAAAAAGTTTCCCTGTAAAGATCTGTAAAAGAGAATTCTTTTTTAAATATATAACATGTTTTTGATGTAAACATGGAAATTCAGAACAGGTTTTTTTTAAAAATAAATTTCTATTTATTTGAAGATTATTCTGGAATTTCTCTCTCTCTCCAAAAATTATTGGTACTTTTAAGTAAACCGCGTGGAACGCATAGGCTTTAAATCATTGGATTGAATAGTTAAGAAGATTTAGTGAAACAGAAAAAAAAAAGTTGTTCCATTAACCTTATTTCCATCTTCCATAGTTCTCTCGAATTCCTATATTTAGCAAATAGCCGTTAGTTCGTCTCTTATCCGCCAGGTGGTCGGATCGATACATGATGCCACTATCGATCGACAAAATTTAGCCGGTGACGTACTTAAAAGAATTCTCCATGTTGTGTTGTGAATGCACGCCAACTTATTAAGCTATCCTTACTATCTGTTAATTGCCGTATTGAGATTCAACTGCCGTGTATCCTTTTATTTTTATGTCATTCGTAAATTTTTAAATCCTTGATAAATAGTGACATGCCAGTAATTCTCCCGGATTGACTCAGAAGTGCTATGTTCGAATTCTTATTCTTAATGTTTTGAATGTTTTTCTCATTTCCCTCTGTTATTTTTTGCTATTATTTGTTATTATAAGTTTTAGTTCTAAAAAACATATGTTATCTATTTAATTATATTCTTGATGATAATGTGCCTTTGTGTTTCGTTTTTTATCCAGTAAGATATTTTGGGTGTTGATGTTAATTTAGGTGTGGACCAGATTTATAAACTTCCTAAAGCTGCGTATTTCCATGTGCTGCTGAGTCATGTATGATAAGCAATGATTCTTTTTTAACCGAATTGTTCTTTACATTACAAAATTGTACAAATTTAAATGAAACCTACGTGTGTTTTTTAGCAGTTACTCATGTAATGTTTTGTGTGTATTCTATTTTAAATAGTTTTATATTCATTCTGGTCGTATTAATTATCTCTCTGAAATTAGTTTACGGTAGTTTTACTCTTTTTTGATTTATATGTATAAAAAAATCACATTTTGGAACGTAACTTTAAATCGACCATTCATTAGATATCATGAAATGGATGTGGTTACTGAAGTTTCCCCAAATCTTCCAAAGTACTCCTTTTTTTATTTTGCTTGGAATTGAAAAGAAATTTATTTGTGACATAATATATTTTAAATAATTTTTTTTGTTTGTGTTTATAAAGGGAAAAAATAAACACCTATTTCCAATTATGTACGCTTACACATTTTTAACCATGCTATCATTGACTAATGGACATATGGTGACCATTCAAAATGTTTTACTATCACCAGAAAAACAAAATATATGCGACATTTTTATACTTGTGAGGAAATTGTTCTTTTTAAAGCTGGATATTCATTACTTAAAAGAGATAAAACTAGTGGAATCACTGTACTTTTTTTTTAATACTTTAATACTAATCTTTTAAATGCTCTACTTTTGAGCTTTTTAAAATTGTTCACGTTACTCATAGCTAAAATCAGATAATTCATTTTAAATTTTCAAACAAAAAATTAGGTTTTTTTCTCTTAATAAAATTATTTTTTAGTCTCAAAATAATGTTTGTTATTGCTGCCATATGCTTCATACTAAACTCGCGTTTCTGTAGCTTAGTTGCTTTCAAGAATGTCAATATATAATATGTAATCTTTTCACCATCTTCAATACTAAAGTTAAGAAAAATAACAATGCTTATTTAGAGGTTTTTTAGTAAGCTTGATCTATACTTTTTCTGTCTCAAAGAACTATTATTGGTTTGCTTTCAGTTGTTTTAAATCAAGAGGTCTCTAAGCCTAACATCAAAGTATTTTGAAATAGATGACATTAATTATTTTGTTTATATTTTATGTAAATCTTTTTAATATTTTATTTTTCCTATCTCTAAAACTCGTTAATGTTTGTATGTCCTTTAAATATCTACTTCCATTTGTAGAAAACTGTAAAATAGATTTTTCTCATATGTACCTAAGAGTTAGTCAGCTGATCACTATTCAGTTTTATTAAAGATACAGTTCATTTGTCTACATCGTTAATTATGAGCTTAATTTTAAAAGTGTATTATACAAATGAAAATTTATTTTTAAAGTTACATTAGTTCAGCTGTTGCCACTTCTAATGAGTTCGACTTTTCCTTTTTGTTGTTATTTAATATTTTGCTTTGCATTTGTTTCTTCACTTTGAATTTGGCAAAAGAATTTTAGTTAACTTAGCTTTTGGAATATTCTAAAAGTACTTGCGTTTTACGTTAAGAAAAGAAATGTATAATATTTTATCTTTACGAAGCGTGGTGTGCTCATATAATAGTTCTTTCATGTAAATATCTTCATTAATCCCCCTTTATTGTTAATAGTCTCATTTATTCTGTGTGTCGAAGTAAAAACAAAAGGAGTATTGAAACCGAAGAATAATAGTTTCTCGAGCATTAACAATAGCTATAGAAAATATAATAGTTTTCCATTTTGGTCAATTGACTTTTCTGTATATATTGGTTTTTTTGTTCTTGGTTTTCGATTTCAGAATTTTAAGCTTTCCCTGTTTAGTAGGATATTTCATTTACTCATCATTTCTTTTATTTTTTATATCTATAATAAATAAAAGGAATTATGAATAAATATATTCAGTTGGAGTATTTACTTAAGCTGGATTAATATTTTGCAAGAAAAAAACAATAATTTCTCTCTCTCTCACTTCACTTTGTGTATGACTTTGGTAACAGGTTTCAGCTACCGTAGCGTTATTTGTTTGTAGCTTCGATGCCCGCTTACTAGGAAACTAATTCTAGATATGAAATATTCATCGTAATTAATTTTAGTTTCGCAAGTTGTTTGGGGGCATTATGATAATGGCTCTCTTGGGATAATATATTATAAGGTTCCTAGACAAATTCGGTATCTAGATAATGTTGTTCTGGAATAAAATTCATTAAAATAAAAATGGCGTTAAATTTACTTATATACACCGTGCATGTATTTTTGTGTATTTACATCCAACACAATTTCGGTTAATATATAGTTGATTATAATCCTTATTTTGTTTTCATCCTCTCTGTTATGAACTGGTAGACATTTTTTTCTCAGCTGCAAAGGTATGAACTAAACTAGGATTATATGGAAACTATTTAGCAGTGTTATGCAGATTTTTGTGACCTTCTTAATGTCAATATCAAAAATATTTAGCTCGTTTTCTTCGTAATTCTCATTACTAAAATGGGGTGGCGCCATCATTTTGTTGAATTTGTGTTTTATTTGACCTTATTGTTGAATCGCTTTTTAATCTTATTGAAGTATAAATTCAGATATTTTATTAACCTATTTATTGAAACAGTTGTTAGTTTTTTTTTATATGAGTAATTTTTAACGCACTGAAATTTTAACAGCAAACTTTATTTCAAAGAAGTACATCAAGGTAATCTTTAGACTCCAAGATGCTCGAATGATTTATTCTTTCGCTCGCAGGGTGCTGTCTTAGATGAAAATGGTTAACGCAGTCTAAGGGAGATGTCAAAGTGATTTTTCTTTACTTTCTGACCTTTCTATTCCCTCCCCCTTATTTCTCCTTTGAGTTTCCAGAACTTTATCCAAATTACAAATATGTCTTTTTTTTTTTATTTTGTAAATTGGTGTCAGTTTTGCGCAGCTTTGTCCTTGCGTGTATGCAACCAACATACAATTTTAAAATAAGATGCTTTATACGCAACCAAGACGTTGTAGAAAAAAATAGTATTTTTTTTATCTACTTGTTCGCGACGAGCTTCTATGAGGCCATAGTAGTAATCCTTAGTAATTTCTATTTTCCTCCTCAAATCTAGTGATCGCGGTAGCCTAGTTGTCATGGTCACGAACTCATGGACAGCACCAGTGGTGTAACGTACACCCCTGGATCGCGGAGAGGGAGCTGGATTTTAGAGGAGCCAAAGTATAAGTTATGTTATTGTTTTGCAATCCTTTGTAAGATCCGGTTTGGGGCTCAAAACCAGACTCTGCAAGAAGGCCCTAATATTCTTCGTTACGCCTCATGTCATGTGAGTTCGAGCCCTAGTGCCACTGAAGACCCGCCTTGTAGAAGGGTTGATTCACTTAACTTCTGGAGACTCAGAATGCCTTCCGTTGGTGAGGTGTGAAAGTTCGGAGAGGCGTGGCAGCTCAAGTTTCGTCCTTGCAACTTAACCGAGATTCAAAATGATGATGTCCGTCCTCTAATAGCTCTCAAGTTACTTTGCTGTGCGGCATTAATAAAACACTCGCTTACTTGGCGACTGCTTTTCTGAGTTCGCCACCTCGCACATTGGTGATACTTTTGGATGAAATGCATTCACTGTACAGGAACACGATGACGGTGTAACGGAGAACACTTGGGCCCCCCTGCAAAGTCAGGTTTTGGGCCCCCAAGTTGGATTTTACAAAGGGTAGGTACTTGGTGATAGTCAGGCTGTGGTCCCTCGAGAGCCATGCCCCCGCAATGCGGGGGTTGGGGGTGTACGTGACGCCACTGCGGCGTGAGGAATTTGGCTTATTTTGTACATGTTTGGCTTGATGGTTCTTATAACCGATGGATACTATATTTTCATTTTGTTCTTCAATACTCTAAAAAATAGTTGTGCGTAAGTCTCCTTAACTCAATGATGTTTTAAGCACGATTACGGCATGGCAAAAGACACCATATACCTGTGCAACTTTCGGGTGTCTGTGGATGGCGAATGGCTATGTCTAAGGGAATTAACGGACGTGCAGTTTGATTCTAACCAGCAAGCTCCACCGGTGCAGAAAACTTACGAGGCTAAAGAAGGTTTGCATGTTGTTTTTAGGAAAACATTTCATGTTAATTTGTGTACTTTTTGTTTAAGAATTCTTATAAAAAGTGGAACGAGTTATTTTTTAAATTGAATAGTATCGTAGGGTAGGGTAGGGTAATTTCTTCAACCCAATACTCATGAGTGAAATGAATTGAATCCCCTCACGAAGTTAAAAACTACTGAAAAATTAGGAGGACCAAAAAATGTTCTTAATTTAAGCATGAGTTATGATTATGCTAGCATTTATAACTAAAATGTGTAAATGTAATGTAAATGTGTAAATAACTAAAATGTAAAAATGTGTGTATGGACTAAATTCATGTGACGTCAATGAGAACTGAGCCACGTGTTTTCGGCCTATCAGTTCATAAATTAATGCGTTGTCATAATTATATCATAAATATAATCACGCGTTTTCAGCCAATTAGTTCTTGTGCTTCACTGTTGCCAACTTTTGCTTTTTGAAGGAACTTTCTTTCAGAAAGTACATATTTGTCAACCATATAATAATGCACTTAATTTAAAAGTATTAGTATAATGTAAGTACTTTTTTTTAATTTTGAAAACTCTTTGAAGAATTTTAACACGGGAGCTCTTTACCCAATCGTCAAATTTTAAATGTTATCTAAACTTTACAAGTTGAACAACTGGTATGTCAATTTTTGATCAATGAGAAACACGTGATTGCCGTTATTATGTGACCATCATAAATTTAGTCCATTGTACCATCGGCGAATTTCGTCAAATCAAAAGACTTCGCCACATGTCACGATATACAGCCAATAGTGGAAAACCTTTCCCAAGTGTGTTCGAACTCTCTAATAATCACGATTACAGCATTTGGCGATATTTTTTGAACTGGCGACGTATTTTTTATTTCGCGAAATGTTCGACGGTATAATACATAAGTCCACAATGTTTGCTCAGTTTGCTTGTAGTTATGAAATGCAGATAAATTAAGCTTTTAAAAGTTGAAAGGCTAACATGATTAATTTTTACTGATGAATTAACTAATTGGAATGCGAAACTTTATATGAAGTAAGAAAACCATTCGTTTTTACTTATAGGGAGAGAGGCAAATTAACAGTCTGCTGTTAAAATATAAACATCAAAATTAAAAATTCTGTCACTGGAGAGAAAGAGAGGCCATATTTGAATTAAAATATCTACCTTTACTTTTTATTCAAAGTAAGAATTTTTTTATCGCAGTGTTGGAAGTTAAACGTTCGAACACCTTGAGAATAGCTTATACTCCACCCATAAGATGTAGTATTCATTTTCAATATGCATTAACTAATATATTGGCTTAGTAGATTGCTACGGTGGACTCTCTCTCTCTCTCTCTCTCTCTCTCTCTCTTTTATGCATGCTCTCCCGTCACCATTAGAATGCAACCTGCAAAAAGCCAGTTGTATATATTGCAGATTAGGCAGTTTTCTCTCTACGATGAAATGGACTCGACTCTTCTCTTCATGGTCGATCTGTATAATATATTCTCACGAAAGGCATCTTTCCACATCTTACAGATTATGATAAACGCGAAATGATTGAATATGTTAAAAATTATAGCGATACTTATTATCGCAACCTATTGGTGACGTAATATGAAACGAAGCACATGATTGCCTATTCAGTGCGTACGACACATGCGAAATTGAGGGTGCCAACTTGGCGAGTTATCTTAAACGTTGGCGATCATTGCGTTAATACATAAGTACCATTATAGCTTTTCGTAAGTGATTATTTTATTCCCTTTTTGGTGTTTACGTATTATTTTATTGACTATTTTCGCCAAATAAGACGTCTCCAAATGCTGTCATGATTGTTATTATTGTGTTTAAACAAGTACAAGAACGACTTTTCACTATTGGCTGCATTTGGCGACAATTTTGAATTTGGCAAAAGTAGTTATTAGTCGACCTAATACGTAAATCCTCTCTTTTTTTTCTTTTCCAAAACTAAATAACATGTTGAATTTCATTCATAATTGTTTTATTTGTTTCAGTGTGTAGGTGTGGTAAAAAAATATTGATCTTGTATTTGTTTCTTTTCAGAAAGAGATCCTGTTTCCATAGAACGTTCAAACCTTCTGAATGTAATCAAATTAGTTGTCAAAGAACTTATTGAATCCTCTCTGAAGTATGGTAGGCAGCTAGACTCTGATCATGTTCCTCTGCAACATTTCTTTATTCTAATGGAACATGCCATGAGACATGGTCTGAAACGTAAGTGTGTCTGTGTTTTAACTCAGGTTTTACCACTTATTTTTTATTCAATGATTTAGCTTTTGTACTTAAAATTTAACTTCCTACAGATCAAAACATTTCTCTTTTAGAACAAATCTTTCTCTGTATTTATTTGACTGTGAAAGCCATTTCAACCATTTGCAAATCAATTTCATTGTTTTTATATCAAATTCTCCAACATTTTCTTTTTTTAAAATGAACTCTCAATATTTGTTCGTTTCTAAAATATTTATTGAATAAAATAATATTTATTGAAAAAAATCCTTTTTTACAAGAACAATTTATAAGGAAAAATTTTTAACACTACTCAAACGAAATAATTTGTTCCTCATAAAAAGTGAGAATATCTTTTACAAGAGATTCCATTGTTTTTTCTGGAATTAAATTACATTAAAAAGTAAGGAATTCTAAGCATATCCAATAAATTGATATTATTAAAACCCATTTATATCAAATTGTATGATACTGTAGTAAAGAATAAAATTGGGCTTTAAAAAATGTCACATTCAAAACCATACAATCAAGCCATGATTTTGTCGTTAATCTTCAAAATATGTTCGTAAAACTTCGCATAATTACGCATTTGTATATTATTTACATAAGGTAAATTTTTTACTTCACTCTTATTTAGTATTTGTTGTCAGATGTTTGTTGTGCCATTATCCACATTGCAAACCTTTTTAGGATTTTGTAATGAATGTACTTAGACAAAACACATAAGTAGCATTTCTATCTTATAGTTAGAAAAGACAGAGAGTATCTTCTAAAATTGGCTAACATTAATGATAGGTTATTCAATGGGAATGGAAAGTTGCTCTGATGTTGTAAATGTCGAGCATAAATGTGAGGCTTGTATAAAGAATATTATGAATGCTTCTTTTGCGTTAATACATCTAGTACTGTATATAAAATTGTACATTGTCCGTTGGTGAGATTCAGTTAATTTATTGACAACCTTTTAATATCCTATTCAGTACCATTTTAAGATTTTTTTTAATGAGATTTCAAAAGAACTCTCATTTCAAGTATATGCTGGTACTCACACATCACACACAATTCATTAAACTCATTGAAATGCAACTGATTTCACTAAACCTACTGAATCTCATCAGTGATGCTTGTTTTACATCAATTATTTGTTTTAGTAATGCATTGTAAATGTATAATGCAGCTAAAAAAGGTCTTCTGGGTCCTAAAAAAGAACTGTGGAATGTCTTGGAAGCTGTGGAAAAATATATGCCTGAAGCTTCTGATATTACCTCAAGTGTTAGAGAACTACCATCTGTAAAGTAAGTTTACATATAATTTTTACAAAATTATTACTGTCAAAACATAGTAGAAGCATTGAAAACAATTGGTAAAAAAATAAAGGGGACATTTTTTTATAAGTATTCATGTTTTTGTTAAAATTTAAGTAAACTCTACCAATTTTTCATGGGCCATGTCAAACATCTGTGAACTTTCCTTTGTGTACTTTGTTAGCACATAGGTGGAAAAAAGCATTTGATAATGCACCCAAAACACACACATTATAATACCTGCTTACTATTGTTACCTCCATTTGTCAAAATAATTTTATAATATGGCTGTACAGTTTTTCCTTTCTGTTGAATTTTATAAAAATACTTTTTAATTTATTATAAGTATATAATTTTCCTTTAAGATTATTCTATTTCATTCTACATTACAACAAATCTTAAAAATTAATGTTATCATTTTGGTCATTTTTATCATACTATAAAACATTTTTATCCTCTTTTTTAAAATGTTCTCTTTTTATTACATTCTGAAAGTATGAAGATAGTTTCTAGGAAGATGTATAACTAAAAAGATTTCACATTGTTTTCTCTTTTTTTTCCATCTAGAACTCACTTGGGTAGAGCTAGAGCTTGGCTTAGGTTAGCATTAATGCAAAAAAAGTTAGCTGATTACTTTCGTATGCTAATTGATGGTAAAGATGAGATTTTACGGTAATTATATATTGAATTATTATTTTAATCCTTTTTTTATTTCCTGTATTTCTTAGTTTCAGCGACTATGCTTTGAAATACTAAAAGTTTTAATTTTTGTTTAGAGAGTTTTATGAAAGAGATGCATTAATGATGTCTGAGGAAGCTATAGTTGTTGGTGGCCTTTTAGTTGGATTGAATGTCATAGATTGCAATTTGTGTGTCAAAGAAGAAGATTTAGATTATCAGGTGAGCATTGAATTAATATAGTATAAAATCACATAAATATAAATGCATTTTTCAAAAATATGTGCTGTATTTATATGTGTTATTACTATAAATATATATTGATAAAATAAATTGAAACAAGATTTATTTTTAATGAGTAATTTAATAATTAAATTCAGCAGCTTTTTATTGTTAGAAAATAAAATTTATTTGGTTTTTAATGAGATATGTATTTACTAATAATACATACTGCTATACAGTGGCACACACAAAAATTTTTCAAGGGGTTATCCAGAGTCGAAAGCCCCCCATTCTCATATCTTTTGGGAACAAAAAGCAGTAAAAAGTAAATTATTGAATTAATAATTAGGATTAATTAATAATAAATTGGTAATATCAAATACATAATTAAATTTTACACACTATATACATAGGATTATTATCAATAAAAAAAATCAAGGGCTAAGGGGGGCAGACCCCATGAACCCCTCCCCCCTTTGTGTGTGCCACTGTTGTTATATTAAAAAGTTTTTAAGTTAAACAACAAAACATTTTATATTAAAAAAAAATTGTTTTTTCAGCAAGGTGTTATTGATTTTAGTTTGTATTTAAGAGAGCCAAATGGAGAAGTTCAACCTATAGAAGGGTAAGTATCATTAAGCTGAATGTTTTTCATTGGTGAGATAATTTAATGAGAGAATATCAAGTCTTTTTTTTTAATCCTAATTGGTCTTCAATTGTAGATTTTAATTTTCTAAGCAAAAAAATTATTGTACTTTCCAATAATATTTAATTAAAAGAATAAGCATTGAAAGGATGTGATTTGATTTTGTATGTAGATTTCAATAATTACTTATAATTATTAAGTATTTTAAATCATCTCCATCCTGGTTCAGAAACATGGTACTTTATAGGAAAATAATTCTGCTAAAAACTAGCATCTGCTTTTTTTATGTGGCAAAAGTTGAGGCTTGTTTCATAAGTTGTTGATACATAGGAGGAATAGGAATGAAAATGAATGAGAAAAATGAAAAGAAATATGAAAAAATGAACAAAGAAAATAAAATTTTACTCTTTTCTCTCAACATTCCTGTTTTTGAGTACTCAGGCTACTTGTCATTTTCTCAAATTAAGAAATATTTTATATCTGCAATGATATATAATATTATGAGCATTCTTTATTGTCTTTGTTTTTTTTTAAAATATGCAAGTAATTTAATTTTCGACTTCTTACAATATGTAATTGATTATTAATAATTTTGCAAATGATATGTGATTATTTTTGTCATGATAACTCTTTTTTTTCCCTCCCAATTATTTTAGTGTTGAAACAAGTAATTTCACAGCAGTATTAGATCAGAAAAATTACATAGAGGAGTTGAATCGTCATTTAAAGTAATAATTTTTTTTTATCTCAATTCATTTAATTCTGTTCATGATCTATAATTTTTATTTTTATATGTATGCATTATATATTGCAATCAAATAACATTTTTCAAATTTTCACATAAAGGGATTTTTTTAATCAAAAATTACTATTGGTCATTTTTAACACTTTATTTGAAAAAAATATAATGTGATTTTGAAATTCTCATAAGAATTCAATTTAATAGCAATTTTGTTTGTTTTTCTAATTATGTTTTTTGAGTTTTATGTCTGATTTCACAAATGCATAATTTTTTTTTACATTTGTACGAGGAAAACTAATTGACATTTTTCAAAATGAATTGTCCTAATTGTTTGAAAAGTTGTTTCATAGATATATTTTTAAAATTTTTTTTTTAAAATTAGTTAATGATATTTGTTAGTATTTATCACATTCTAATTTAAAAACCCCTTTTTTGTATGAGAAATAGAGAAATATATCAAATTTTACTTATAGTGCTACTGTAACAGACTTGCAACAAAAAGTTGAGCAGTTACAAACCACAAATGCTCTAATGAAAGAAGACCTAGCCATTTCCAAAAATCAGGTTATTACACTCCAAGACGAAAATGCACAACTGAGAAAAATATGTGATAAATTGACAGCAGAGAGTAAAAAGAGGTTAGATGTAAGTAAAAAAATATTTTAATGATATAAATTTTATTTCTCAAATTCTGAATCTTATATTGTATATATATATATGTGTGTGTGTTAACCAATAGTTTACTCTTTTATTAATACAGGAAATCAAAGCTGATATGATGGCTGAACGGGAAACATACCAAAATACTCAGGTTGGCCTCGATTCCATGTACACAGATATCAGGAACACACTACAAGAAGAGATCGCTAAAAGAAAGGCATGGTGAACTTAAATAATATTGCATGTTCATGAATAATGTCACTATTACACTCATTGTTGTTATGTTATTGTAATATGTATGCTTGTGTGTATTTAGGCTTCATTTTTATTATTTTATATTTAATCAAATGTACTGTTTGGTTTGAGTGGATGTTAAAATATTAGAAATTCCAAGCAAATATACATATGTGTGTGTGAAATCTGTATATATTTTGTAGCCCATTTCATTTTGTTCATAAAAATTTAATTGTTTTTTTTTACAAATTATAACTAAAGATTCTTTTTTCAGTTGATCCTATATGCATGATACATTTTTTAAAGACAGATTTTTTTAAATTTTATTTTGTTCTGTTACTGTTAAAAGGAATTATAAATGATAAGGAATTCATTTTTCATTTAAGGCATGCTTTCCCATCCAGCTGTTCTTGTGCTTATAAAAACCTGTGGATCATAAGAAATTGTAATTTATCAATTATATTACTAGAAATTTCAGTGAAATGAAAAATAATTAAAATCTTAGAAGAAATTAAAATTAATTTCATTATAAGTAGTTTTTTTCCTTGTAAATCTTAATTGATATTTTTAGGATAGAATTTAACACACTCAAAGCAATTTATCTCAAATTCTCTTTGAAATTACTTTAATAACTGTAACATTTCTATTTGAATTAATAATGATATCTAAATTATGGTAATATCTAATAATAATATTTAAATTATGAAGGTAGTAATTATAAAAAGAATAATACTAAACTTCAAATTAATTTACATGAACTTTTCACACTTGAATAGCACTTTTGAAGATCTACTTGCACCTTAATGTGTAGTTTTGATGGGCATGTCAGAAAATCGCTTGAATTCTAAACCTCAGCCGTATGAGGTAAAACTTTACCTATTTTCAGGTTGGTTATACATGGAATGATCCAATGCTAACTTCTCTACAGGAGTTGGAGGTTGAGTGTGAGCTTCAGAGGACACTACGGGATGAAGCTGAGGTGGCAATGAAGCTTCTTGAAAAAGATATTCACGAGAAACAGGATACCATTTTATCCATGAGGCGCCAATTAGAAGACATTAAGGCTATCAATCTTCAGTTGTATAATAAACTACAGGTAATTGGAACAAATATAAATTAAGGTTCCACAAAATCAATCTTTTTGCTAATATTTAATTTTTCTTCTGTAAAACATTAATTTCTTTTAATATTTATTATAAATTTCTGAATAAAAAGTGCAATTGAAGTTAAGCTGTAACTTATTAAAAATTATTCATGAAATATTTGGTGGTTATCACATTTTTCCTAAAAATTATGAAAATACTATGAATATTTTAATTTTGCCAAAAGCCAAATGCTCATTGAAATAATTCATAACAGATTTGTGACAATTTAAAAATAAGTCAGAAATGTCAGTGTAACTAAAACTTATTTAAAGACTTTCATTTATATTGTTAAAAAACTCTAACATTTTTAAATATAGTTTTAGATTTTTGAGATTTAGAGGAAGTAAATAACAAATTTTAAACAAGAGAATCAGTGTATATGTAAATGTAATGGCTATATGTTTTGGTAAGTTTGCATAAAAAGCATTTGTTAGAAAAAAGATTCTTAGTTTAATGTGAAGTTTTTCATGCAGATTATCAATTTTATTAACTAAATTATATTAAAAGTGGGAAAGTCACACTTGAATGAGAAAAATTTACTGAAATGATTTATCAGTAATGCTGTGTGAAATAGAACTCACACTAACTTATAAATAATAAAAAATTAAGGAGTTTTACGCCTCATTTGAATAAAATATATTATTTCCTTCCTTCTTATATGAATAATATATGTTTTTAATTTTTTGTTTTATGTAATTAAATATTAAACTGTTAAATATTGTAAGTAGATTGTAAAAACATTGTTGAATATTAAAGTATGTCAAATCAATTAATTTTTTAAAAAGGTATTGTGTACATTATATACTTAATTATGTTTTAATAAGTGGTAGATTTGTGATTTTTCATAAACTCTGTATTAATAAATTATTTACTCATAATGTTTTTTTTAAAATTAATATTTTAGGCTTGTGAAAAAGAACTGAAAATAAAGACAGACTTTTCAACAGAGCTTGAATCAAAAATTGTAGAATTGAACAAATCTCTGCATGAGCTGGAGGATAAGTACGAAGTTTTATGTAGAGCACAATCTAGTCTTGTAAATGAGCCAAAAAAGACTTTATTATGACGTTGATGAAATGATCTGTTTATTACAAAATAGATTAATTTTAATTGGTTTATTATCCATTTTCATTTTTCATTTGATTCTATTTCTTTGGAAATAGCTATCCTTTGATGAATTGTGTTAACATTGTATTTTTTTTTATAATTAGCAACTAGTTTCACATCAGTAGTCATTTTTTTAATGGTTATGATGAATTAATATAAAATACTGATATATTAGACAGTTTCAGGCATTAGAAAAGCTTTAAAAGAAGTTTTGCGCTTTTGTGATATCATCTATAAAAAAAAAGAATCCTTATTTGTTTGAGAAAGCAGACATGACAACTTAAAAATTTCAGAATTTTTTAAAAAAATAAATACTAATTTAGAAAGGATTAATTATTTTTCTTTAGGAATGTAAGGGCAGCATTGATATTTCTAGGATTGCAAATATTAATTTAAACATCAAGTGTGTCATAACATCTTAATAACAAAATGAAACTGAAAATCTATGCAAGTCAATTCATGTTTCGCATGAAACAAATGGATACATAAAAAATGATGCAAAAATATGAACATATAGAAATAAATTAATATATAACTGTAATGAAACAAGTTTTGTTAATGTCCAAGAAAAAAATTCTGCTTGTGTTTTTTAAAATGTTTTGTTCTGCCTTGTTGTAGCTCTTTGACTTGAGTAATGGCTTGATGAGACAAGTAAATTACAGTCCATTGATTTATTTCTTCTAAAAACTTTTCTATAAAGTAATGGTGGCTGCAACATAAAATATACACAAGTCCTTGTTTTTTGTGATATAGTTAGCTGATGAAATGCCAGCTAAAATGTTATTTGAGTCATTTTGAGCCCTGCTGTTAGTAACAAATTCATTGGATTTGGCCAATTTTATTCAGTATTAATAAAAAAAACCCACAATGACCATTACATAAATAATATATACTCATCTGTCATTCCATTCAAATTAGTACCTAGGACTGATACTTTTGTGAATAATTCATTTCTTTCTGTCTTGTGAAGCATTAAAATAATTAATGTTTGATGTAATAATTTTTAAGCATTCCTATAGAGTAATTGCTATTTGGCACAATTGCAACAAATTGTTATTGAAAAATGTTTGGGTTTTCATTCAAAGTTAAGTAAATGATTGCAAGAAGTAAAGTTGACATGTCTGTAAAAGTATTCATGTGAAACAAATAAGAATTGCTTGAAAAGTCATTACTGGTAATCTATGGCCTTTTTAGTAGTTTTACACTTAATTTGGATTGTACAGCTGCAAATATTTTGGGTACGAAATTTTTTTTATAATTCCTCATGTACTATCAAATATTGTATGCATCTGAAATTAGCAGTTTCAAAACTTCCTTACATTTATATGTATTTTAATTTATATTTTTAATGATTTAATTACTTTTTTAGTTTATATTCTTCCCTGTGATCTTTGAGCTTTGTAAATTGTTTACACATCCACCTTGCACTTTGTTTTTAAATGATTCATTATTTTAGGGGGAAAGTTTTAAACTACATTATTAGTTATAACTCTCTACCGCATGTTAATGTAAGACTTCGTATTTTGTGTTCATGTTTCTTTATTTTCTTTTGACAGATGTTTGTATAATTATTTGTCTTCATCAAAGACTTATATATTGTGTGGAATAAATTAAGAACTGTTATATAAAAATTAGAATTCCTTTTGAGTGAAAATAATTCCAATAGATATGATTTATCATTAAAAGAAGAAAACAGGATTTCTAATTTTAACTGCTAATTTCATTACAATTTCATTTTTGAATCATCAGTTGAAAGTTATTAAAATAAGTTATTTTCAGAAATTTTGAAGTGAAGTATATATATATAAATTTGTTTATTCAAGTTATATACAAAAAACAGTAACACAGTTATTTTAATGAAAAAAAATATGTACATCTGTTTTTTCCCTCTCTGAACAGTTAGCAACTAATGTATTTTTAATTATTCTAAACCATTAAGTTTTCTATGAAATAGTTATTCTTAGTCAGAAAATACATTGTTTTTGAGGATTTTAAAGTAAAGTACTGTGTTATGTATGTTTTTCTATGAGAAAAAATACTTGAAGTATTGGGAAGAAAATGTATCTACTGAAACTGCTAGTTATATTTTTTTAAACATTAAGAGTTGCTTAAAAATAAATAGGAAAAGTTATTTGCTAGTGATATTAATAGTTAGTAATTTCACCTGAAATATGCATAACTTTATAATACTGTGTATTGCAATTTTTATTTTTGAACACTGAATTTTGAAAGAACATGCTCATATGTAAATACATAAAAGGATCAGTGTAATGTACTCTATTGCTGGAAAACTTGGAATCTTGATATTTCACATCAGAATCAGGTCATTTTAAAAGCATCAATATAGAGGGTTCTCTCATGTATCATGTAGTTTATACAAAACTAGCAAAAATAACTGTTCTTATAGTTCTTTTGAAAAGAAAATGTAATCCTTATTTAAAGTAGCTGTCATACTATTAATTAAAATACTATTTCTTATATATTTTCTTAATTTTCTTGTATATGTTAGTTTTTATTATTTATATTTAATATGGAAATTATAGTATTTTTAAATTCTTTGTGTGTTTTTGAAGACAAAATTTTAAACATGTATAGCATTTTTCAAAACATTTCGTATTTTCCTAAAATTTTCTTAAACTGGAATACAAACACAAATTAATGAATTCTTGCTGAGAAAAAACAGCAAATTTCTGAAACACCAAAAATATACATATTGCATTAATTTTTTGGTTTATAGTTTGCTGCATCAGAAGAAAATTTTTTTTCAGTGATTAATTAAATTTTAAAATCATAAGGTTAGAATAAAAGAGAGTACTGCAGATTTATTTATCAAAAACATTTCAAGGTCTACTTTGATAAAAATTTTGCAATTGACGTTTTTAAAAACAAATGTATATTTAATTTTAACCATTTGAATTTAATATTAATACTATGGATGTTTGTAAGTGCCTTTTTTATTATTGTTGTTTCTCGGATAGAAAAACAAAAAGATTTATTTTTAAGATGTGGAGCGGGTAGTAGTTGACAGGAAGTTACCTTTTGTTCTAATCATTCTGTGTATATTGTATTTAATTTTAACATTTCAGTGAATTTTATAGTTCAAAAGCTTTAAAATAATTTTTCTTAGATAAAATTTGCACAAATACTTTTATATATACTTAAATATTAATGTAGCAAAACTAAAAATAAATCATGTTACTATAAGGATAGGCTTTCTTTTGTTCTTATTATTAAAGCATTTACTTTACAAATAAACTAATTATCTTGTGTGTTGAAAGTATAATTTGAAATTACAAGTAAATACGCTGTTCTTTGTTTGCTAATAACTTTCATTCTTAAATATTGCACAGTTTACAACTCACCATGAAATTCACAAAGACCATGCACTTTTTTTAGTTCTGAATTGCAATGTTTAAAAAACATTCACTTCAATACCTTTTCTATGAAGCACAGTTTTGTCTCTTTGAGAGTTTCTAAAGTTGGTGAACATGAAAGGGTGCTCATTTAGCAAATCCAATATTTTCTCTATGAAGAATCACTTTTTGTAGAATCTGTATTATATACCTGTAAATTTGTTGATGCTGTGTAATAATTTTGTAATATGCAATGGAAATTTTACACTGTATGAACATTTGCTTGTAATAAAATCTTGTTCCTGTATTAAAAAAAGAATTTTTATATTTCACATTGATTCATTCACATGACAAATGTAATAAAGATGTGTATTCATTTGAGATTTTGTTATTATTACAAATGTATTCATAAAAAGCTTATATAAAAAATAAATATTTTCTCTCAAAATATTTTTTAATTTTATATTTTGAATTTGCTGTTACAAGATTTTATTACGAGAAGGTGTTCCATTTGTAGATTTTTAATTTATTTTTGTATAAAAATCTATGTATTTGATAGATTTCAGATACCTTAAATTTTGTTAGTTGACGCTTACTTTTAAAGTATTTTTCATAATATCATTCAAATATATAAAAATATCCATTTAACAATTATCACCTTTTTGTAATTTACTCAGATTATTATTTACTTTTTAACATGAATAATACATATAAAAACTGTGAAAGTATTTTGAGAAGAATACACTTAAAAGTATTTTTATGTTATGTACTAAGCACTAAATTTAATTTTACAAAAGTTGCTGTATTGGATGCATTTTATTAATTGCTCAGGAAATTTTTCCACGATATTTTTTTAACTTAGGTGTTAATAAAAAAATTAATGAGGAAAACAGTAGGAAAGAAGCAATTAAATTCAGTTTAAGGATTTAAATGAGTAATTTCTAAATTAAGAATTAGTTAATGTGTCATAGTAGTGTATTAAGCTTGATGAAAAAAAACTTATCTTTTTTCTTATCAAAAATACTCTTCCAAGAGTTGTTTGTAATCTCACAAATTAATAAGTTTATTTTTTTAAAATTGTAATAATATATGAAAAAATACTTGACATTTTAATATAAAAATGAAAATTCATACTACAACTCTTAAAAATATTTATTGAATTAATTTCACTATCTTCCATACATAAAATAAAGTTTATGTAAATGAAATTGTAACCATTAAGTATTACCAAGTACAACTAAGAACTAATATTTCATAAAATTGCTTAAAATTTTAACTCCAATAGTTAACTTTACTTAATTGTAACTATGCATTAAAGTATGGGGGAAAAAGACTTCAAACATTTAATTCATTCTATGTCTGATAAAATGTAAAACATAGAATCCTCTTATTATATCAACAAATTTAAAAATTTTAAAATGATTTTTAAGATTTTACAAATTATAATCTAAGCATATTTGAATTTCTTAATTGTTGATTTGTTAACTAACTAAGCTGAAAATTTCTAGGTAATTTAAATAATTATATTTTATGCTTTACTATTATTCCAAGCCAATAAAAAATCCAAATCTGTAATATTTCAAATTGATTTAAAAACAATTTTTTTAGAGAAATATTTAAATTTTACTTTTTATTTCATTTTATTATTTTTTTTCTCATTTTTTTGTATAATTTGTTTTATTATTTTTGTATTATTTCTTATTCTTTAAAGTAATTTTTTAGTTTACTTATATATAATTCATTTATCTATGCTTTTATTTATTATTTGTTTTCTGACATATATATATATAGACCTAAAACATATAACATGTATATTTACTATATAAAAAATTAACTTAAGTAAGGAGTTAACAGATTGTGTTGAGAACAAATTGAAAATAAGTATAGATTCTTATATATTTTTAACTTAATTCTAGATATCTTAATTTAAGCATTAAGTGGATGGTATCTCTTTAATTTGTTCTGAAAGAAATTATTTGAAAAATAACCACATATTAATTTTTTTAAAAAAAATCTGTAAATAAAAACAAGGCCTTTTCCCTAAAGGAATTAAAATCAGTACATATGTAATTTTTATATTTTAATTGCATACCAATTGCATTTTTTCATTGCAGTATTACTGTTACTAAGCAGAAGATTAAAATAAAATCTTTTACCATTAATATCAAGTTAAATACATTTTACAGAAACTTAATTTTTGTTTAAGTTTTCAAATGCTTTGGTTACTCTTTCCCCCATCATTTTATAGATGCTTTCATTATTTTTTTAAAATTGGTCTTTAATTTTTAACTAAATTGTTCAGTAATGTGCAAACAGAACATTTTATTACAGAAGGCAGCAAGAGTTATTCTAAAACATTTGTGTGATTAAATTCATACTAAATAATTTTTCTAAAATTTAATTGTCACCATTTAGGTAATTGTGAGCATTCAGAGTACTCAAGGAAAAACATGCATTCTTATACCCCTTAAAACTGAAATATTAATTGCTGCAGTAAAAATTTACTTTCATTGTATGTAAACAAAAACTTCTCATAACTTTTTATTAGTTTGTGTATATAAATCAAAATGCCCATTCTTTGCACCTACTCTCTGAATATTATATAGTTCAATGACATTTTGTATTGATCAATTACTGAATTTTATTTCAATTTTTGGAAATACCCTATAATAATGAGTTGCAATTTAAATTTTTTTTAAAAAAATCATCTTGTTTTACATTTTTTGTATGGGAATGTGTTGATATTAGAAATTAGAATGCTGTAATAATATTTTATAAAATAATACAACATTAAATTGTATAGTAATTAGTATTCTGGAAAATCATTCTTCTAAATTGATTTTTACTAATATAATGCAGTTTTTTTTACTGTATTATATTATGACATCTATCTTCCACTATTGTTTTTTTTTTGAGTTAAGTTTTCATTATTTCTCATATTTTAATTCTAAAATCAGACAACACATCTGTGTTTCAGGATAGCTTTTTTTTATTTTGCATTCAGAGCTAATATTATTTAAGTTCACTTTTTATAGCAAGTATTCTTGCATGCTATTGTATATATTATTAAGTATTTTAATTTGAAATTTTCATTTCATGTCAAGTAATTTATACAGGAATTTATTTAGGAAAATTTAGTGAACTTTAAAGTTAAAGATATCATATCCAATTGTATTTTATTAATTTTAATTTAGGTTATATTTATTAAATTGTTTGTTTTCTTTTTCCCCTCAAGTATAAAATTGAAAATAAAAATATTAATATATTTATATAAGTAACTTATTGAATATATTGATCGCAAAGTTCTTTCTTTTCAATATATTGAGATTATAATATATTGAATTTTTCTACTAAATTTTTACACAATTGATAAAACCACATGTAGTTTGAATAAAAAAAATCCAACAATTTTTGAGTTCTGAAAATTTTAAACCTAGGTTTTTTTCAAATAATTAAAAGTCATTCGAAAATGCTTGATGATATCCAAATTATTTTTAAATAATGGGTTTGGGGAGGATTGTTTCCTATGCATTCATGTTTGTTATTTAAATAGATAATATTGTGATTAGTTGTCATTATTTTTATGACTGATTCTTTTGTCGTTTGATCTGTTATATGTACACATGGCTTAGTATAAAAATTTTAAAAATGTTGCTGATTTAAATATATATTTTTAAAATTCCATAGGAGCTATGACTTAGTGAATCTCAAAAGTAAAAATGAAGAATTAGTGAGGAAATTTGGAGCTCAATTGGCTGAAAAAGATCAATTGAAGTAAGGAAAAGGGTTGTGAATTTTTGAAAACATGTAATTTTCTTTAACAAGCATCCACAATCCAAACATGAAATTAGTTTCTATTATTCTTTAATTTCTCAGTTATTTATTTTTCGCTAATTTACAAATAGTTCATAATATCAAATGTAAAAATTTTGCAGAGCATCTTACATTTACAAAATATAAATATGTACTTAAAAGTTTTTTCTTTTTTTTATTCAATATTTTGTTAGACATTATTACTTATTTATTTTATGAAATCATTTCATCGAAAGTAAAAAAAAAATATGAACATTTTCACTTCTAAAACATCCAGAAAAAAAAGATTACATGAGAAAAATTAATTTGTTTTCTATGTTAAGTACATTCTAAAAGCTATTCACCATTTATATTTTATGTAACGGAACAATTTTGTTATTTTTAGTTTAATATGATAAGTTTTCAAAATATGTTAAACTTTTCTGTTGTTATTATGTAACTTGTACAATATGTCTATTAAAATGAGTTTTATCGCTTTCTCAAATTTTGCAGCAGGTTTACTTTCTAATTTGTTTTCTTTGGAAAGTAAACGTAAGGCTATGTATATGTATTAAACATGTAATCTTAATCCTAAACCTGATAGTTTGCTTATGTGGCTATTTTACTTTGGTCTGTACTATTTTGGTATTCTTATCGTTTTCTTTAAATTATGCATACTTATTGGTGATTACTTTTATATATATGTTATAACATAACTTAATGTGAATTTAAAATTTTAGATCTTGTATATTTTTCATCTAAATCAGAGGTCCCCTAACTTTTAGTTTCATAGACCCCTTGCCAGGTTTTTTCGGTTTTGTGTGGACCCCTGCTTCCCTAATATTGAATTTTTGCAAATTTATCAACTTAAATGTCTTTTTGACAGTTAGTATAGAGCTACTTTAAAAGATTTAAATTTCTAAGTGTAGTGAAGTGTTGTGTTTAAAACTTAAGAAAGACCCATGTTAAATAAAGTAAAATTTAATTAATACCTAAAATAACTGATCAACAAACAATTATTTATAATGGTAGGTAGAAATCTTGTGCTTCAATAAAAGGGTTTCAATATTTGGAATCAATCTTGTCAGGTTTAAGCCTAAATCTTCTTCCAGTCTTTTCCTTTTTTTTTTTTTGGCTTTATTTTGGAGATTGGCAACCACACTGAAACTCCTTCTTGCTATGAAAAGTAATTAAGCACTTTCTCAAAATACTCCATAATTCATGATAAATTACAGTTGTGTCTTTTAAAAGCCAAAATTGCAGACATATATTTCTAAACTTTATTTTAGAATCTTTGTTAGTACCTATTCCGATCAGTTCCTATTGTAATATGAAATTTTTCTTTCAATATGAGCGCACAAATTGATTGTTTTTCGAAGCATTCTCAAACCTAGTTTCAAAATCTGAATAAAGGTCATTTAAATATTGAACACAGGTTAAAATGTCATTTTCCTTGCAGATTGTCTGTGCCCAATTGAGAAACTGAAAAAATTCACATTGTCCAATTATTATACTCCTTTAGCTTAAGTCTGGCAAGAAACACTGAAATGATTGTCCTTGTTTTAACAAAATTTATGCTGTCACCTAGTAACTGCAAATTAACCACATTAAATTTAGCAAATAAACTGTTAAATATAGGTAAAATCTGGTGTCCATTTGATTAAATTTTCTTTTAAAATTAAAGTCATGATCCAGTTTAATGAGGACCACTATCTTAGACCTCCATTAACACCTCATAGACCCCCAAATTATTCTTTTGCTTACAAGGACCCCTTGCAGGTCGCCATAGACCCCTGAGGTTTGATATATAACACTTTGAGAATCACTGGTCTAAATCATAATTACAAATACCATATTTCAAAATGCATTTTATTTCATTTTGCATAAAATGGATTAAAATTTGACTTATTTGTGATTCTGCATAAAAGGATTTGACCTTGCATTTTGACAAATATTTTTAGGATTCCTAGAAAAAGATTATCTGAATGGCTTACATGGACCTTACTGAGCAATTGAAACTTCCCTAAAACCACTCTTATATAATTTATAAAAATAACTAATATTTCTCTTTACTTGAATATTTTCCCTTTTTTTTCTAGTATTTTGTGTGTTGAAAGGGAAAAATGTACTTAACTTACTCTCAATAATATTTAAAATAAATTAACAAATTTCTCGTTTTCCTACATGGCTATTTTCCTTGCCTTGACTACAACATCTCAATTCACAAAATAATGCATTACATTGTACATATAAATATGTACACTTGTATATGTGTATTGTTTTTATAGATACTGAAATTTTCAATTTGTAAGCCTATGAATCTCTAACTTTGAATGTGTAACTAAGGTAGGTATATTAGAAACATCATGTTACCTTAATTGTATTAACAGCTTAGCATTTTGATGATATAGTTTTATAATTTTTAAGTAATTTCAGATCATGTTAACATTTTGTTACATCATACTAATATTATGTAAAGTGCTGGAAAATTTTAATGTAAAATTTTCAGATCAGTTCTGGAATCAGATCTAAAAATTGAAAGAGCGCAAAGGGCTTCCTTGCAGTCTACAGTTGAAAACTACCAAAAGCAAATAGCTTCTCTCAAAGACAACATAAAGAAATCTCAATTACTGAATCAGGTGAGTGGGATATAAAATAGTTTCTTTTATTTGTATTCAAATTATTAATAAATTTTTTTGTGATAACTTTTACTTTCCCTTCATAACGATTCATATGAAAATCGATTGAAAAATAATTCATTTTCCGCAAAATTTATGTTAGTGAATACAATTCTGTTAATAGTTAGTTTTGGGTTTATTATCTCTTCTCTCTCTTTCAAGAACTCAAAAAGTGTTTTGTATTCTTTGAAGTAATTAAGAGGTGTCAATAAATAAAGACCTGCTTTTGAATGTAAAATTAAATTAAAAGTGTGAGATCATTTAAGTTTTATTGCTTCTGTTTTTGCTCTAGTTATAGATCTGAAACATGCATATATAAGGTGTTATATGTGTTGCTAGCTGTTATACCCATTCTTCGCACGGGTGAATTGAAAATTAAACTATACAGATCGAAGGATAAAGAATTTTTTAATGAGTTAATTTTACGTGAATTGCTAGCTAAACAAAAAAAAAGCTTCAGCTGAATAAAAAAAACCCCTTTATTTGTTAAATTTTAAGTCTGTACATCTAAGCTGATAAAAAGGATTTTTTTTTTTTATGTATAACTCCCTGTAACTCTCTTATGGGTCGATTTTTGAAAACACCTTCCTAAGCTGATCTCTGCTCAGCAGAAGTAACACATTGTTCCAAATTTTGTGTAATGAACGCTTAAAATAGTATAAATAATTTATATCTGGAAGTTTATATACGTTAATATTACTTTTTTTGTTGAACTGTTTTTTGAACTCCGCCTGTTCAAGCTTTCCCATTTCCTGGCACCTGGCGTAGACAAAACAAAATGCAAAGTTTTGCTTCACACATAAAAGATAGATATATGCTGTCGTGGGCTTTTTTCCAGGTTGCAGAATTTTTTCCTATTTACTTGACAATTATCATTTATATTTTGGACACTTCACACAATATCTTTATAAATTATAGCATATATTTTATTCTGATGTATAAGCTATATTATTGTAAATTTTCATTAAAATCCATTGAGTTGTTTTTGTGTGAAAGAGTACCAAACATCCACACAAACTTTCACATTTATAATATTAGTAAGGATTAACTCCCATTCTAATTTTTTTTAAATATGTTGCTGTGTGCTATTTTAATTTTACCATGTTTTAATTTCAATGAATAAGACATGAATGGAAAAGATACTGTCTAATGCATCATCTATGTACATAGTTTTCCATGTTATGTCATTTAAAAAGTACAAATATAAATGACGCATGGTATCTAAAATAAAATACTATGATTATAAATGATGCACAGAATCCCAATTACCATGTTGGTGTACAGTTTTAATATTCAATGATAAAAACATTAAAATAAAATGTGCTCTGACCAATTTAGCATCTCAAAAAATAAATAAACTGCGAATAAATCAAATATTTATGTGTAGAAATAATTTTTCATTTAAATGTATAATTTTAAGTTAATTTACTCTCATATTTATATGCAATAAATTCATGAAATTTTTAATCTGATAAATCTTTAAAAAGTTTTTATAACATACTGTTTTTTTGCTTTCAAATTTTTTGAAGTGTAGTGTTAAGAAAGTTAAATATTTTCCAAAATAATTTTCTTGTTTCCCTAAAGAATGTTAAACATAAGATAATATATATTAATTTGAAGTATCAAATTAATGTGGGGATTCAATTAATTCAAATCATTTTAAATTTGTTCCTTTCTATAACCTTTGAGTGATGTTTATCGAGCAGATGAAAAATATGTGTTAATTTTTTTAAATTTTATGCGCAGTGTGCATATATGTGATCTCTCTATATATGGATTTTATGATGGAATGTTTCTTGAATTGTTTTGTTTTTAATTTGTATAACATATTAATAGGGCTTTGGATATACACAAATATTTTTATTTGCATTATTTTCTCCTCAGGAATATGAAAAGCTTAAAATCAGTCATGCAGAACTACAAAAACTGCATTCTGAACATGAAAGAACTTTAGAAGAAATGGGAATTCAGTTGAAAGAGTTAGTATTTAAATTACACATATTGAATTTTTAAATTTTATATTTTTTGATAAAGAAAAGGAAAAATAGGAATTGTGTTATCATTTTAATTAAAAAGTATTTAAATTTTTTCTGCTAAATGGTCGCATTTAATATCCTGAAATAAAATATATATCCTCTCAGTAGCATTAGAATTGTATTTAAATGCTATTCATTTTTTTTCCGGCCATTTATATTTAAACCCTTGGAATATTTTAATTGGAATACTGGGATGATAGAAAAATTAATAGAAATGTATAGAATTCATTATATTTCATAACATATGGATTACAAATAAATATTTAAAGTTATTCAAGCATAAATTTTTTTAAAAAATTTATCCTTTGTAAATAAAAGTTTTAAAAATAAATAAAACAAATGTGCTGTAAAAGTTTAGCTTTTAAAAAGGAATTCAAATGAAATTTTTTTTAAAAAAAGCATCTTATAGGGATATATTACATACCTTTTTTATTGCTGAAGTAGGTTTCTATTAGTATTTTATTTTTGTAAATGTAGTAAAAAGTGTGACTTATGCTGAGAAAAAAATTATATAGTAATAATTTTTATTGCTGGGCAATTATAATTGCAATTACTTTGCATAAGTGTATAAAATTGATAAACTGTGTTGTGTGTTAAAACTTTAAGAGACCATTACAAAAAAAATTATTTAATTTTATTTTTTAAAAAAACCTTCTTATTTGTCTTTTATTTTCAAATCTATTCTTTGAATAGCATGGTTATTACTTAGTTTATAATTTATATTGTGTACACATATGTGAAATGGTTAATTAGTTGTGTTAGAAATAAGTTATAATATTTCTTAAAATATGTATTTGTACTCCGTACATACTTTTAAATGAGCTTTTGTATTCATACTCCAGCTCTGTGGCTTTTGAAGTTGAGTGGTCATGATCGTGAACGCCTGACAAACATTACTTCTGTCAAGTAACAGGCATCTGCATAGCTGGTGCATGTTAAATCTGACAAGATTTAACACATATTGGGTTGGTGTGATGTGGAAGTTTGGAGAGTGAGGCTCCAAATATATTTGTTGCCCTCATCACTTGACTGAGGTTCAAAATCTTTAGGTCCATCAGAAATAGCCCTAGTGTAGGTTTTGAATGTGACCTTATTAAACAATCAATCAACTTCATCATATTAAAATTTGAAATTAAATTTTTTTTTTATTATTTTTGTGATTTATATTGTTTATTTGGAAAACTGATGCATTTTCCATCTTTTACTTGTACATGAAAAAAGTAAATTCTATATCATGTCTTAAGTTAAAACCATTTATATTTGCTTCATGCAAGTTCATTTATTCCAGATTAATATATATATATATATATATATATATATATATATATATATATGTATATATGTATTTTTAAACTTTTATTTTAATGTCTTGATTATAAAACATTGGTATTTTTTCAGATCAAAATTAAAGATTGAAGATTTAAAAGAAACTCAGATGGTTATGAAAGAAGCAGTTTGGACACAGGACAAACAAGTTACATACTGTAAACAATGTAATAAACCTTTTTCGGTAGCTAGGAGAAAAGTAAGAAGTTAGCAGTTCTCATAATTTATAAAATTTTAAAATTTATGTAAAAATATTTTAAATTGTAATATAAAAAATTATGTTTAACAAAACACTTGTTGATATTGTATAAGAATTTTGACATTTAATAATTATGTATTCTTTTATATACAGGGTGTCCAGAAAAGGACTCCCTGATTTCAAAATTAAATATCTCGAAAAGAAAGATCGATAGAGGAATGCAGTAAATGGTATGTTTATTGTGAAAGCTGTAAGAATTTTATACAGCAGTTTGAAATAATACTAGTTACAAAAGCTGCAAGTAGATGGCGCTGTAATCGCCCTACGTAATGCCTAGTATAAATAGTGATCCGAAGCCCAGAGCGATCAGTTCCACTATTGAAGCGTGAAAGGAGATTAGCCTACCGAAGGAAGAGATTAAAACCATGTACTCCATTGAAGAACGTGTTTTTCTGGTGCTAGAGTACCACAGGTTACAAGAGAGTCCTACGGCAACAAGGTGCAGTTTTCAAGCACGATTTAATGTTCCAAAAGGACCCGATTCGAAAACCATTCGTACGCTCTTCACCAAATTTCAACGAACAGGCAGCGTAATTGATGATCTAGTGGGGAATGTTGGCCGCAAGCAAACTGCAGTTACACCTCAAAATGTCGCCACAGTTTCTGGAATTATTCAGCAAAATCCAATGTCATCCATCCGTAGAACTGCATCTGAGGCTGGTTTGAAGCGTTCCAGCATGCAGAAAATACTGAGAAAGAGCCTACACATGTTTCCATTCAAAATTCAAACTCACCACGCCGTACCCGTACGAGCTGTGCAACAAAGGGATCACTTTGCTAATCAGATGCTTACAATGATTGATAGTGAAGGATTTGATGTTGGCTGCATCTGGTTTACAGATGAAGCACACTTCCACCTAAATGGATTCGTGAATAAACAGAACTGGCGATTTTGGGGCTCCGAAAATCCATATTGGTGTGAAGTGAAACCCCTGTATTCTCCTAAAGTTATTGTGTGGGCTGCAGTATGCAGCAGAGGCATTATTGGCCCTTTTTTCATTCGAGAAACGGTCACCAGTGAACGTTACGTTACAATTTTGGAACAATTTGTCGCCACACAGCAAGTGTTAGAGAATCGACCACGTACAGAATGGTTTATGCAAGATGGAGCCTGACCACATCATACCGAACAAGTGTTTCTCTTTCTTGATGAATACTTCGGGAATCGAGTCATTGCTTTGGAATATCCCAAATTTACTGGTGCAGGCATGGATTGGCCTCCATATTCGCCGGATTTGACTCCCTGTGACTATTTTTTGTGGGGCACATTGAAAGACATTGTCTACTGGAAGCATCCCGCCATGCTGGACGAGCTTGAATCGGCGATCTGTGTGGCATGTAAATCCATTTCTGTTGAGACACCATGAAATGTGATGGCAAATTTCATTCTTCGTTTGCGCCACCTCTCTTGTGCCAATGGTGAACATTTTGAACACATTGTGATGTGATTTTTCGCAAAGAATGTTTCTTACGATTATTTCATGTGAGCTGTACAGCGCCATCTGTTAGCACCTTTTGTAACTATTATTTCAAACTGCTGTATAAAATTCTTAAAGCTTTCACAATAAACATACCATGTACTGCATTCCTCTATCGATCTTTGTTTTCGAGATATTTAATTTTGAAATCAGGGAGTCCTTTTCTGGACAACCCTGTATATGAAACAACAAAAGCTAAAAAATTCCTTGGTAACTTTTTGGCTTAAAGTTTTGTAGATCTTGAAATGTAGCATATTGTTTAGCTAAGAGTATTCAAATGCAAAGCATCAAAGTAAAAAATAATTTGCCACTGCTTTAAAATCAATGCACGACCAAACAAATATGAGATAATCATCATATGTTTGTCAGAGAATTATATATATATATATATATATATATATATATATATATTGAATTTGTTAGAATGCTATAAGTTAGTAATGCTGTGGACTATTTAAGTATACTTCAAATGTATTTTAATAAAGTGTATTAGATGATCAAAAATCTAAAAGTGCACATAAAACACAATATACAAATTCATTGTATTTTGTACTTAATAGACAATAGCTATAATAGAATTTTTTTCCCTCTAAACTGTTTTCTAAAGTATATGCATATGTAAATCTTTATAAAATTACTTTCATTAATATCTATGTAATAAAAATAAAATCTATAAAACAATTATATATAATGTGAAACATTGATTGAAGGTTAGAATGCAAATTGATTAGGACGAGGGCCTTCCCCAACAAAATCAGTCAAATTAAAAAAAAATTGTTTTAAAAAAGGTGTTTCTTTGGGGTGAATAATAAGGACAGTTAATTAAAATGTGTAAAACAGAGAGGTCACTCTGGTAAAAGTCACTTTTTGGTTTACTTGAAGTGCTGCCTAATGAGTAACATAAGGATGAATATGATGTAGCTTGTTAATGTTTTGCTGATTGATTGATAGTTTAATTTTATGGCACAAGAGCCAAATTAGGCCAGGCTGTGCCAAACAATGATTTAAAAAGTACTAAAATTTTTAAAAACTGATTGCAAATCAAAGGTACTGTGATAAAGTCAGATTGTGTCTAAAATGTACAATTCTAAAATATTTCATGTGAAAAGAAATAATAATAAAATTTAAAAAATGCTATCAAACCGGATAAAGATCGAACAGATTAATGGAAAAAAGTGATGAACAGAGCCCAAGACCTTGCATGAAGGACATTCAAGAGCGTTTTCCCCCAGCGACAAATGTCTGTGTGCAAGATGAGTATGACCAATGCAAAGTTGAGTCAGTTTGACACTGGTTCTTCACATCAGCAGTACAAGCCATGCTCCAATGACAGGTTTCATGGAGTGCAGCTTGTTATTAGTCTGTTAATTCCATGATTCCTGCCATGTTGTTTCAACATGATGCAGAATAATGCGCTTCATATCGAAAAGCAGGACAGCTAATGACAAGTGGATCATTGCTGACTGTGCTACTATTTCTGCTGGCTCATTGATTATGATACTCACATGGCTTGGTACCCAGCAAAAGTATATATCAAATTTGGCAAATGAAAAATAAGAATTTTTTAAAACTATTTCATTGGTGTGTTCTTTAAGTCATCATGTGTTTATGTAAACATATTCAAAATTTTAAAAAAAAATCTCTGTTTTAGATTTTGAAATATAAAATGTAAAAAAATTTAAATTTTATTGTCTCAAGAAATGCTACTTAAAGGCACATTAAGATTGAAAATATTAGATAGTTTTAACTTATCTGATGGTTATTTGATATCTCCATTAAATTTATTATGTACTTTTTAATAAACATATATTGTTAAGAAGCATGTTTTTTATGTATTGTAAAATAAAAATGTCTCTTGCATAGAATAAGTATAAATCATTTGAAAAATCTGTTAGTTTATTATTTTAATGTATAATATTAATACATTATTAAGAATTATTTCATCAGCAGAAGAATGTGAGAATAAATTTTAGAATAATTATTTTCTAAATGAAGCTTAAAAGTACATTTAACATTAAAAATCGCAAAAACTTGTAGACTGTGTTCTAAAGTAAAAATAAAAGATAAACTTTTCTTTTTATATTGATACAATGTAATGGAATATTTCGAATTCTTCAAATTCTTTAACATAATAAAGCCAAATTGAAAATTTTTTGTTAGAACTTCTAAATTGTGTTTATAATTCTTTATTATCATCTACTGTTTGATTATAAATTTCTAACTGTATTATGGGATAGCATGCATCATTTTACTATTATAAAGTATTTAATTGTATAAGTTATTTCATAACCTTATTTTGCACCAAAAAATAGTTTGGAATAATTGGGATCTCTTGTATAGCATGATATGGGAGATTGGCAAGTGAAGCACATAAATTTTGCAAAAATTAAATAATTAATAGTAAATAATTTTTAACTAATTATATTTTCACTATTTGCACATTGTACAATATATGTATAATTGCCAATTGATATACAGAAAAGGAAAACAAAGCTCTATTATTTTTTTAAACAATTATAATTTCTGTTGATTAGGGGTGACTTTTTCCTTCTAGTTTCTTGTATTTAAAAATTTTATATTTTTCTCACAGCATCATTGTAGGCATTGTGGTGATATATTCTGCAATTCCTGTTCAGACAATACCATGCCACTCCCTTCATCTGCAAAGCCAGTCAGAGTCTGTGATACTTGCTATACGCTTCTTCTTCAGAGGTATTCAGCTACGACAGGCTATACTTGATGGATGGACAAACAGCTCACTTTTAGACTATTAATCATATATATATGTACAAAAGTGGTTTTGTATGCATTATATATTATATACTATACATATATATATTTAAAGTTGAAATAAGAGATATTTTATACTGCAAATAATAATAATAATATAAGTTGCTTTGTACGGAATGTTTATATTCTAGTTTATAGTGGGAAGGGAAAAAAGGAATATTTAAATTAATTTTTTTTAATAATTTTAATTGGAAACTATACAATTTCTTAGAATATATTTATGACAAAAGAATATTTATACATGTGATTATTAAGTTTATCACTTTGCAAGAATTGGTTATATAAGAAGCTAAGTGTAATATTTCTTAATGGAAGTAAGATGCTTAAATTTAAAAGATAATAAGCTTTTAAAATTATAGCTTCATGCCGTCAGAAATTGTGTGGGTATACTCATGCTAAAAAAACTGCTCATTTTAATAGAGCTTTTTAGGTGCAATAAAATGAAGTAACACAAAGTATGAATAATATATGAATAATTAAGTATTTTAACTCATACAAATAATTAAGTATTTTAAGTATGAAACTATATTAAAAAAATTGCATTCAAGCTTATTGCTCTAAATAGTAATCAAGAAGCAATATGGATTCTGTATTTTCTTGTTTTACATACTTGAAGATTACTTTTATGTATATTTGAACCTATTGATTGTGATTAATGATAAGTATTCAGCCTTTTTTTAAGTTTAATATGTAACTAAAAATTTAAAAAACATGAATGAAATAATAATCTGTAAATTAATTTGTATATATTTTCTTTAACAAAATGAACAGAATTTAGTACTATTTTTTTTATAAATATGAACTGTAACTTGTGTTAGACTTTATGTATAAGAGTTTTTTTATGTATTTATTGAGTGCTATTTGAATAGTACTTTCTATTAACAATTAAAATACTGCACTCAAGAATTTGTCTCGGATTATTCACATTTATGTTTATTCTTAAGAATTATGTGCATTTTATTTTTCATTTTTCATATTCTTGTATTCATTCATGTCCTAATTTATTATCTTTTTGTGTAAAACTTTTTAATTAATAAAAATATCATGAAAGTTATTCCAAATTTTATATTTACTTTTTTTAAAAAAAAATTCTGTTATTTAGAGTTACCATTTGTATTTTGTCACTTGTGAAAATTTTTTTCTTTCTAATATTCTTTTTTTCAATTATCAAGGAGTCACAAGGCTTTTAGTTAGAAAATTAGATTCCCCCATTGAAAAGTAAAAAAAATTATCGGTGCTTTATCAACAAATGCAACTTCATTTCTCTCTCATTCAACTGTATCTCTTTTGAAACATTATTCTAAGACTTAAAAAAAATATTATTAAAAACAGCCTAAAAGATATTGAAAAATGCAATAATACATTTTATTATTGCAGATGGAATTTTTTTTTAAAAGACAAAGTTTTGTGTTTTTTTTATATCACACTGGTTTTTTTTTGTGTGAATTTAAAAAAAAATGATAAATGTGAAGTTTGCATTACTATAAAAACTATAGTGTTTATTACTTTATAAATAAATGTATAAGTGACTATATACATCATTTTCATGATTATTGTGCAATACATACTCAATAAAAGCAGAAATTTTGCATTTACTAATCATCTTCAGAAAAACTAAAAGAAATATGCATTGGATAATATGTAAATAATGTATAACAAAAGTAAATAAGTTCTTATCATTAAGTAGTCTAATTGCTTTATTACTTACTTAATAATAAAGCAATATAAATTTAAACCTCATATTGTTACTAAAATTGTATTATATTTTAAGAGGAACCTTTGAAAAATATTTTTACCTTTAAAAAATATATTCTGAATCAAAGTATGTCTCAACTGTAAGATATACATTTTCATAAAAGCTTTAATTTGTTAAATGGTAATTTTAACTGTGGTGAAGGTGTAGAAAATGTAGAGCACATCTTTCTGAACCTAGATCTGCTTTCAGAACTAACAAAACTGTATAGAGAGCCTCTCAGTAGCTTAGCCTCCTGTTTTTTCAGATATTGTTAGGCAATAGGAGACTTTCATTTTCCTATCTAATTTTGTACTCAGTTTGAATTTTTGAATTCTTGTGTATTATTACTTACTTTTGTAAGCCTTATGGCATACTTGGTGGTACTTGAGGAGTTTTGCCTTGTTGCTTTAAATAAATAACAGTAATAATGATTTCTTAATCTAAAGATGCAAGTTTTAAAAGTAATCAGAAGTAGTTTAAAAAATAGTCTGTTAAGAAAAAAAAACATCGGATTAGATGAAACTCCGGCTCTGGGAAAATAGATGAAAACCATGCATCACAGACATTAATGAAATCAGTTTTTCATGAAAAACATAGACTTAAGGAACCTTAGCTTCATAGATTAAAAAAAAAATAATACAGCAGAAAAATTAATATACTTTACAATTTATTGCAGCTACTGTTAGTTTAAATTGTTTTCAGTCTATACATGAACACTCTTGTATCATCAGCCACAAGAATTCAGTTCATAACTCTTGAAAATAATTTGGAAACTTGATTTTAGAAACACTTTTCCACAATTATGGAAATGAAAATCATACTCAGTGGATTTCACTGAACTCAATCCAGAAACATTTCTCTTCAATAGAAAAAAAATTATATAAAATTTCTTGAAGCAATAAAAATTTAAAAGCTAAAAACATTTATATAAATCTAAAAAAAAGTGTAGGCAATTTTTTTTTCCAACTCCTACACCAAGAAAAATTGCATTTCACCTAGCTAAATAAATGGAGGAAAAAGTCTAATAAAAATATCTTTTGCTTGTGCACCTGTTTTAAAATTTTGAAAAATGGCGACATTTGGATATTTTTTGTAATTTTTTTACAATTAATTGATTTGTCTATGGCTTAATGTGATTGTTTTAAATGTGAAGTTTGGGATATGAGGGGAACAAGAAGAGAAAAAAAATTATAACCTGTAAGGTCAAAATGTTTATGGCTTATACAAAAAACTCAAACATTTTTTTTTTTGGTACATTGGTAGAATCACATTTTTATTATTTTATTCAACACCACTTTTTCATCTTTTTAGGACTTATTTTCAAATTTCAACCAAAAACTACATATTTCATATTTTGCATTGTTATACAATGGGAACTTATACACCTCTAATGATGTCAAAATTATCACTCTGCATGTGCAGTAGAAATATTTGTAATTATTTTTTTGGAAATGTCAAAGTCTGAGTGCCATTCATATCAAAACAATTACTGTTTTGCAGTGTAAGTTGCATAATTTCGCACTTTATTATTTAAAATGCCCTAAGAGGAACTTCTAATAGAACAAAGGAAGTAAATTTGAAACATGCTGTTTATGCACTGTGTAGTGGTTCTAAATTAGTTTTTGTCTTCTTGCTACTGTTAGGTTGATGGATTGTTTGATCTTATGGCACAAGAGCCAGATTAGGTTTAGCTGCGTCAAACAATGATTTAAAAAAATACTAAAGTTTTTGAAAAAGATTCTAAATCAAAAGTAATGTGATAAAGTCAGATAACTCAATAAAATTTCACTAAAAATAAATAAATAATGTAAAAATTTCCATGATTCTCACATAGTGAATAAAGTAATTCATTTATGAAAAAAGATCAGATTGTATAAAATAAATTCTATTAAAAACTATATTTGATGTAAAAAACCGTATGAGAACGTAAGAATGCGAATAGACTTGGATTCGGGTTTTCCCCAACTGGATCAGATAAAATAAAAGGTTCATCATTACCTGATTATTAAAAACTGGACAATCTATTAAAATGTAACGAACATACATTACCTTGCATGAAGGACATTCAGAAGCATTCTCACCCGATAAAACATACCTGTGCATAAAATGAGTATTACCAATGCGCAGAAGAGTCAGTTTGACATCAGTTCGCATCGTCATTATATTCCAAGTTTCGCGAAGAGTGCACCTTGTTATTATTCTATTAATTTAATTATTCCGGCCAAGTATTATCAATACAATGCAGGATGACACGTTTCATGTCAGAAAACAGGACTATTGGGATGTTATTGCTAGATTTGCTGGTAGTTTTTGGTTTGTGTAATACATTTCTACACTGAACAATGCTAAGATTCAGCAATCAGGTTTATAAGAAATGGAACAGTGGCGGATTCGGTTTTCTCGTTCAAGAAAATAAATTGAATTCCATGAACATTTGAATTTTCTACTTCAGCCAAGAAACTGAAAGCTCATTTTGATTACCTTGGAGAAAATGGATATTTTAGTCAAGGGAACATGGATAAGTGTGTTTTCAAAAATTGGGGATATTTCCAGTTTTTTTATTCAGCTCCGGCTGAATAAAAAACAAGTGAGATAATTTTTTTTAAAGTCAATTCTTACTTCGTTAGAAAAACGTATATGCGCCATCTGTTGCAGCCAGTTGTAACTTCGACAGAAATAACGCAGAATAAATTTAAAATTAAAAGATAAAATTTAATTAATGAATTAATTTTTTTGAAAAAACTGTATTAACATCAAGTGTCGTCTACTACAAGTATAAAAAATGTGTTTGAACTTGAATGGATGAATAGAAAGTATTTTATTAACAATTGAAAATTTGAACAATATATATAGGGAGAGAGTAAACTAATAGGAATTGGAAAAAAAAGTATAATTTTGCCGGAAATTTAAGAAACATGTGTGAAATGGAGATAAGAAATATGCATTGGAGCATATATATAATTTAATAGAAACAAAGTCAGTAATCCAAGCTATATAGTGCTGGTGTGCATTAAATACAAGTAAATTTTACTGAAATACATTTTATATAAATGGCATTTTTTCCTTGACTACTGCATTTAATACGTTATGACTTTAAAGGACATTAGTTTAATATTACTTAACACGTTATACTTAATGAAATTCTATTGTATACTTTGAACTCGGAATTGATCAAAAGTAATGCATGCTTATAGCATTCAAGATCATGAAATTGCAATGTCTTTGAGAAAAAAAAATACATGTGCAAGGAATTATTTATAAGAAAATATCCACACAATCATAAAAAATTAGTCAAAGTATTATTATAAATTCAAAGAGCATTTAATAAAATAATGTAAAAAAAAAACATTTTTAAGTCAATTCCTCCTTTGAATGGTTGAATAGAAAGTATTTTATTAGATTGAAAATTTGAACAATATATATATATATAGGAAGGGAGTGAACTAATACACTGCTGGACAATTGCTAAGGACGGATCACAAATTGCTATGTAGTATAACATTAAGTGAGACATGAGGCCTAGTAGGATAAAATATAGTTGCCACACTGTTCAGACATTAGAATAAAGAATATTTATTGTTCTAGAAAGTACAAAAGCTGTGAAACATCTGAAAGAAAAAAAAATGTTCATTTGATCTGCGTACGGAGAAATGGAACAATGCATCTAAAAGTCAGCAGGCACCTTTAAAGAAAGGTATCAGTATGGGATATGTCCACCGTGGAGTGTGATCCAACATTCCACACGTCGTACCATACTTTTCACAGCATTATCCAGCAGCTGTTGAGGCAATTTATCCCATTCCTCTGTGAGTGCACGGATGAAGGTGTTCTTGTTTGCCGGATGATAGTTTCGACCAGCAACTTGCCTCTCCAAAGCATCCCAGACATTTTCAATGGGGTTTAGATCTTGAGAATGCGCTGGCCATACGAGACGTTGAATACCCTCGCTGTCTAGACAATTCTGAACAGCGAGTGTTCGATGACATGTTGCGTTGTCGTCCATAAAAACAAATTTATCACCGACAGCACCACGGAAAAGACGAACATGAGGAAGTAGAACTTCATCAATGTATCGTTGGCCCGTCATAGTCCCATTCGCAACCACATGTAGGCGCGTGCGGCCATTGATCATGATGCCGGCCCACACCATGATACTGCATGTCGGATATCGGTCCTTTTCCTAGATATTTTCTGGACGATAAGTAGTACCACTCTCGCGCCACATCAGTTGGCGTCTACAATCCGATGACAGACTGAACCTACTCTCATCTGAGAATAGTACGCATGCCCAGTCCTGTTCAGTCCAATTGTGATGCTCACGACACCATTGCAAACGGGCAGTACGATGCTGTCTGGTCAATGGGACACACACAACAGGTCTGTATGCGTATAGTCCTCCTCCCCTCAAACGTCTGGCAACAGTGTTTCGGGAGATCTGCTTTCCTGAGGCAGCAAGAAACTGATTTACCACCTGCTGAGCTGTGGTGCGCCTGTTCCTTTTTGCTGATAGGACGATATATCTGTCTTCTGCAGGCGTCGTACTTCTAACACGACCTCCCCCGTGCCGTCTACTACACATTCCAGTAGTTTTAAATGACTTCCACAGCCGTGAAACAACGCTGTGAGCGATGTCGAACTCCCTGGCAACATCTGTTATTTTTCGCCCTTCTTCGATCTTTCCAATAATTCGGCCACGCATAAAATCATCTATGTGATGTCGGGAAGACATGCCAAAAATTTCAAGTTCGTCTATTAAATCTTTCCTGTAAAACTTTGACTTGAAACAACAACTGTCCACACGCGTAAAAACCTTTAAAGCTCTTATGAATGCTATCACGTGTTGAACAGACGCGGAAAAAAAATTTACATACTTCTTACTAATATCCCGCACTTATTCTAATTTTCCACATTTTGCTTTCTTTCATTTTGTGGTTGCTATGGATGATAGTGTTATCCGTCCTTAGCAATTGTCCAGCAGTGTAGTAGGAATTGAAAAAGAGCATGATTTGTCAGAATTGTAACAATGCCCACACGGTTTGGCTGAAAAACTGGTTTTCGACGCCAACTTTTGTCATTGTTTTAACAGTTACATTGTTACAACAATGGAGACGAATCTTTGGTGTCAAAAACCGCTAATTAATTAAATTAAATTAATTAATTAATTTTTGAAAAACTATTAACATCAAGTGTCATCCACTAAAAGTTTTTTTTAAAAAAAATTGAGCTTGATTGGATGAATAGAAAGTATTTCATTAACGATATTGAAAATTTGAACAAGATATATATGTATATAAATATATATAGTGAGCTAATAGTATAGGAATTAAAAGTACTTTACTGAGGTACTCGCAATTGTTTTATCCTAGCTGGAATATCCATTTTTGGTCTGTTTATAAATGTTCCAAGCAACATCTTTTTTATTTTTATTTTTCCATGTGGAGAAATCTGTACCATTTTGTGTAGTAAAAGATACCCAGTATGTGTGCTCATAATATTTACGGAGCTTCATTTCTTCAATCACTGTTTATTTTGAATTATTCCAAAAAGTGCGATCGTTCCTTAACAATTGTCAAGCTGTGTATACATATAATAACAGTAACACATAACCCATTGTGTCTCAAAGATTTTTTGGAAAACTTTGCATGGAGATTTGATTTTACTTAGCGTAAATATTATATCTGAAATCCCCTTTTACATTGCTTTTATGTCATTGAATGTAGATCAAAGATTCATAAAAAAGAGCTTTGAAATTGTTTATGTTTTGTTGTGATTCAATGAATATGCGGAGTAATTTATTTTTAACTGACAGTATTCAGAGCCTTCTGGAGCTCGATCTAACTGCAATGGCATCCAACTTTGTATGCAGACTTATGATATGGGAAGTAAGATTTCGTGAAAGAAAAATTTTAACAAAAATCACCGATAGGTGTATTTATGGAGCTGTTGTGGCCGAAAAACCTAGATTCGGCATTAAGCACGGGTTTGAAAGCAAAATCTGCTCTGGTGTGCTAACTTAAGCAACGAGTATCCTCCATCCCATAAACCTACGAGAAATCATCTGAGAGACAGCATTTTGTACTTAAATGATGACGAAAGCATAAATGCGCAAAACTAAAAACAATGCATATAGTAGGGAGTCAAACAAAAAAGGATGAATTGAACTCTCAGTATTGTACATGATTGTCTGTCCTAGAGGAAGAACAACAAGTAGATATATATATAAATTCCGTAGTATTTGATATGCTCTCTCTTTACTACAATGATTGTTTCGCACCGTCTCCCCATAGTCAGTACCAGGTTGCCCAACAGTTCTTTAGGAACGAGTGCCCATTTCTTAATCAGCATCTGTTTCAGTTGTTGGGTGTTCCCAGAGGATGAAGCCGTGTAGGGCAGCGATGCACGTTAAATCTGTCGAGAGCTGAAATGTCCAAACCTTGGAGTGGTGTGGTAGTTAGGAGATGAGGCTGCTCAGGTGTCGTCCACATCACTTGACCATGGTTCAAAATTACGTGGTCCGTCGCCATAAGCCCCCGTGTACCTGAACAGTGCGACGTTAATATTCACTTACTCACTCACCCGGAGGATGAAATTGTGCCGCAAGGCGTCTCCCCAATGCATTCCACACATTTTCTATGGGATTTAAATTAGAGGAGAACGCTGGGGCCAATCCATTAGAGTGATATCTTCACTTTTCAGTAGCTGGTGTGTTGTCATCCATAAAAACGAAGTCTGGTCAAATGAAACTTCGGAACAGACGCACAGAGGAAGAATGTCCTCCATTCAATTACAATCTCCAGTTACGAAACCTCTGTTGAAAACGTGGAACTGAGGCTGACCGTTCAGCATAATACCTCCCCGGAGGACAATTCCAAGACCACCATAATGGTCTCTTTCCGTGATGTTACGGGGATGAAACCGGGTCCAAATCTTTCTCCGAATCAACTGGCACCATAATTACTTGTGGCACTGAAACGACTCCATCCGTTACGAGGACTGAACTTCAATAATGAGATGTCCAGCTTTTGTGCTCCTTACACCACTCTAAACGGTACCACCGATTACTAACTTTCAAAGAGATGCAGCGAATAGGCCACCTTTGTGTAGGCGTCTGGCCACAATAAACCGCCACATTTGTCGCCTTGTTGTTGTACATAGTTGCTGAGCAATGACGCTTGCTGATTGGTATAGGCCTCTTTTGGCCTGTAGGACGATATACCAGTCACCCACTGCAGTTTTTTTTTTACGGTATCCATCACCAACCTTTCTAACAGCTTTCCAAGATCGCGAAAAGACACTTTTGTTGATTCCAATTTTTTCTGCCATCTACAATGGTCGAACAACGCCCCTCCTCCAACTTTGAAATCATTTTAACACGTGAGAAGTCCCTTGGTGATTTCTTATAGCTATATTTCACGAAAGAACTCACTTGTACTTGTAGCGTATGTCTGTAACTGGGCCTCTTATTTTATTTTTATTGTAGTCTTGAGATGCACGATTCAACTATTCTGTGCACACTCACGTCGCCTAAGTTGTTCCCGACATGCATACACATCACCTTTCTACTGAATTTTGCGTTCATTGTACTGATCGTAATAAAGCCTTTTCTGCAATTCCATGGTTATTTGCTTAAAATGTACATTATTACGTAACCCTTTCGCGACGGGTGTGTCATATATGCACCAATCTCAAACCCCCTTACGGCTGTCTTCGGTTAATGTTAAGGAATAAAAACCGAATTTGGAACATTTTTTTCATATAAAAGAAATGAAAAATTAATATGATATTCTGACTTCATTATCTTATATAAAGTAACATTTTTTTATCATACATCCCTTTTTTTAACCGAGTTGATCAATTTTTGCTGGTATAAAATGTGTTTCGCGTTTATTCTTCTGTACTGTAATGTTAAATGAGCTATTCCTTCACGTATTCAAAAGAAGAAAAAGTATTCATGGAATATTTCGAAATTTTTAAAAACACAGCTGTAGTACTGTTGAACAGGCAGCGTACCTTACCAAAATGTGCATTATAGGTAAAGCTGTATCATCTTTATCATCCACAGTTCCTCGTGATTTAAGACCCCGACACAGAATCTACGTAAGGGGGATTTATCGCTAAGTGCTTTGAAAGGAATGAATAAGAAACACAATTCACCCAGACTATGGAGCGAAACCTGTGTCAGAAGAGGTGAAAAGGAACTCCAATTATAATAAAAACTCGATTATAAATTGAAATAAAACAAAATAATTTCTATGCAAAACCAACTCTTGCTTTACATTTTAATTGTCTGAATGTTTATTATTCATAATTCCTATGAGCAAATCTTGAACAAAAGTTAAATTTATGGATTAATCAACATTTGCTCTTTTGATTGCTTAAATCGAACGTATTAATTAAGACTGCTTAGAATACTGGATAATTATTTAATTCATGGTACATATGCATTTGCATTTAAATATAAATTCCTTTAAATAGGCGTTGAAAGGAATGTGGAATGCTTTTAGAGTAAAAAAAGGGTGATATATTATTTTTTAAAAAATAAAGCAGATAAACGAAATTACAGAGAATTTGAATTTGAACTTATTATTGCATTGGGAATTTGTTAGATTTCAGGGATATGTAAAGTAAATCCTTTTTTTATTGTTAGTATTGTTGTACAAGAACGCACCAATTATTACAATAACAATTATTCTGTCAAAAAACGACATTGTTACTGTAACAATATAACTAACCCAACACAGAGAAGTATTTTTGTGTTTGGTCATTCGAGTTATTGTTTCTAAGGACTGAGTATCTTTGCGAAACTGCGATTAATATATTGTTTTTTAATTAGCGATTTATATTATTTACGTTTGTGAACTGAGAAGATGGGTTGCGGCTTTCTGAAGAGGCTGATTTACAACATGTAAGTAATAACAACTATTTTTTTTGTACAATATTACAGTTTATTGCTTCCACTTTGATATGATAAATATTTAGTTTCCATCTTTGATGTAAGGGAATATGACTTCGCTTATGAAAATTGCTCAAACTTAGTGATTTACTAAATGGTTTTTAGAACTATGCTGGACCAGAGAAGACAGCTAACTATTTATAATTTATTTTCGAAAATTACATGGATGTCTCAATTTTTGAAAGTAAAACAATTATGGTTGAATTTTGCAAGCACACGAGGAAAAAGATATATTTTATAAACTAAAGTAGTATAAAAAATCAAGTGCATGAAAAACAATTTCTGCAATTTTTCAGAATCGCTTAAAAAAAGCGGAAAATGAAGTGCAACTGAGTAATGATAGTTTATTACAGCTTTTACTTGTCTAAATTTAAAAATAAAGATTGTTTTCTTTTTTAATTGTGTATAAAGGCTAAAATTAATTTTAAAAAAGTAATTTTCTTTTGAAATCTATAAGACATTTAAACGTTTTTAAATTGAGACATTTTCAAATCGATGAAAGCGTTTTTATCACAATTGTTTTTCTCAATAGCACACAATGAACAAAGTTTGATGTAATTTTGAATTTTAAATAGTAAAATAAAAGTATTTTTTACTATATTTCTCAAAAACAAAAAAAAACAGTGATTCGTAAGTAAGGCTCCACAAGTAAAATTTATTGCATAAATTAAAACAAAATTTTAAGATACAAGGACAACGTGTTACTAAACTAACAGTGTTAAATGCAGTACTAAACAGTGCAAAACTTCAGTATCTGACACTGAATTAATAGTACTATAGACTGTAATAATAGAACAGAAATACGTACTATACACAGTATTTATATTTCAAGTAATAACAATAATAAATGCGGTACTTTTAGTACTTAAATGACAGCACACTTTCATAAACAGTACTAAATTGGAGTACTTTTAAAAGGTATTTTATTAAACGCAATTCGATGGAATGTAGAGAATTTCGTCTTTGCATATGTTAAGAAGATGTAAATGTTTGATACTAAACATAAAAATGACGAGTTATACTTGCAACCGTTTTTATCAAGTTCGTATACCTGACGAGATTTTCTTTCCTTTGCAGCCGCTACAACTTGAAGAAGCGACCCCCTCCACAGCCCCGCATCAAGATGACCACGGTGGGGGATCTCTACACCTACCTGGAGGCTGAAAAGTTGCGCTACGTGATTGCCAAGTTCCACAACGAGCGCCTCAATGAGAAGCGAATGATGTATGTGTTGAAGAAAAAACCTTTCCACTTCGACTTCCGTTGAGGAGCTACGTTGTAGCGCTTGGTTTCACGTTTGGTTCAAAGCGCTCTTTTACTAGCTTGAAAAATATTAAGACACATAAGTGTTGGGCCATTACTGCCCAGTTGAAACATCAAGAGGGCTGTGATGTAAAAAAAATTAATTTCATTACAACCCTTTATGGAACATCAAGAGGGCTATGATATAAAAACTTTAATACTTGATGCAACCCGGACTGAAGATCAAGAGGGCTGTGATATAAAAAATGTAATCTCATCGCAACCCGGTATGGAACATCAAGAGGGCTGTGATATAAAAATGTAATCTCATCTCAACCCGGTATGGAACATCAAGAGGGCTGTGATATAAAAAAGGTTATCTCATCGCAACCCGGTATGAAGCATCTAGAGGGCTGTGTGTGTAATACAAAAGCTTTAATCTCATCGCAACCCGGTCAGAACATCAAGAGGGCTGTGATATATAAAATGTAATCTCATTACAACCCGATATGGATCATCAAGAGAGCTGTGATATGAAAAATGTGTAATATCATCACAACCCTGTATGGAACATCAATAAGGCTGCGATATAAAAAAAAATGTAATATCATCACAATTCGGCGTGGAGCCTCAAGAGGACTATGATATAAAAAATGTCATCTCATTGCAATCCGGTATCGAACAAGAGGCTGCGATATAAAAAATGTAATCTCATCGCAACCCGGTATGGAACATCAAGAGGGCTGTGATATAAAAAATGTAATCTCATCGCAACCCGGTATGGAACATCAAGAGGGCTGTGATATAAAAAAGGTTATCTCATCGCAACCCGGTATGAAGCATCTAGAAGCCTGTGTGTGTGTGATACAAAAGCTTTAATCTCATCGCAACCCGGTCAGAACATCAAGAGGGCTGTGATATATAAAATGTAATGTCACTGCAACCCGATATGGAACATCTAGAGGGCTGTGACATAAAAACTTTAATACTTGATGCAACCCGGTCAGAACAACAAGAGGGCTGTGATATAAAAAATGTTATCTCATTACAACCCGACATGGATCATCAAGAGAGCTGCGATATGAAAAATGCGTAATATCATCACAACCCTGTATGGAACATCAATAAGGCTGCGATATAAAAAAAAATGTAATATCACAATTCGGCGTGGAGCCTCGAGAGGACTATGATATAAAAAATGTCATCTCATCGCAATCCGGTATGGAACAAGAGACTGTGATATAAAAGATTAATCTCATCGCCACCCGGTATTGAGCTTTTATAGGGCTGGGATATAAAAATTGTAATCTCACTGCATCTGAGTTTAATAATACAATGTATCCGTTTCGCAGAAATATCGCTTCGTAGCTTGGAAAATACATAACTTTGTCATCGAATATCGTGGGAGAACATAAACAATCACTTGGCATGTTAAACTCGTATGATATTGTTGGTCACATGATCTATTTTATATTTATATATAGAGTTGGCTTTTTAATGTTCAAAAAATTAATAAAATATGATTTTAGAATGATTGTATTATGTATTTATTTGACTCAAAATTTATCTTTATTATACTTACCCTGTCGTTTCCCATTCCATGTCAGTTCTATAATCAAGCTGATAAAAATTCATATTTTTTATGAGAAAACAAAACAGTTATAATATCAAATAGTGTTTAATATTACTTTTTAGAAGAGTTTTGGCATAATCTTTCACAAAACGTCATCAAAATTTAGTTTAACATATTGAGCTGATTAAGTATTCTTAATTGATTATAAACATGGATCGTAATTGATTCTGACCTTTCTGAATTTTTGATATTTTTCATTAAAGAAAATAGCGGCTCACATAAATCAGTGCTACCGAAATATTCATTTCAAGCGTAACAAACACAGATATTTTAGAAAAGCTATCTATAGATCAATATGTATGTGGAAATCTGGAAATTTAAGTCCCATAAATTTTTGCTTTAACAAAGAATTGCATTGGATTTTAGTTAACTCATTTTGTAAGTTTTCATCCACAATTCAATATCGTTAAGTACAGGTGAAGTAAAAATATGAAACTGTAATTTATAGCTTTTAAAATCCAAAAATTTTCGATCGAATTCCATTTCTAGCAATTTAATTTGCCAAGCATATCCTGTAAATTTTAAATTAAGGGATTTAATCAATATATATTGCTAACTTTCAAAGTGAACAAATTCTCTTTTCTATTTGTTCTCGCCATACTAATAAATTTTTTTTGAAAGCGTTAGTATTATCTAATAGCGTTGTAACACCATGAATTTTGCTTTCAGTATAAGAATAAGCTGATTAAAAAAAAAAAAAAAAAAAAAGGTGACTTGTAATATCATCTAGGAAAGCCAAGTTCATATTTTAATTCAGCACATTCGTAACTTTTTGTTCTTAAGAAAATTATTTTTTTGTCCACCAACTTGAAGAATCGTTTTAACATTTTATGATTCAAAAGTATAATGTGATAGATCGGTGTATTTACATTCTAAATCTTTCAGAAGTAAAGTAAATTGAGAATAATTAAGTCTATGCGCTCGAATATAATTTACAATTTTGGTGACTACTTTTTAAAAAAATCTGATATTGAAAACTTTGGAGCACGCTACTTGCTGGTGAATAATGCAATAAATATATGAAAAATTATTACCATGTTATTTGCATATTTTTTAATTAATTTTGCAACAACTCTTTTAGTAATTCCAGCTTTAAATAATAGGCTGTAACCATAAATGCGATGGTATGCGAGTATTAAAATCAACGTCGACAATGTTCAGTTTTTTTGTGAAAAATGAAATTTTAATTCAAATTTTTAGATTAATTATCACCAACATGAAGTAATCAGTGCCAAGAATATTTAATAGGGTGAGTGAATGAGTCTAGGGCTTATGGCGCAAGATCCAGATCTGGCTAAATTGCGCCAAAATATTTACTAGGGAAAGTATTTTTTGACAAGAGGCTTTTCCGTCTATCCAGACAACCACGCTCGGCATGAGGAAGGCAAAGGAAATAAGAGTTGTACAGGGCGTCACAGTAGCAGGAGTATACTAGTGATGGGAGGTCGCCGGTCCCCAAAGTTACAATTGCAGTTTTTATATTTGCCCTGTTTACAGGAAACGGATTTTTGTGGAATGTGTTGTCTTGCCCCACCTCTGTAAAGGAACTTTTTAGCAAAGGGTGCTTACGTTCTCACGCCTGCAAGGTTCATTAAACCCATAAATAATTGGGGAGCGTCAGAGGATTTTCCTGCGCTTAAAAATGCCATTGACCGTTGAGCGGTAATTTTGCGCTGGTTCCGGACCAATGAGAAGAAATTGAGCGGACAAGGTAAAGAGTCCGCTCTAGAATTTGGCAGTGAAGAAGACGCCAAATAAAACGGGGATGCACCCCCGATTTCGACACTCACACTTGGGACACTGAGAGACAAACTAATTAGATCCAGGCCTTGAACTGGACTCAGCGGGACTTCGAGCGGCGACCATGTCCTACTCCCTTCTACCAGACTCCCTCTCTCAAAGCTAAGTAGAATCTCAATTTAGTTATACAACAATTTGTGCATTTACTCAAATTTAATTATGTTAATCAAAATAAATTAATTGTTATTTAAAGAACCGGCCTTTTTAATTTAGAGTAGTTTTTTTGTCTTTAGAGATTTAGTGTTTAAATTTTAACATAAGCCATGATGCGATGAAAAATAGAACCTGGGAAGTAAGAAGTTAGTATTTAGATAAAGAAATGAAAGTAATCAATTAAGTTAAACCAGCGTCGCATCACTAGGAATCAACACAAATCATCATAAATGCACCATCAGTTGGAAGTCAAATGACTTATACTTCATTAAAACTTCCATTTTTTCATAAAAAAATATCAGCTTCAGGGACTGTATTAAGCACATAAATAATTTCCAAGAGTTCTTTACATATTTTAAATTAACTTCGCATCTGCGTATAAGAACTCAGGGGACTAAGCGATATTTCGAATATTCACACTTGTAATAGCGAGTGTGTGTTAATTAAAGTCGCATTCTGAAGCAACTCGAGGGCTATTAGCGACGGACCTCGTTACTTTGAACTACGGTCAAGTGACGAGGACGACGTCTGAGTTGCACCCTCTTCTCCAAACTTTATTCCAAAACTTTATAGCAACTGTTTTGTCTTCAACAAATTTACTGAATACTTTGTTGTTTTTGAAGAATTGATTTCCATTTCAACAGTTTGTTGAAATAAACTCAAACAAGTAATATAAAAAAAATTAAAGTCAATTCCAACTTAGATCATCAAAGAAAAATTTATTTTAGCTACTTTTTATTAAATAGTTACAATTAATATAAATATGTATATGCATAGGACAGAATTACAACATTAAGTGGTAATTGATTTTTATTAATTATCATTAAAGTATCGTATTGTCATTCAAAACAATCGCGTATATAAAATTTCAGTTCAACTGAATGTTTTAAAACGTGAGAAAAAATATTTTAAAGTTTTGATACAAGTCGCTAAAAACGAAACCAACGTGGCTGTATCTGTAATTCTTTAAATAATTAGTTTCAGTCAATTAATTTTAATTAATATTATAATTAAATTACCGTATTTTTACCCAAAACAACAGTGTATAGAAAATTTCAGCTCAAATGAGCGCTTTAAAATGTGAGAAAAAAACCTGATCAAGTTTTGACACAAGTCACCAAAAATGATGCCAACTTGTCTGTATTCATGAATAATTAGCTTTAATCGATTAATTTTTATTAATTATAATTAAAATATTGTATTGCCTGCATATAAAATTTCAGTTCAATGGAGCGCTTTAAAATGTATTTTATTAACGATTGAAAATTCCAACATGATAAATAAATAAATACATAGAGAGTGTGAGCTAATAGTAGGAATTGAATAAGGTTTATATATATATATATATATATATATATATATATATATATATATATATATATATATATATATATATATATATATATAATAGGCATAATATTTTATTCTAGTTTTGGAAACAAAAATATTGCAATTCCCCTTTTTCTTGAAAATTACGATGTGTTCCTCTTCAATTAATTTTTTTTCTTACACATTGTTCTTAGAGTTTGAATATATTTTTATTCAATATTTTTTTAGTCTAATATGAATAAAAATCAAAGTCCATTTTCATTCGCAAATGATTGAGCAAATATTACACTCTAACTTGATCAACTTATGGTTCTGAAACTTAAGAAAAAAAAAATTCTATGGTGGTCCTCTGTTCTCCTCTCACTGAGTGGACGATCCAAAGAGAGAGAGAAATGGAGGAAGAGAAATAAATGTCACACATACAGAATGAATCTTGGTTCCACAATAATGAATAATATGCATAAATGCATTTAAAAATTTAATAAAAATTAATTTATTATAGTGTTACTAATTTTGTGTAAATAATTTGTATTTGGGTGTTTAATGCATTTATATTACTCTATGTTATATTTATTTCATGTTAAAATTATACTATTCACAAGCAATGCCACCCTTACGTTATAATGGCGATTCAATAAGAACTTGACGAAATCTTCGTGGTAGAGCCAAGTTGGCATCATTTTTGGCGACCATTTTGGCGTTATTGTCGACCATCTTGGTGAGTTCAGAACCCTCTGGATTCTTCTAGAAAGAAGTAATAAAAAGTTCTAATGGTTCTCTCCATTAACGTCACGCTCGATGACACGAGCGGTTATACTTCTGGAAGTTTCTGATGCGACTATCAATAGGAGTGCCAGCCGCAACCAGTGAGTCTGATTTTAACCAGCGAATAGTGAGGATTGTTTTGACTACCGATTGGATTGGCTGTGCTTGTGAATAATCTTTTACATGCGTGCATTTTTAAACACTGACGATTGTGTTTGAGTGCTTTTGAAGATGTGAAGACCTTTGGAGATTTACTCTAAGAATATTGCTGCTGAATCCTGTATTTAAAAAGGATTGGATTTTTTATAATAAATTCGAATCTCTCTTAAAGAACTGTTTAATTTTCTTTGTGATTGTTTTGCATAATATCTTCAAACCCGGATCTACGTAACAATAGTAATATTAAAAGCAACTTTTAAACTAAAACTTATTTCTATTATCAAATAGGATTTCTTTAAAAACAAGAATAGGTAAAGAAATTAATAAAAACGTTGACTACAAATAAGTTTCAAAATGGAAGAACTTTAAAGTTCAAACTTTTTTAAAAAATCTCTGTGGTTGATTGATTGATTATTCGATTTTATGGCACAAGAGCCGAATTAGAATAATTTTTGCATATTTTTACAAAATAAAAATTAAAATAAATATTAAATAGGAAATATTCTACGTAACTAAGCATATCAAACTCGTGGACCGCACGTGGCTCAGCCAACGTAGCAAAAATTTAATTAAAAATATATTAACTTAATTTTCAAAACATTTATATCTATCTCTGAAGAAAATGCAATTACTGGGAAAACCCGATCGGATTGATAATTCATTTCTAATTTTCTATAAGTTGTGATTTTAGAACTTAAACTACCCAAATGGACTTGCCATCTTTTGGTAATTGCGACGTAATTTTGCGTTCAGTTGCTCAAGAGAAGATATAAATGCGTTTGTTTCTTCTTAAACTTCAAAGGTAAGGCGTGGCTGTGGTAGTCTAGTAGTCAAAAGTTCGAGTCCTAGTGTCACTGAAACCCCTCCGTGTAGAGGGGCTGATGCATGTTAAATCTGTCATAACTCAACGTTCTGTCGTTGGCGTGGTGTGGTATTTTGATGAGAGGGATTCCAATTCCAGCATTGTTTTTGTCACTTGACCGAGGAAAATGTGGACAGAGAAGCTAAGAAAAGTTGCGAAAAACAGTTTGTAAAACAGACTCGTTTGACCACAAAGTTTTTTATAGACCCGTAAGAGGTTGATTCGCTACCAGACCGACAATCTTACAGAGTATGTAGGAAGTACGAAGACGACTCGAAATTACATAGGAATACAAGGTTACAAATGCCGTAGTTGCAAGATATGGTGCAAAGAAGCAGAGAAAAATAACAGAAAACAGCAACACATTAGTGGGCAGAAATGTTCCAAAGTGCATGGACTTCTTCTTCAGGTGTCTCATAAAAAGTTCTGTCTATGAAACGTCCTTCAGTTGAAAACCTCATCGCTGGAATATTTGTAACAGCCGAGTGGATATGCGACAAGCCAAGAATCTTCCAGAATGTACTGAATTCTTTTCAGAGACGTAGTCAGCTCTTCTAGAAGACTTCTGATCGTAATTTTGAGCACCTGTTGTATTCAGTGGCGTAAGAATACAACAGAATTCTAGGGGATCCAAAGCTTATGTTATAGTTTTGGAATCTTTTGTAGGATCCAGTTTGGGGTCCCAAATCTGACTTTGCAGGGAGGTTCTAACCTGCTCCATTATGCCACTTGTTATAGTCAAACCTTTCAATAAAATGTTTTCTGTCCCATTCATGTGTTACTGTTTCAGTTCTTTTTCTTTGTTTCCTTGCATCATAGCTCGCAATTTTGGCGTTTGAGACCCTGCATTCCTGTATGATTCCGAGTTGTCTCTGTACCTCCTACACATCCTGCAAATTTATCGGTCTGGTATCGAATCACCGTGTATTTTAACAATTATATCTTCTACACCATAGGTGGACAATTCCTTTGGCTTGTGAATACATTGTAGAAGTGGATAATACTGGTGGGCCGAAGTTTTTTTTAAAAAGATTGCATACATTAGTTAACTTTGCATCACAGAAAAGGTATAAAATTGTACGACAAAAATCAATAATTATAAGCTAAATAAGATAATGGTAGTCTTATAAAAAATTTAATGTGTTAATTTCATATCCATAGCCAGCACACAGAATTTTCGAATCAGGTTGATGAGATAAGTGTATCCTATCACACACTTTTCTACTGTTTTTTTTAAATCAGGAATGAGATTGCTTGTTAAAGTTCTCATCAGTCTGCAAGTTAATGTCAGCCAATTTGCATTTATATTTACTCTTGTCGATCTTCATGCAAGAAAAACTTTGCTCGTAAATATACGTTGACCCAAATATAGAGAATATTTTCTGTCTATTTGGCTTTTTGACTGTCTTATCGGGTCACACACACACAAAACCACCTTTTTGGGGGGCTCTATTTATTCACTGCTGGGCTACACTGTAATGCCCTTTCAATACTTATTTTATAAGAATAACCAGATAGCTCAGTGCTTCTCAAACTTTCAATACTGGCGCCACTTTTTCAATCACAATTTTTTATCGCCCCCTTATACATAATAATTTACTGAATGCAATAATAATGCACTTTTACGATAAAGCAACAATATTTGTTATAAACCGTACAAATTCATGACATAAGTATTAAATTTTGTATATGTTACTTTTAAGCAAAAGTTAAGTAATAGGATAATTACTAAGTTATTTTTCCTTTCTCTGATTTTTAAATTGGAACATATTACAAAATGCGGTGGTTGCTTAGAAGACAAAATATAGATATCAGCTAAATATAGAAAATGAACTCAGAGGGTCAATTTCTTATCTTAAAACTCCTTTCAAAAACTTTGCTCTGTAAGACAAGCCCATGGAAGTAGCTAATAATTATTAAACTTGTTCTTAATTTAGTATCAATTAATTAGTCATAAAATACTCTGTGCACCACTCATACATTAAAAGCAGTGTTTCTCAAACTTTCAATACTGGCGACCCAATTTTCAATCATAATTTTTGTCTCGCCCCCTGTACAACAATAATGTATTTACTGCAATAAAAATGCACTTTAAGAGAGAGACGCTAAAGTTACAATACGATCTTAATTATAAACCGTACAAATTAATACGATAAGTATATTAAATTTTGTGTATGTAACTTTTAAGTAATATATATTTTAAGAAAATTACTTAAAATATATATTACTTAGAATTATGTTATTTTTCTTTCTCTAATTTTTAAATTGGAACAGATCGCAAAAATGATGTATTTAATTAAAGATTTATTTCCTTCAGCATTCATTTCTCAAAGTACAAATGTCATTAGAAAAATAGTCTAGCCAATGTCGCTCTCTATCATATCCATCACATCTAGCATTATAGGGTACGTTTGCGTGAGTCTGGGCAACCTATCGGACGTCTGCGCAAAACATGTAAAAATGCTTTTCCTCGTACAATTCCAGTCAGTTTTGATCGACTCGATACTCCTATAGCTACCGAATCTAGCTTGAATGTACATTTTTTTAAATTTCCACGTTAATTATAATTCACGGTAATTAAGTATTTACGGCAGTAAATTAAAACAATATCATACATACATTTTTAAGTCGTAAACAAACATTCGACCATAATAAAGAATCAACAAGTACACAGACGAACGAGCATGGTTCCGAAAATTAAATCAAGGCGATCTTCTCAAAAACACTTAAATTTTGGATTTACCACTACTGAAGAAAATGATGGGAAAAAAGCCCCAGCTCGATATGTGTTAAAACTTACAAATCTGTAGAACAACATGTAAAAGTTGTTTTTAAAACATGTAAAATCATTTGTTATGTTGGCAAAGAATTTTAAAAAAGTATTTTCTGGATGAGGACAGCTTGGTAGCAAGTTACGAGTGGATTAGGGATCTATTTCAAGATACTCTCTCTCCAGAAGGGCTCTCAACTTCCGAAGAAGAAATCTTCATAGATTTCATATCCAGTGAAAAATTAAAAGGCAATTTTGTAATAAATCGCTCTTTGAATTTGGGGTAGAGGTGGATGAGGAATTATCTGTACTGAAAACAAAAGCACTTCGTATACTATTACCATTTTCAACATCCTACCTTTTTCAAACCGGATTTTCTGCAGTGGATGCCTTGAAGACAAAAATATAGATCTCAGCTAAATATAGAAGAATAACTCTTTACGTGTCAATTTCTGATATTATAGACCTTCTTTTGAAAAGCTTTCCTCTACAAGACAAGCCCGTGGAAGTCCCTAATAATTATTAAACTTGTTCTTAATTTAGTAATAAGATTGATTGATTGAATATTAACGTCGCACTGTTCAGCTGCACGAGGGCTTTTGACGACGGACCACGTAATTTTGAACCATGGTCAAGTGCCGTGGATGACACCTGAGCTGGCACCCCTCTCTCCTAACTACCACACCACACCAACGGGAAAACGTTTCAACTCTCAACAGATTTAACGTGCATCACTGCCCTACACGGCGGGTCTTTAGTGGTACTGGGCTCGAACTCGTGACAAGGCAAGCCACGATCCGATACCTATACCACTCGGCTACCGCGGCCAAATTCAGTAATAAGAAATTATTTATAAAATACCTTCTTCAGTACTGATACATCAAACGTATACTGGCTGAAACACCGACTCTTCGCACGAGTTTATTTTTAAAAAAATAAAACATTATTCTTGATATAATAGCTGAACTGTAAGGAGAGTAAATCTGTGTGCACGACATTGTATACAAAAATGTAAAATGATTTTTTTTTAGATAAATGCTATAATTGTAAATAACTGTTTAAAAGAACTGTAATTTTACACCTCACACAATTAGCATTTAGAATTAATGTTAAATTATGAAAAAGAATATAAAATTCCGATGAAGAATAATTGTGTTACTTTTTAACATTTAAAGCTAGAAGACTTCAAAACGTTTTAACCCGGGAGCAGGCGCGTACTCGATACTAACATTAATGGTAGTGCGGGGGGACTCAGTCACCCCAATCATTAGTTTAGAATTATTTTTACTGTACACGATACAAATCGAATTCTAGTGAATATTTTAATTTATAGAAAGTATACTTACCTTCTTTCAAGGACTATTCAATTCTTTTGATGATTTGAGAAAAATCCAATAAAACTGAACTAAAATGATTCAAAAGTACGAGACCATAATAAAGGACGCAAATCAGACACTTTTCAATTATCCTACAGAAATGTTAAACCAATCAATTCGTTTCGAAATATCGCAAAAAACTCAATTATTTACAATTTCCCTAAGCGAAAAGCAAACGCAAAAAAGATGGGAGGGAACTAATATTGATAATAACCATACCATAAGATTGAAGGTCAATCAAATGATTAGCAAACGTACTATGCAGCCTGGCAGAAAAGTGAATCATGACTTCCTTTTCTTTTTCTACAACTAATGTACAGTATTTCAATAATAATTACAGTGGTGAATTGTTTATCTTCTTAGAATTTTTCTCAGGGTCTGGGTTTCGTTTTTTCTTTTAACGAGTAATATTTTATGTTAAAACGTAATAAGAAAATCTCTCATTGAGGAAATACAGCAAATAAAACAAAACGTTTTTTTTCTTTAATTTGGTTTTGGGATCAAAGATAGCTATTTGATGATGGAAAAAGCCAGATAATAAACATAAATTATGTCAGTGTTGTGTTTTTTTTTTATTATGGAAGAAAGCATTTTGTTTTACTTCTCTTTCCGGTTATTTTTTAAAAAAACTCTTTAAATTTTCGATACGCTCGCGCCCCCTTGTAGGGTCATCGCGCCCCCACACTTTGAGAAACACTGAGATTGCTCGTTCTGTTTTTAACTTTGCAGTTTTGTTACATCTATGATTTTCTTAGTTTGCACTTTTACCAGTTTGTTTTGTCAGAAACATGTGAAGTAAATATTAGACCAAAGCTGAAATATTCCGTATTGTCATTAATCTCTATAGATGCAGTGGATGATTGAGCAGATATTTAAATTTATAACTGCATGAGTAAGACGAAAATCATCTAATATAGAAAAGAATATTCTCTGAAATAGAAAAGTGAAAGAGTATAGAGGAAATATATAGGATTCTTAAAAGTGTTTAATTCGGTATGGAAATGTAGCGCATTTTTCTCAATAGTGATTTTTAACGAAAATTCTTTGCTGATATTACTTTTTCAGTATTCTAAAGATATTTTAAATCCTATATTGTTCTGGTAAATATTTCATTTGAACCCATAAATGTGTATGACAGTAAATATTATTTCTTTTAAACACAAAGAATAGTTTGTGTTATTTTTATATGTTGTTTGAAGAGTGAATGTGTAGATTTCTTGCAATCCTTGAATATTTTAACTAAGAATAAACCTCCATACTGTATAATTTTAAGATACAGTTCATCCATTTAAGTTTTGTACGTATTCAAATTAAATGACTTATATATAGAACGGAAAACATAATTTTACGTGCGCTTAACCAACTTGACGTCACAAGGCTGTGGCAATGCAGCTTTTTGGATGAAGGAAAAGGTTCGAGCTCTTTGTTTTGGCCCCAGATTTGAGAATATATGTCTTTGGTGACGCATGTGTAATTGAAATAAAGAATTTAATCACTAAATGAGATAAATTTGTTGAACATTTTTGACGAGATTACTTTAAAACTACAATCGGGGAAAGGTTTACAAGGAAAAAAGGAACAGCAACATAAATTTTAGTTGAGAAAAACTTCGTTCATACAAGTTGAAACTCAAAATATTGTACATCTGTCTGTGGGTACTAACGTTACTTTTAGTAATCTACTTAATTTTCATAAAAATAAAATAGTTTCAGATTTTGATATTAAATTCAAGAAATCTTCATTTTGTTATTGTAGCGCTAAAATGGCAATAACAGAAAATAATAAATAGAAAATGGCAACAGAAATCAAGTAGATTTATGTCACATTTTTAAAACTATAATATTTCATTTAATTTAAGTTGAAGTAATTCTGATATAACCCTTCAAGATGCAAGTTTAGTAAACTTCTAAGAAAAAACGAGTGCCTTTAAATCGATTTATACCAAAGTATTGACTAATTCTTAAAAGCATTTACATTGTATATGAGACAAAAAATGTGCTACAGCATTATATTTAGGGTTACATTTTTAGTTTAAGTCTTTTTGATTGAATTGTCCAGATAGCACCAATAAATGTTCCTGACAGAAAAGTCTCTTGACAACATTCATAACCTTTAATGATAGGTAGCTTAGAACATTTTTTACCATGATTAAATTGAACAGAAAGATAATTTAGAAAGCAGACTAAGTTGTATTGTATATCATCAAGTAATAAGTCCAATACGCAATGGAGAACACACTGAAAGTCAATGGGAAAAATATGCGAGAAACAAGATCTACTTTGGTAACGTCTCTCAAGATCAAATGACAAAACCACCCGTTGTTCTTGTTTAATCTTGACGAGTGTTCAGAAACGTTGTCGTCCTTCTGATCGGGATTCCTAATCCGTGTGTGATTCTTTTCTTCCGGAGAGGGTTCCTTTGGCTCCGAATTTCGAGAAAAATTTACCTGAAATATAAAGACAATATACTGTTCCATCTGGTGTATTTTTTAGATGAAATTTTAAAAATAACTAATTTTTGTTAAGAGTTCAAATTGTAGAAAAATATTTTTACTAACATTTCAATACTATTACGATTATTGAGATGATATGAATGTTGCTCTTTACCTTATTTAATTAATTGGCTCTAAGGAAAATACAATCTAAATATAAAAATAGTTTTCTCATATAGAAATGTCAATAGATTCAAATGATATGAAATATTATTTCATGCGCCCAAAGTTCGTTTAAACTTTAAAAACTCATTATAATGGAAGAAATGAGAATAAAGAAGCGTGGTTTGCAAGAAAGGGTTCACAAGGAAGTCTGATTATTTTAGCAGTAAAAACATTTCTAATTAAATATATCACCGATAGTAAGTGCTAATGATCCAAAACACAATGTACAGGACTACAATACGCTCCATTCATTTATTCTTGCAATAATAATTGTTCAATAAGACTTCTAGGACATTATGTGACACAACTAAGGTGGCTTACAACCCTCGTTACAATTGAATGCAACATATCGACACGGATTGCAAAAACCTCATGACACATGGAATCTTTGAGTTCGGCTGATGTTGTAGGGGATAAATGGTACCGAAGTGATTTAAAATAACCCCATAATCAGTAGTTGACCGAAATAAGGTCAGTTGAATATAGTGGCCATACAAGCTTACTACTTCGACCAATCACTCTGTCTGCATAAACGGTAGTAAACAGGAATCGTTTAACTGATTTGGCATAATATGGAGGTGCGCCATTTGCGTGAAGCTTATTACAGATAATGCATCACTTTGATTTAGTATGGACACCACACTAAAAATATTTTTGCTGCTTAAGAAGTTCCGATTTCCTTGAGAACCCTTTCTTGTAAACTGCACTTCTTTATCATCATTTCTGCATTTTTTAATGAATTTTTAGACTTTAAACGAATTTTTGGCTCACTCGGTAAACGAGTTAAAAATTTTGCGTCTGATGTGGCAAATGCTATATCATTCTATACTGTTTCCTTTCCATAATTATCTGAAAACTTTCACTCTGCATTCAGTAACTAACTTTATGAATGCTAAGCTAAAAATAAAATAAATATATACTGGTAATACAAAACTGGTGTCCCAAAATGAAGTTACAAATACATATTTTACAATAAATAGAAATAACTACCACCATTATCTTTAAAAATGAATGTTATATAGTGACATTTAAGGAATTACTTCCTTTAAAGGTTCCATAACTTCAAGGCAGCGAATAGAGTGTTAACTCACTGATTCTTTTAGTCCACTAATCAGGAAGCACCCTCTCAATCCAGGTCTATCCACTTCAAGCCCCAAATACTTTTCGATATGGGATAGAGGAACGTTTCGCGTTCCATTTCCCAAAGATGTCAAACTCTTTCTTTTCTTCTACTTCCTTTAAAGCGCATAGGCCCTGTTTTATAGAGGAGGGTATTTTTCTAGAACTGAAGGGAAATTTGTGAGTGTATTTTCTGTTTTTTAAAAGAAAACACCACCCTCACAGATTGCCGTTAATATGATTACACTGAACCGTTTAAATCTGAGATTCCCAAAGTGGTCTATATCGACTCCCAGGTGTATACAAAGGCTTTCAAGAGGTTCATGCTAGCAAAAAAATAATAATTGGAGGTCCCCATGAGGTGTAAATAGGGGTCTGAGGTAACAGGTGATTCAAGCAGGACGTGTCTTTAATTTCAGTTTTCAATGAAGGGAATAATGCACACACACAGATGTTTTCAATTTAGTTGCGTAATATTTTGTTACATTGTACATATCTGTCTATATATTTAACGCATGTATCTACACCAGCTGTAACAAAAAAACGTTCGAAGTTAGTGAATTTGCAAAAATTTAAAATTAAGCAAGCTGTGGTCTACCCCAAACTGAAAAACATGGCAAGGGGTCTGGAAGACAAAAAAAATTGGGGAATCTCTGGTTTATAAATGATGAATTGTGATGAAGAGCCATTGGTAGTGTAGAAGCTGAACAGAATCACTGGTGAGTTGCTCCTTGGTTACAAGTGTCTAGTATGGCGGTCTCCAGATTATGACGTTTCACACATCGGATATGATCACTAAAAATACTCCACAAGCTCGCCTAAGTCGTAACGCATGCGGTGGATCCCTATGTAATTTTAAATACTATGCGCTATTGAGGTATGATTGCTGGGCAGCCGGCTCAAGATCTCTCAACTGCTTCTGGAACAATTGGTATCGAGACAAACCGTGTATAAACGACCAGCTGAGTGAGGTCTTTACGCCCGGAAATCCAGACGTGCGTGTTTCCCTCATTCAATTTTAAAAGAGACGCCATCTATCACGGGTTCATTTTTATATTTTCACTGCCCCAGATTGAAAATCTTGCAAAAAAATCAGACCCTATACAGCAGAGAGAGAGAGAAACGTTCTTTTTTAACATTAAGAAAAATATTGTAACGAATTTTGTGTAATGAATTTTTAAAATAGTGTTAAAATTTTATATCTGGATGTGTAATGTGTTTATATTACTCTATGTTGTTTTTATTTTATGTTAAAAATGGTAATATTCGCAAGAAACCCCGTTCCTTAATGGCGATTTAATGGAAAATTGGCTAAATCTCAGCGATAGGACCAAGTTGACATCATTTTTGGTGATCATGTTGGCGACAACTTCTGTGACTTAGCGACCATCTTTGGCGAGTTCGTGACTCTATGGATTCTGTTGGAAATTAGATGAGAAATATACAAAAATTGAGATCTATGATGCAAGCGGATTTTTCTCAAAAGTTCCTTGAGGAGTATAAATAGGAAATCGCTCACCGAAACTGAGTTAGTGTTTTTTGACCGTTGAAGAGTAGTATTGATTTGACCGTGAAGAGCCGACCAGCGATTAGTTATTACTGTGGTTGTTGTGTAGACCAAGCGAGTGATTGTGAATAATCCTTTACATACTTGAATTTTAGAGACTGATAGTTTTGTCTGAGCGCCGTAGAAGATGCTAAGGCTTTCTGAGATTTAATCAGAGAATTTGAGTACTGTATCCTGTATTTCAAGAATTTTTCGCTAGTAAATTTCCATCACTACTGAAGAACTATCTTGTTGTTTGCGATTGATTTGAATAAAATCCTTGGACCCCGATCTACATAACAGTATATTTATATTATAATTGATATCTTAACTGTTGTGAAACATTGTAACAAATTTCTTATTTGACACATTCTGACATATCTTCAGTTTGAAATAGGGAACATCTCCGTTTCTTTTTCAAAAAATTGGAATGTAAAATCCTTTCAAACTATAATTGATCGAAAGAAAAGAAATCTTATTCCTTTAAAACAGGAACGCAGTGTTGAATGGTATATTTTTCCACAGACAATGCTATTTTTGAAAACAGAAAATTATTGATAGAGGAAGGTAAAATTTTTAACAAACATAAAATATGAATCCTGCAAACAGCACGTGTAGCATAAAATTATAAAAGCGGAGTTTCTATATGATTATTTAGAAAGTTTTTAGTGTCATACTCACATGTTTTATTACATAGCTGTTGTACGAGATGGCGAATTCCACCAAAGTAGCAAACACCATAAAGATACAGACAAAAAGCCAGATGTCTAGAGCAATGATGTAACTCAAGGGTGGCAACTGGGACTTGTGATTCTGAAACTGTAGGAACAAATATATATACACAAAGAGAGAGAGAGAAATAGAATAGAATGCCTTTTTTAAGAGATAATTGAATACAGAGCCAAAAATTAACAGGATATTTAGTACCATTTTAAAGAAAATACACTGCTGGACAATTGCTAAGGACGGATCACAAAATGCTATGTAGCATAACATTAAGCGAAACATGAGGCCTAGTAGGATAAAATATAGTTGCCACACTGTTCAGACATTAGAATAAAGAATATTTATTGTTCTGGAAAGTACAAAAGTTGTGAAACATCTGAAAGAAAAAAAAATGTTCATTTGATCTGCGTACGGAAAAATGGAACAATGCATCTAAAAGTCAGCAGGCACCTTAAAGAAAGGTATCAGTACGGGATATGTCCACCGTGGAGTGTGATGCAACATTCCACTCGTCGTACTATACTTTGCACAACATTATCCAGCAGCTGTTGAGGCAATTTATCCCATTCCTCTGTGAGTGCACGGATGAGGGTGTTCTTGTTTGTCGGAGGATAGTTTCGACCAGCAACTTGCCTCCCAAAGCATCCCACACATTTTCAATGGGGTTTAGATCTGGAGAACGCGCTGGCTATACGAGAGGTTGAATACCCTCGCTGTCTAGACAATCCTGAACAGCGAGTGTTCGATGACATGTTGCGTTGTCGTCCATAAAAACAAATTTATCACCGACAGCACCACGGAAAAAGACGAAAATGAGGAAGTAGAACTTCATCAATGTATCGTTGGCCCGTCATAGTCCCATTCGCAACCACATGTAGGCGCGTGCGGCCATTGATCATGATGCCGGCCCACACCATGATACTGCATGTCGGACATCGGTCCTTTTCCTGGATATTTTCTGGACGATAAGCAATACCACTCTCGCGACAGATCAGTTGGCGTCTACAATCCGATGACAGACTGAACCTACTCTCATCTGAGAATAGTAAGCATGCCCAGTCCTGTTCAGTCCAATTGTGATGCTCACGACACCATTGCAAACGGGCAGTACGGTGATGTCTGGTCAATGGGACACACATAACAGGTCTGCGTGTGTATAGTTCTCCCCTCAAACGTCTGGCAACAGTTTTTCGGGAGATCTGCTTTCCTGAGGCAGCAAGAAACTGATTTGCCACCTGCTGAGCTGTGGAGCGCCTGTTCCTTTTTGCTGATAGGACGATATATCTGTCTTCTGCAGGCGTCGTACTTCTAACACGACCTCCCCCGTGCCGTCTACTACACATTCCAGTAGTTTTAAATGACTTCCACAGCCGTGAAACAACGCTGTGAGCGATGTCGAACTCCCTGGAAACATCTGTTAGTTTTCGCCCTTCTTCGATCTTTCCAATAATTCGGCCACGCATAAAATCATCTATGTGATGTCGGGAAGACATGCCAAAAATTTTAAGTTCGTCTATTAAATCTTTCCTGTAAAACTTTGACTTGAAACAACAACTGTCCACACGCGTCAAAACCTTTAAAGCTCTTATGAACGCTATCACGTGATGAACAGACGTGGAAAAAAAAAATTTGCATACTCATACTTCTTCTTACTAATATCCCACACTTATTCTAATTTTCCACATTTTGCTTCCTTTCATTTTGTGGTTGCTATGGATGATAGAGTTATCCGTCCTTAGCAATTGTCCAGCAGTGTAATTTTAATAACAATCAACATAATTAAATTATAGTTTAACGAGAGATACAGTAAAGACCCCGTATTGATAATGCCAATATAGGTAAATTCCTCGTTCATTCCACAGTCTTTTATTTGGCACCAAAAGGGCGTTTTTCAAATATGAAGTCGTTGCAACATGTTGACATATAGAATAACATGTCCGTACATGATGAATTGGTGAGGACCGTCGCAATTTCTTTTACTGCATTTTTATTGAAAGCAAATTATAAGGTATTTTTGCTTATATATAAGAATGTTTTTATCTTATTTTTCGAAGATTTATTACTCATTCAGCCATAGTACTATCAAGTACATTCCCTACGAAATAATGGAAACTGTTGAGAATGATTAGCCAAGAAATGACTATTGAAAAAGAAGGCTAGTAAAAAACTGTCCTTAATTGAATGATACTTTTTTCTCTGGACGTAAGGTTGTTGGTTCTTGGCACAATTTTTGCTCGAGTAACATTTTCATTTTTGTCGCCAACCAATGGGCTAAACTGGGACTCAACTTCCATAAAATGTTTACGGGTAAAAACTTCAATACGAATTTAGCGATATTAACAATCGTGTTGATTTGATTATTTGAAATAATTTCAGATTCACATAGTAGTATTTTTCATAACCAATTGTTTTTTATAAATGCAGCATAACTATTTTTTTTTGCTTAACTACTGATTAATAATGATCTTCCAATAATGAGGGCACAAATACATCCCGTTTTTGCTATCAATTGCATTATAGTATATTTCTATTTATTTGGTAAACAAACTTTTTCTCATTTGAATTCCTTCATTCGTTAACCTGGTTGATCAAAATTTTATTCAGTTTCTGAATGATAACATATATATGGAAAGTATAAAAAACATCGTATTTTATGCATAAATGTAAAAACTTACTTAAAAATTTTATTCACATTTTATACTTATGTTAATAAACTGAAGTACTATTTGGAGAAATGAATATATCGTAAAATCTGAGATATATCACGCACCTATACTTCAAAGCTAAATTTAAAATTTTTTTTAGGTATAACGCGCAATCTATATTTTACGAAGAAATCTCTCTGAAATGTTAGTATACAATACTCATATGTTTTGAAACCATTTATTCGAGGTATTATGCCAGACTTTTGAAAAAAATAGTATACTTTAGAACTACAACTCTTTTAGTTTTTTTTTTTAATTTTTATTTTTTTTATAAGAAATGTCATTTCTTTTTAATAAACTGTACTTTGATATGTGTAGAAGCAATTATTTTTATGCACATCTCTTTTGGTATTTTTAAAGTTATCGTCTTTAAACCCGGCGCATAATGCACACCCTTAAATTTCAGTCTTATTTTTTTTGCGCTGAAAGTACGCCGGATTTTATGGTGGTTATCTTAGTACACTGTGTACTGAAGCTTTATACAGTATAAAAATTTACAAGTTTTAATTCTAAATCTAAAGAAGAACGAAGTGATACATAGGTAATACATTTTGAAGCAGAAGTGTTATTGAAAAAAATAGAAATATATTCCAGCAATGTATAACAACAGTATTTAACGATTTGGAATGTGTCAATTTGAAATCCAATGGCGAATCGTAGGTTGAGAGATAACGATCTTAAAAGAATATTAAAAAGCAAAAGAGCTCTATATGGAACGTTTTAGAATAAACATTTGTATTCAACAAGGAATGAGCGTGTTTGTGCGGGTAAGACTACAATTACTACGTTGGCTACTTCAGAAAATAACTTCCTCCAAATCTGCTGTCATATGCAAAAATCTGAAGAGTGGAAAAATCGTTTGATTCATAACTTTGCCAAGAGAAGAAAGCTAAATAACAAAGAAACATGACAGCTTCCCAGTTGTAAAATTCTTAATAATTTCATTCTACTTTAAGTCTTACTTGAGTTACTGATTATGTACGCAGGGTGGTCTGAATTGATGATATAAATTTAAAGGTACAGGTCATTATAACGATAATTTATTGTATTGGAATGTATGGACGCAAGTGACTCGGTGATGCGCAAACAGGAAAAATGAAAGAAAAGAAAAATAGAGCTATCGGTTGGTTGCGTTGCCGGTAGGGGGCAGCAGATGTCTAGACGCCGGTCAACATGATGCATCTCAGTAGGAGAAAACTCCATTCACAATTGCGCTGACGTCTACGATGGTAGACTTTACATATGCCGAAAATGAAGACATGCAATACATGTACGACCGTGCAAGTGGTAACGTCAGAGCTGCGCTACGAATGTACCACGCGCAATTTCCCGATCAACGAATACCGAATCACAGAACTTTTCAGCGGTTACATCGTCAACTTCGTGAAACACGTTCTTTCCTCGTCACCAGACATGATACTGGTCGACGAAAAGCTGTACACTGTTCAAGCCAGGAAGAAAGCATCTTAAACATTGTGGCTGATAGACCCGGGTCAAGTACAAGAGCTGTTGCTTATCAATTAAGCGTAAGTCATCATACCGTTTATAGAGTGTTAAGCGAAATTCGCTTATACACCTCTTTCATTTTCAGAGAATACAAACTTTGAATCCGGCAGACTGTTTTCTCCGATTGCCAGTGGGTGGTACGGCAACAAGTGCTGCAAAAGGACTTCATAGCTCATGTGCTGAACAGTTATTATAAACATTACACTCTCTCTTTTCAACGACACTTTCAATAAGCACTTTGCTTTTCCTTTCGTTTGTGTATGTGTCTCACAGCGTCAGTTGCGCCCATATATTCCTATACAATAAATGATTCCTGTACATATCCTGTACCTACCCTTAAAGTTTTTACCATAAATTCAGGACCACCCTGAACGTCAATCAATTGATAAAATTTTACTTTATATTTGTACGAGTTTTTCTTTAATCTAATAATAATTTTTTAAGGGAGCATAATTATTATCATATGTTACAATTTTGAAAATCAATTTTTCATTATTAGTGAAAGCAGGCATTCGAGAAGTGGTGAGATAGAGATTTTAGGTAGCTATAGCAATAGCCCTTTAGTATCTAGTATTGAACAACCAAGAGCTTATACAAACTTGTGTGCAGAGGGTCAAAAGGGATGTAATGCTTAAGGCTACTCTTGCGGCTGCAGCCTCCACCCTGATCCAGAAGGACACCCAGCTGACGGCCACGATGAGGCTGGAGGGTAGGAACACGTTGATAATGATTCCCATTAATCGCCTCACGAACACGAAAAGAACCGCAATTCCCTCTAGAGGACAAAATCAAGAGCATTAAAATTCTACTCTAGTACAGATTCATGAACTCATTGTTTATCTCTAAGTACATTCACTTCCAATAGCTAAGTACAGAGCAGTAAAATGCAAAAAAAAAATGGACAAGTACTGCCTTAAACTCAAACTCAGTGGTGCAACAGCCCATGAGTGCCAGGGACTATCGTGCCCATCCTAGTATACGTGACCATTGGGCGCTGAGATGCATGAGCAGATGCCTCGATCAGGTGGTCACTCTGAAGCGAGACCCCCAGTGTTTAAGTACCCAAGCAAGCTTGGTACTCATTTACCACTTGGTACCACTAAGTACTGCTTTAATTGACACGAAATTGTTGCAAGTAAGCACCTGTATATTTATTCATGAACAAAACAAAATATTACAGAAATAGATAAAAAAAATATTGAATTTTCATAAATTATAAGATGGCGTCATATTTGCATCACTGAGAAAATGACATTTAAATGGAAAACAAATAACAAAAACCGCCCTCAACAGGCACTTCTCACCAGGGACGTCTTAAGGCATGGGCCAACTGGGCCCAGCCCAGGGGGCCTCGTCTCGTTCTCAATTCAACCTTAGTGAAATCATTATTCGAATAATTTAAATTCTCCAAAAAACTGAGAATTACAGATGATATGTCAATTGACTACATTTCGTGACCGATCGTTGACGTACAGGCCTAGGCCTACCACCATACACCATCATTACTCATGCAGTCAAAAGGCTGCAGTCAATCGAGCCGGTAGGTCATGCTCATTTATTTGTTTTAAGTTATTGTTTGTACGAGTGACAACGTATGCTATGAACTATCTACTTTTAAGGACCATAGGTGGGGCCTACATTTGTGCAGGGCCCGGGGTCTGAAAAAGTCTTAAGACGTTCCTTCCTCTCACCTTCGTACAAAGTGTACAGGGTGGGAACGCCCTTGTTACAGTGTGATCACCCACCACAAAGTTCACTCATTTTCATTCAGCCTTAGAGCAGTTTCTAAATCTCCGAGAGTAGCTGGAAGTGGGAAATGTCTACACACAGCACTGCAGAGGACATCCCAAATTTTTTTCAATCGGGTTAAGATCTGGCGAGTAAGCCAATCACTCCATACCCGCAATCCCCTCACTCTCCATAAAGTCGTCTATGGGGACACGCATTATCGCATTCGTAATTCTGATTGGCTTACAGAAATCAACATTTTTCTCTCCGTGCTTTACTTTTGGAAGTGAGCGCATCATGATATTGATGTAGTTATCGTAAAATCAGGCCTATAACGCGCACCTGTACTTTAGCGCTGCATTTTTTAATTTTTAGGTATATTCGTCGTATAACGCGCACCGCCTTTTTTTTCCGAGACACTTGAAATGTACGTAAGTAATGCTCGTATCTTTTGAAGTCATGGATTCGAGGTACTATACTAGACTTCTAAAAAAATTGCATATTTCTAGAAATGCAACGTTTTAAATTTATAAAAAATATCATTTTTTTGAATAAACAGTATTTCGATATATGTAGAAGCATAATTTTTTCCCTATACTAATTTTTTTTCCAATTTTTAAAGCTCTCATTTTTATACCCGGCGTATATCGCGCACCCGTAAATTTTGATTTCATTTTTTGTATTAAAAGTACATCTTATGCGTCGAACTTTACGGTAGGTTGGGCAGTAGTTAGTCCGATATTTCTGGATTTCGACAAATTATCTGGTAAAAACATGAAATACATGAGTTTTTACCTAAAACGGCCTTTCGTTCAGAATATATTTACTTCTCAATCCATAATTTGAGAATCATCGTATTTTGGGGTTTCCTTTTAAATTACTTTTACGCTTGAATAGAACTTGCGGCGATAGATTTTTTTTACCGCTTTTGAAGTATTATGATTTTAAGCTCAGCAATGTACCTAGGTCCCTACCTACTTCCCTCACGGACCCACTGCCTAAGAACATGAAACTTATATTGAATTTGAATGATAAAGAAGATTTGGAATGAGTTGCTTCTTGGATTACAATAGAACATGATTATTTTGTAAATATTTTAAAAACCTCTCCCCACCCAAAAAATCATTGTATAGATTAGTGGAAAAATTCGATTAAAAACATAATGATTTTATTCCACAGTGTAGAAAGAATTCTTCATGTTTCTTAAGTATCGATGGCATAAGTCTGTTTTCTGTGTTTCACAAAAAGATGAACTACTTTTTAATTAATGAAGGCAAAGTTTTTACCTCTATATTTAAATACGATTACGCATTCCATCGTTTTACGTTTTAGAATCTGTTTACATTTCGCTATTTATAATCAAGTTTTCAATTAATTGTTATTCGTCTTACCTTTATTCTGAACGGCAACAGATTTCTTCAGGAAGAACTGAAGTGGTTTGAAATGTTCGGGAACGACCAGTCCGTATGAGTCATCCATTGTCAACCAGCCAATAGAAATATCCCTTTCTTCAGTTTGAGCTAAAAGAAAAAAAATACTATATTAACACACAAATCAATGAAATCTGCTGTTTTTTATACCAACGAACTCCATAGAGTAAAAAAACGAAATATTGAAGAAAATTATTCCTTCAATTAGAAAAAAGTTACAGACAAAGGCATAGGAAATTCAGAATATTTTATTTTAATATCATAACATACACTTATTAATACTAACTTATCATAACTAAAATTATCATAACTCTTAAATTGCACACAAATACTTGTTAATATAGTGTTAACAATGCTTCTCAAACTTTCAACATTGGTGAACCAATTTTCAATGATAATTTTCACCGCCTCCCAATGCAATAACAATGTATTGAAGGCAATGATGTACTTAGACGGTAAAGCTACTATACTACTTTAATAAAAAGAACCGTACAAATTATCAAAATAAGAGTTAAATTTTTATGTTACTTTTAGTATTAGATATTTTAAGTAATAGAATAATCACATCGTCAGAGTTCAGGTGCCACCCTTTAGGGGGGAAATTGGGCGTCAAAATTACCTGCGGTGATTGGTATCTGCCAATATGGCGCCGCTAAAATAAGAAACCAGCTTTTGGTGAATGTACTAGGTAGATTGATGAACTCTGTTAATAACTGTTCATAATTTGCAATCAGAAATAAAAAAAAAGTAATAGGATAAGCATTTTTTTTATGTTACTTTTCTTTTCTACATTTATAAATATTATTACGAATTTTGTGTAAATAGTGTAAATAATTTGTATTTGGGTCTTTAATGCATTTATATTATTCTATGTTATATTTATTTTATGTTAAGATTGTACTATTCCCAAGCAATGCCACCCCTTACGGTATAATGGCGATTCAATGAGAACTTGGCGGTAGAGCCAAGTTGGCGACTTTGGCTTCATTGACGACCATGCTGGCGAGTTCGGAATCCTCAGGAATCTTCTAGAAGGTAGTAGATCTCTCTACTAATGTCACGAGTGGTTATATTTCTGGAAGTTTCTGCCACGCCTATAAAAAGATGCTCGCCGGTACGGCGATAAGTCTGGATTAAACCAGCGAGTAGTGAGGATTGTTTTGACTAGCGATTAGCTCGCCTGTGCTTGTGAATAATCTTTACTTACGTGTATTTTATACACTGGTGATTGTGTTTGATTGCTGTTGAAGGTGTGTAGAACTTCGGATATTTACCCTGTGAATACTGCTGCTGAATCCTGTATTCAAAGGATTGGATTTTTCATAATAAATTCACATCGCTCTTAAAGAACTGTTTTTTTTCTTTGTGATTGTTTTGCATAAAATCCATGGACCCGGATCTAAGTAACAATATGTTATATCAGTGTAAATGTGTATTTTAGTATTTGTTATATCAGAATGTAAATATATTTTGTATTGTGCTTTCTTTTGGTAAATTAATAATGTTTTAAAAATAATATCTTATTTCCAGCTTTTCCATATGCTTTCGCCACCCACTTAGGGTTACACGCCCCCTACGGGGTGCACCCCACAGTTTCAGAATAACTGGTAAATAAGCATTAAAGTTGTATAATTTGCTAATACTAAAACAATTATCTTTAAGTTTAATTTTCAAATTATAACAAGAACTCCGTGAGATTTATTTGCTTATTTTATCTTTAATATGTACAAGAATATTTACTAGAATTAAATTTAAGATTTAACAGTCCATTAATTGTTAAAATCTCTTCGAAGTTTATGATTATATTACTTACAAAATGACTTCAAAAATTTTGAGCATTTTTATGGAAATAAGTTATAAATAAGCATTGTGGTATAGTTGAACGATAAAAACAATTTCAGATATAGAAAGAAAGAAATAAAATTCTACAAATAAAAAAAATCTTATTTTTTATAGTAAATCGTAATCTATCCAAGTGATATTCTTTCAGCAGGAAAAAAATCGACACACACGTATATGTCTACAATAGAATAGATTCAAACATTAGACTTACATAGAAGACAGCAATTCAAATCTGTAATCCCGGTATCACATAAGACAAATAAAACGCAAAGTCGCTGTCTGATGTTTGATTACGATGGTTTCTCTTCATCATTCTAATGTAGATAAAAACTATCTTCTACGAGCTCTTTAAGTTTTTTATTAATCACCTTAAGACTTTCTGGAATTTTTTACATGCATCTGCTTGTATCGCCAAATTTAGCTTGTTGGCACTGGCGTAGCTAGTTCTGAGTGGGCCCTGAATCAATATTCTTTCGGGGCCCTTTTTCAGATATGAAAACCCTGTTAAGGGGACTATAGTTACACATATTGGGGTCCCTGTAACTCGGGAGCACCGTATAATTGATACGGCTGATACAGCGGTAGCTACGCCCCTGCTAGTTGGTGTTATTTTAAGACCAAACTCGTCGCCCAAATAACTTCTATTCACTTAACATTATTGAAAGAGAATTCTCTTTTCCTTTGAAAACGATCTTTCTGGCCACAATACCCTTTTGGCAGAGAAAATTATTTTCAGTAGTAATACATTTAGAAAAAAAAAATAATCTTGTTTAATTTGGAGCACAGCATCAAGGTATTTCTTAAAGAAATGGCATTTTTATAAATGTGAAAAATAATGTTTAAGAAAAAAAGTAGTTTCGAAAAACATAATTTTTCTAAAAAACTTCAAAGAAACTCAAACTTCTAGAATCCTTGTACTGAGAGAAAACCTCTGTCAGCTAAAAGAAAGTTTTTAGCTAACACAAATCTGTTAAGAAAATATGAAATTTAAGTAAACTGGGTTCTCAAAATTTCTAATTTTATTGAATTTTCAATGATGATGTTAAATGTTCTGTTCAAACTTTACCCCGTTAATGTCGCATACAAAACGGATTTTAAAAAATATCTAATTTGTAATGTAATTAGAATTCAGTAGCTTTTCGGGTTTTTTTTGCGTATATTGAAATTATTTTTTGTGATCTGAGATCTCAAATATAAACTTGAATGACTTTATATGTATCTGTGTAATATTCATTTAAATTTAATCTAATTAAAAATAAATTTAACCTCCTACCTCAAAGATATAGTTAAATAAGGAAATATATTAGAAGTAATAATTTATATTATGAGAAAGATTAAATGTTTTACTTACCAATTCCTATAAGGAACTCACAACGCTGTGTATCGAATGGATAGTTATTGAAAAACATTCTGCATCCCGCCGTAAAGATATATCTGCAAAAAATGGAGCAAAACTTATATTATTTAGTGTTTTTTAGAGTAAAACACACACATGTTTCAGAACATCGTCCTTAAATCATTTTTATTTCGTTTATTTCTTATTTCTCTCTCTGTGAAAATTATTTCCCTTTTCATTTAAAAATTCTTTAGTTTTTTTTGTTTTAATTTATCTAGTTTCTTCTAGCTCTCGATTATATTTTTGGAATTACTTTTTTAATGTCAGGTTACTACCTCGCATTAAGCGCACGACGACATAGACGGACAATGGCTTCTCAGCATATTCGTGACCTTGCGACTGTGTCTGGAAGAAGAATTTAAAGTAAAATATACCAAAGCCGTCTTGCAGAGAATGGCCTTTATGCCCGGCGTCCAGTCTGGTGCATCCCTTTGTATACATCCAGCAGGAAAGACCGGATATTGTGGAGTTGGAAACATCAGTTGTGGTCACCATAAGAATGGGGATGTGTTCTTTTCAATCATGAATCAAAATCTACCAGACAAAGTGGTTCTCATCGAGTCTTTACCTGGAGAGAAAATGATATTACTTTCATCCCTCCTACGTAACAAAAATCGACAGATTAAAGGCCGTATCACACGTACATTTTCCATGCAACTTTTCCGTCCAATCTTTTAGCCTAATCTGAAGGGGAAGTGTTGCCGTTAACAAAATGGCATCCTCTGACGTCAGCCGCGCTCTAACTTCACGTTGAAAAACTACTCGCCGATTTTTCTGCTTCGGAAAACGAGCATCCAAAATTATTTCTTTTATTTCGCTTGCGCTTTTGTTGACGAGTGTAAACAGAAATGGAGCACCATCCTATTTAAAATATTGCACACCGTTAAAATATTATACACCATTCAAATATTACACGGCATATCTGATGTGTTAGACGAAATCGAAGCCGTCATCTTGTTTATGACGTAGGGCGCTGAGGATCCCCATTGGCTAGAATTTCAAGCAACTTTTATCTGGACCAAATTTTTGGGCTCACTAGTAAAAAGTTTTTGTAAAGCCGTTGCTATGGCAACTAAGTAAAAATTGCACGATTTGGACGAAAAATTACTTGAAACGTGTACGTGTGATACGGTCTTTAGGGACAATGGAATCTTTGTGTGTGGTTGCATAATGTTAGGCAGTCGTACGTCACTGCACCTTTTCGATGTGGGTACTTTCAACTCACGGCGCTATAGGGATAAGATCCTAGAAGCCTATGTGAGGCTTCTCAGGATGCTATGGGCCCGGATTACATTTTTATGGACGATAATTTGCGACCACACAGAACTTACATTGTCGATGAATTTCATGAAGGAGCGTATATTCGCTTTATGGATTGACCCTCGAGGTCTCTGGATCCCAATTCTATTAAATATGTTTGGGATGGTCTAGGATCAACAGTCTTTCAGCGAAGCTCCCTTCCCGGGATCCTACAAGAAAGGAAAGTCTCGCTTTTGGGTAAATGGGGTTTGTTGCCACAAATATTGCCACCCTCATAAACAGTATAGCTCGTTGTGAGGCTTATATAACAGTTCACAGTGGTTACAATCCATATCAGACAGACTTTTCCCGAAGTAAATGCTTTATTTTTTAATCATGATTTCATATTTTTTATGTCTTGTATCTTAACTCATAATTAAAATCTTTTCCATATTGTTATGTTTCTATATTCTTTCTGACATTATAACATGCCTCTGTGCCAAAATTTGGGTTTGTGACCTTAATTTTGGACATGAGTGTACATAGGATTTTACACACAGCTATAAAAATTTTAATGTTGTTCAGAACAAGGCATTTAATTAAAAAAATATTTCTCAACCTCAATGACTTCAAAAACAAAATATAAAAACAAATTAAAATCAGAATATGAAATGCGATTGCAGATGATTTCAAAAAATCTAGACTTCGACAGTTTGTGAGAAAAATGCAAGCGCATATCCCAGTTATTAAATATATACATGGTGAGTATATACATAATACATATATATATCAGGCTCCAGTTCTGCTGGTAGATGAAGGAAGTCGTCGTTTTTAAAATATATGCACTTTATTATTCTTCAAGCATAACTACTCCAACATTGAGGCTACTTGATGCCTAATCGGATGGTACAAAAGCTATTACCACAGCAAGGAGTCACCAGCCTCTCATCTCGTTTACTCTCTTATCTACGTCAGTGCCCTCGCTCTATATTTAAATAGTCATATTCACCCTAAAATCTTTTACGCGGTAGTAAAATGTTCACTCTATTTTTATTTATTATTATCTTTTAAACTTATTATCTTTTGAACTTTCCATACCTGACACACACACACACACACACACACACACACACACACACACACACACACACACACACACACACACACACACACACACACACACTCCCTCACACACACACACACACACACACACACACATATATATATATATATATATATATATATATATAATGAGGAAATTATATTAAAATTACATCAAAACTTTTCACTCTAACAAATACAATACTTTTCTTAAAATTGTCTACATAAAGTACCTATGACATGTTGATCTGCTTTAAATATTATTTTAAGGCATATTCTTCTAAATGTGGAATGGGGTTTCCCGAAAACATCCTTTAGTTAGGGGTTACATGAGTCGAAAAGCTTTGAAAATCACTGATCTAGATGTACCACATGAAGGCTATTGATGGTGGACTTTAATTAATTAATTAAATTGCTCTGTGTTAATTAAATCTAGAAGCTCGATCAAATGTTGAAGATGCCACATTTCTCTCCTTTTGGCACCTGGTCTTGAAAATAATATGCTGTAGTCCTATTTTCAATGAAACATTTTGATTAATTTTTACTCTAAGTTCAATTAATCGCCAACCTCTTGACCACCACCACGAACTATTTCAAAGAGCTTAATTTAACTAATCTGAAATAAAAATTTTGTAACACTGTACTTTATAGAAAGTACTATGAAATATCGCTGACAATGGTTTAAGTATGAAAGCGTTTGTTAAATATGGTTCGAAAATCCATTTAAATATAATTGCTAATTTACGTGCTCCATGAACAGTACCATACTGCTTTTTGGACAGATAGAACTGAAGGTAAACGTTTTAAGGTCTTCAACTGAGAAAGATAATGCACAATAACATTTTTTATGCTTATTGTTTCAAAATATTTATCCTTGTAGCAGCTATCGTCAAATGGAATGTTAATTACGATTCATGAGACTAGAAATCGAAAAATGTGGCTAAAGAAATTAACTATTTATTTTTCTTCTCCAGAGTGCCGTATTTACGTGAAATGGAATATGAATATAGCTATAACTGTCCATGAATGGAATTTTTGCTATAAATTCTTTATAAGTAAATATTTTTGATTCTCTAATCCCCAACAAAGTGATGTCATTTTATTGAGAAAAGTGGGAAAGTTATAAAATAATCTGTTTCATTCAACCATTTTTATATCTCTCGAAATTATATTTACTATTTATTTAGATTATTTTTAAATTGGCTTCAGTTTAAATTTTCTGTTGCAAATCCCCATGTTTATTTCGTAATTAATTTCTCACTTATCGAAATGGTTTAGTATATTTTGATATATTATTCGAATTATTTAACTCTTTATATAGACTTGGATTTAGGCTTAGCGAATGTTAAAATCGTTAATAACATGAATTTATCTAATTAAGTAAAAATTAGATTCTTTTTAAAAGTTCTTTTTTACCTTATTATTATTGATTTTAATCCAGACGCAACTAACATCATAATTCCATAGCGAATTATTAATCTGATCTTTAAAATACATTTACAATCATTACATGTTTAAAATTTTGGATTGGAAAATTTTTTGTATATATATATATATAGAATTTTTCCTATTTCAAATTAAATGTTTTGATTTAATGTTAAATATTTTAAATCCAAGTATTGGGTGCTTAAGTATTATACTGTCGACCAATATCGTCAAATCAAAAGCCGTCATCAAATGCCAAGATATGCAGCCAGTAATGTTAACCATTCTTACCCTTATTCTAAAACAGTAATAATAACAATGACAGCATTTGACGACATTTTTTAATTGAATTTGAACAAGTTTTAATTTGGCAAAATTGGTCGATTTGCAATATGTAAGAACCAAACATTGTTTGACTTTTGTATCCGTAAAAATATTGCTTGACCTTTGTATATAACTGATTTCTGTTTCACTGATACTTATAAAGTTTTCACGTGAGCTGAAAGTCATTTTGTTTTCCGCTGTTTTAAAAATAATGCTGGGTGTCCAGATGTAATCGGCGCAGTTGCTGTTCTTCACTTCAGTTCCGTTGAGTAAAAGACGGTCGTCTAGCCAACTTGTGATTAAGTATCCATGCAGTCTGAAATCCTAAAAATCATTGCAAGTGTTTAGAAAAATAATTGAAATACTGAAAAAGTTATCAAATATTTCAGAATTCATTAGCCCAGAGTTTCTTAAGGTCTCATCATACACGTACGTCTCGAACGACTAGAGTCTGTTTCGAACAACCGTTTTGGGAAATTTTTTGAGCAGCTGCGAAGATGAAAGGTTACCGCAAACAAAATGACATGCTCTGACGTCAGCCGCGCTCTATCCGTATTAAAAAATTACTCACCGATTTTTCTGCTTCGAGAAACGAGCATCCAGTATTATTTCTTTTATTCTGCTTGCGCTTTTGTTGACTGTCATAAACAAAAATGGAGGTTATTCTGCTTAAAATATTATACGTCATTTCTGATACACTTTACGAAGCCGAGGCTGCCATCTTGTTTATGACGTAGAGAGACGAAGAACCCCATTGGCTGGAATCTCGAGCAATTCTTTCAGCTTACTGGGAAAAAGTTGTTCGAAGCCATTGCTATTGCACCAGAGCAGAAATTGCTCCAAAGGGTTGCTTCAAAGAAAAATTGCTCCAAATAAGTATACGTGTGATAAGGCCTTAAGAGTGTTAAACAGATCAAATCAAATTTTTTTTATAGTAATAGGGATTACACTAGGCGTGTTTAAAGGAGACCCGTGCATAACCTATGGTTTATAATCAATTGATGATATAGAGAAATGGTGTATTACATGCATGTATATGATTCTAGTAAGCATTGGTGAATTTTTCTTCTGTTTGACGTAGTTGTCAGTAACCGGTGGATCACTGATTAGTGAGAAAGTGTAAATGAGAGAAAACTGAATATTCGTTTTTGATATAATGACGAAAACTATAATGCTGCTACTGTAGAAAATTTTGTGTTAAACTTGGCATTTTTTCCAGGTAACAGAATAAAAAAGGAACAATTTTTCTGTTCATGGAAGGCGTCATGCAGAAAATGCACCGTCCATTGAATGTTGCGCTCAGAAGTAACACGAAGGCCATTGGCGGCGTAATTTTGAGCCACGGTGAAGTGATGAGGATGACACCACTGAGCTAGTACGCCCCCCTCACACACACACACACACTTACGCACGACTCCAGCGGAAGGATTTTGAGCCAGGACAGCTTTAGCATGCATCAATCCTTCTATAAAATGGATCTTCTGTGGCACCTGTTACTTGACAACGCCAACCATGAGTTTGCAATAATGACCCCTGAGTGAGTGAGTGAATATTAACGTCGCACTGCTCAGCTACACGAGGGCTTTTGGTGACGGACCTCGTCATTTTGAGCCATGATCAAGCAACGAGGACGGCACCTGAGCTGGCACCTCCTCTCCTAACTGCCACACCACACCAACGGGGGAAATATTGACCCCTAGGCTACTTGATTTTACTTATGCTTTAAAAAGCAACATAAGCGTATAACTTTCTAAAATTCACGATTTATGCCATATAGCCAAAAATTTGACTCTATTAATTTTACCTCTTTTTACTAAATTCCTTGATTCTCCCCTCTCTTCACCCTTTATCTACTGACGGTACTTCTAAGTACCCCCCAATTTAAAATTACATAGAATTGTCATTTTTACGAATATTCTGGCGGTACTTAGCAGGAACACTATTTGAGGATTAATGGCAGTAAGGATTCTATGGAGAATATTTTAGCGGAAAATGCGAATAGTTTTAAAATTGAAGTTGCTTTTTTTTTCAGTTGCTATTTTGATCGGATTGCCAATTTGCCATTAGGGCTCCACAAAAGTAGTTTAAGTCAAAAGGTAAGGGTCTTATATTTTTATGTTAGTTAAGAACTTAGAAAATGATTTGACTACTTATTTTAAGCAATCAGTGGACATAACTGTGATTTTACACTTAAATAACTTTGTGAACTTTGTGTACCGCCAGTATACCGGATGTTAGAGAAAGCACTACGTGTTTACTTTTCGTCCGTGTTTTTTATTATTGTTCCTCGTTGTGTTGTAGCGGCATTACTAAAGCGTAATAGGGTCATGCTTTTGGAGGGGGGAGGCATTTCTTTTTAGTTTAATTTATTTATTTTGCTTTCTTATGTTTTGTTTGAAATTTGAATTTGAGCATAGTTTTTTTGTCTCACAATTGAATGAAATATCTATTCTTTATTCAAAATTTAACATCGTAATTTCTTTTTCTGTAATTGAGATTTAACAATAATATGGTGCATTCAAGGTGATATAATTTTTTCCCTCTTCGAATGCCTGGAAAAAAGAAGCTCAGTTTTCAAGAGACTTTGGATTTATTACAGAATCTACAATCTGAAAGGAGTGATGCACTAGCAGATGATTTTTCAAATGAAATCCCAGCAAATTATCTGCTTGCGTTTTCGTCAGATTCTGAAGAAGATCAAGAAACTGAACACGATGCAGGGTGTAGTAGTTCATGTTCAGAAAATACAATATTTCCTTCTCCAGGATGGAGTGCTTAAAAAATATTCAATCGAAACCTCACACAAAATGTACAAAGTGTAATGTATCTTTGAGTATTAATAAGAAAAACCTGTGAAGTTTATGTGCAAAATCTCTTTTTTTATATGTAAAAAAGTAAATAAATTTTTAAAATATTATAATTTTCAAAAATAAAGGTTTGTGTTATGAAATATTAGTGTTATTTGGTTATTTAGCTATTTTAAAGGTTAAAACTGTGTTAAAAAATCATACAGATTTTTTGTATTATGAGAATATTTTAGCCCTCCTTGTACTGACGATACTTTCAAGTACCAATTTAATTAATTAGCTTAAATTTCTCGAAGTTGAATATTCTATTTGTGTATATACCCTCATTTTCAATGCACTGACTCAAATATATATATATATATTGCATGAAAAAAATATTGCAGTAAATCATGACGTTGTGGATAAAAGCTTATTATTTAATAAGCAGAAAAGTTTTATTAGAAAGAACTATGCTATACTCATAAAATTTTGGAAAGCTTAGAATACTCTCTGTTTTATTACAATTAACATTTTATTAACTTTAATTATGTTTTTCTTGTTTGTTTCATTTGAACACTTTGTTCTGTAAGGCATGCGTTATTTTCTTTATCGCAATTCCTCTTATAATTACAATTATAAAGAAAAATGTGAGATTCAAAACTATCTGTTTCTTATAATTGTAATTTTATTCATATCAAAGTAATTCTTGCTTATCATTAATTTACAATAGTTATCTCTTAAATTTTAAATGTTATTTTTTTAAAAGGGCAATTGGAAAGTGTTTTAATGTTATCTAAAATGTCATGAAAGGAGATAAAGGTTAAAACAAGTGCTCTCACCCAACCAAACCACACTACTGGTTACACGAAATGCAACACTTTGAAGGAAGCATGCAAACCAAGGGAAATTTAAATCATGCATTGGCGGTGATGAAATATGCAAATTATTAGCATTATAGCGCAGATGCACATCTTTAGCGACCGTAGCGCCACCCGCAAGCGCTATATAATGGGAACAGATTGGCGATTTGAAATACGATAATTGCTTTTTCGTGCGTTTTGTTTTGTGTAAGCTGTTTATCTATGCCTCGTGGAAGATATCCAGCACACAATGTTCAAGAGGTCTTCTTTACCCTTCATATTGAATTGCCTCCTTGGCCTGTTTGCTCTCCCAATCTATCGCCATTTGAAAACGTGTGGTCCGTGCTTGCACAATGACTGGCCCAGGATACACCACTCGCTGCTAAACCAGATCCACTTTAGCAATATGTGAAATCTACATGGACTGCTGTACCTCAAGGATACATCCAAAGCCTCTTTGATTCTATACCGAGACGTATATCAGCGGTTATAGTGAACAATGGAGGCTACACTAACAACCGATTTTGTCACCATCCACACGTCCTAAAAGACTGTAATTTTAATTGTTTGATCTTGGTACAACATATTATCCGCCAAATAAATTTTGCTGTGATGTCTCTGATACTTCTTAGTGTTCCATTTTGTGCGACTAGCAGTGTACAAATTACAAAATTAATGGTAATTTTTTTGTATAACTATACGAAAATTTTTATTGAAGATCGAAAATCAGTGAAATAACGTAAAAAATCAATAGAATTATTGGACATCAGTAAATAGTGCTCACAATTTATCAATACGTCATTAATTGGTTAGCATGACGATTAGTCATGTTTCAGCATTTCAAAAATATAGATATAATGTACACTAAATATGATATAAAGTACTACGAACCATATTTCCTTCGTTTATTTCCTCTATGTTGTTGATGATGAAGTAGAAGTCGACTCTCGTGAGGTTTCCTGCAAAATATTAAATGAAACACATTAGCACAAACAGCAAAGCATGGAAAACCTTTGAGGCCCAATTCCATCTAACATACAGTGGTTCCTAATACTTCACCCGGCAGATCTTCGTTCGTGTTGTATAGCATATAACTCGGTACCTTTCCTTCTGATTCGTAAGCACGTAACATACCACTAAACAAAAGACATCATCCCTGTCCGGAGGCTGTTACGGGCTTATGTAGATACCACCGCTTCGATACTCCCTCACCAGTGAGTCGGTGGTTAGGAGAACGAACGATATATTTGTTTTGAAGAACGTATGAGTTGTTGCTGTTAATTAGTGGTGTTGCATCGAGTAAGTTGGACAGATTTGGTTGCTGCGACATGTGGGTCTGACGACTTTGATTGCTACGTCAAGTTAGTCTGACGACTTTTAGTTGCTCTTTTTGCGGGTAGTTGGCGCCACGACACATTAGAAGGTTGTCTTTTTGTAAGTTCAACCAGGGTCACCAATGAGAACAGAACTCGGTACTTTTTCATTCGTGAGCAAGTAACATACCGCTAAACAAAAGTGATCAACTCTGTACGAAGGCTGTTACTGTCTTATGTAGATACCCTCAATACAGTGTCATCTACATTTATAGATTGTGTGTCTAAAGTACTGATTCCCAAACTTTTTTTTGTTGCGGTACACTTTCAACAATTTAAATATTTGGCGGAATACTAACAATAAAATAAGTTAAAAAGAATTTTACTTATTTATAATACACTATATAAAATAGTTTATAGCAATAATTTAAATATTAAATAAAATAATATGTACGACAAAGACAGCAAAATGTTTTTTGAGTACTTAATTACTAATTAACTATAAGAATACATTTAATGTGAAATTTGAGTTTGAGGATTTCTTATAATTTCGTTTATATCGGGTGGTAAAAATGATACAGCCACTGTAGTGTTTCCTCACTTCACCAGGAGGCGCACTGTGCTCCCCTCCGGTAAGAATGTGTTTTTTCTTGTATAAAGAGAGAGAGAGTTTCTCGGCACCGGCGCGTTAGGTCGGAGGCCATTTTGAAACATTACCCGCGTGGGTACTTTAATTTTAAAATTTACATGTTTATATTGAATAAAAGTGCTGTCCGTAACAATAGGTCTGTTGGGGAAAACTACAACATTATACATTTTACCACAGCGTATCACATTGTCGCATCACGACAGGATATAGAACGCCTGAAGGAGTCAAGACGTCAAAAGGAACCACGAGGTAGGCAACCCTTTTGTATCGTTTTGAGCGAATTCAGCAAGGTTTTTTTATTTTTCTAAATTTTCTGGGTTAATTCATTTGGTATAATTCTTTCTTTCTAAGCATGTTTCGCGGAGCTAGAAAGGAAGAATTAATATTAATTGCGGAGGAATTGGGTGAGGAAATAACCCCAGAAATGAGAATGATAGATTTGAAAATTTAATTTTAGATAGCGACAAATATAAAAACAATAAAGAGTTTATTGATGACTATTTAGATTCGATTATTTCGGATAGAAAATCAAAGGAAGAGCAAGCGCGTGTAACGGCAGAATCGCGACTTGAGTTTGAAAAAATAAATCTGGCAAAGGAAGAGCAAGCGCGTGTAACGGCAGAATCGCGACTTGAGTTTGAAAAAATAAATCTGGAAAAAGTTAAACTGGAAATAGAATTGGGAAAAATAAATTTAGAAAGGGCAAAACTGTAAAGTCAAAGGGATAGCAATGAGTTGCAGCGTAAAAATCCCGAAACAAAGCAAACTTCGATAGAAAATTTTGTTCTAAGTGTTCGTACTTTAACTCTTCCGATTCCTAAGAAACAAGAGGGGTGGAATTTATTTTTCACTTCTTTAGAACGTTCATTTAAAACCAAAAATGTGCCGGATGAATTTAAAGGAGAGATTCTTTTAAATTTGCTAGGAGAAAAGGCCGAAAATATTTTGGTTTATGTAAAAGACGAAGAAATAAGCGACTATAATAAATTAAAAAGTTTAGTTATAAGAGAATTTGAGCCAACATCTTTAATTTGCTTGCAACATTTTCAAAAAGCGAAACGAATGCCAAATGAAACGCATGTTCAGTTGGCATCTCGTTTGTTAACGAATTGGGATCAATACTTTAATTTGAGAAATGTAAATGATTTTAATTCTTTAAAGGAGTTAATTGTTAGCGATAAACTATATGAAACATTAAATAATGAAACTGCCGTTCATATAAATATAAAACAGGAGCAAAATTGGTGCAAACCAATTCAAAAGGGAAAAGAGTGTGACATGTTTTATGCTTGCAAAGGAAAATCATTTTCGGAGTTTACACATAGAGCATGTCATAATCAGAATGACTCACGAAAGGATTTTAAATATATCCCTCCTAACGCGAGACGGGAAGTAATAAATCTCAATTCGAAAGAAAACAAATTTATTAACTCAAAACAAAATAGGTTAAATAAAAAAATAGAATGCTACATTTGCGGTGAAAACCATTTAGCTCGAGATTGTAATAGAAAGTATTCTAAATTAAAAAGTGAGAAAAAAGAGACTTCTCAAGTGCAAAATGTACAACCGAAAGTTGACCTTGAGCCTTTGAAATATGTAATTGTTTATATTAACGGGAAAGCAATAAATTGTGTTTTGATAGAGGAACTCAGATTTTTATATGCAATTCCGATACCTTTCCAGATAGTTCTAATGATGAATTCGGAAAAATTACTTTAAGCTCTGCATTTGGAGAAAATGTAGAAGCAAAACTAATTAAAACCGCTATAGCTCTTGATAATAATTCTTTGAATCATCCAATGGATTGCTTGGTAGCGATCACAGATAAATTAAATGCTGATGCTTTAATACCTCCTGCTTTATGTTCAATAAATGACAAAAATAATAAAAAGGAAAATGAGATTTTTGCCGAATCGGCTGGTAGTTCTATTACGTTTTCAAATGATGAAAATGAAGCAGAGTGTGGGAAAGATATATTTTATGTTGAGAGTGACTCAGATAACATAAATTTTAATTCGGATTACACTAAAATGAAAGATGAGCAGAATACTTGTGATTCTCTTGAAAAGGTTCGCGCAGAGTTAAAATTAAACAAAGGAAATTTTTTATTAATTGATGGATTAATTTATCACAGGGATAAAATTCTAAATGAACCAGTTATGCAATTAGTTTTACCGCGTTGCAGAATAGATAAGGTAATGAAACTAGCCCATGAGTCAGTTTTTGGAGGTCATATGGGGTTAAGAAAACAAAAGAGAGGATAAAATAGAATTTCTTTTGGCCAAATATGTCAGGCGAAATGGCTGAATTCGTCCAGACATGCAAAGGGTGTCAGCTTCGGAAGCCTGAGAAAATTGGAGATAGAGTTCCCATTACACCTATTATCCGTCCTGAACTTCCCTTTGAGATTGTTAACATAGACGTGATCGGACCTATATTCAACCGCCATCTGGTAGAGGACATAAATACGTTCTTTGTATGACGGATCAACATACACGTTGGCCTGAAGCAGTACCACTTAGATCCCTAACAGCCAAAAATGCATGTGACTCTCTATTACAAATATTTTCGAGGACTGGAATTCCGAGTATAATTGCCAGTGATCAAGGCACAAACTTCAAGTCGGCTTTAACCCAAGAATTTACGAAAAGGATTGGATCTAGTCCTAGGTTTTCTTGTCCAGGCTACCCGGCCAGCAACGGACTAGTTGAAAGATGGAATAAGGTATTGAAGGACATGATTCATCACGTTATTCGTGAAGATTCACGAAGCTGGGATCGACAATTACCTTTTCTGTTGTTTGCATACCGTGAAGTACCGAACACTACCACTGGTGTATCACCATTTAGGTTACTTTATGGCAGAGAAGCTCGAGGGCCGTTAGCCATTCTTAAATCATCCTGGGCAGGCGAAATACATCTTCCGACGAACATTTCCCAGTCAGCTGCTGATTACCTTCAGGAAATGAAGATAAATATGGAAAAGGCTGCTGAGAGTGCCTCTTTAACTGCTGCTCAGAAACAAAAGGCTTATGGAGATTACTTCAACAAGAGGTCATCTGTGAAGAGTTTTAGCATCGGAGAAAAAGTTGTTTTGCTGATACCAGATTCTAGTAATAAGATCTATGCGAGATGGACTGGACCTGGAGAGATAATTCAACACCATCCACCCCATTTGTATAAAGTTAAACTGTCCGATGGAACTGTAAGACATGTTCACGTGAATAAGATCAGGAAGTATCATCCTCGTGCACTTGCAGTTGGAGTCCTTTTTGAAGGTGACCACGAATTCGGAGAAATCCATCCCACTCCTAATTTATCGAGGTCCACATCTGAAAGAGTTCTACATGAAATAAATCTGAATCATCTGAAGGAGAGTGAGAGGGAACAAGTGCTAGCGATTGTTCTAAAACACCAAACACTATTCACAAGTGATGTGAAAATAGCCAAAGTAGGGACTCATCGAATTCGCTTAAAGCCGAACATTGAACGTAAAAAGCCGTTCGTATATATCGCATACCAGAGTCCTTGAATATTAAAGTTGATGAGCAGATAGAGGAGCTTTTGCGACTTGATTTAATTGAAGAATCTGACGCAGAAATAGCCTATCCAATTGTTTGCGTTAACAAGAAAGATGGTAGCCTACGACTTTGTGTTGACTTCAGAGCTCTGAACTCGGAGAGTGTGTCTGATGATTTTCCGATGGAAGATGCAGTGGAGCTCATACATTCTATTGGAAGAGCCAATATCATCACAACGTTAGATCTCTTGAAGGGGTATTGGGCTATACCCATGGCTGAAGACAGCAAAAATCTTACATCTTTCAAGACACATCGGCAACAGTACCGTTTCAAGTGGATGAGTTTTGGTTTGAAAAAATGCCTCTGCCACATTTCAGCGTGAAATGAACAAAGTATTATCGTGTTACAGAGAATTTTCACGTGCCTACATCGACGACATTGCAATCTTCTCCAAAAATTGGGAAGAACATCTTCTTCATCTGGATACTATTTTAACGAAACTTTCAGAGTTACATTTCACTGTGAACCTCAAAAAGTGTGCCTTTGGAAAAGCTCAAATTAAATATTTGGGTCATATTATCGGTTCTGGTAAGCACGAAACAGATCCCGAAAAAACTGCAGTAAGTTATCAACAACTTACCAGTGTCTAAAACGAAGAAGGAGCTTCGTAGTGTACTTGACTGTGTAATTACTATCGTGAGTATATTCCTAAATATTCAGAACTTGTGTATCCATTGACGGAACTCACCAAAAAGAGAGTACCTGATTCCATCCCATGGACTGAGAAACATGATTCCTCATTTCATCTTCTAAAAAAGGCTTTAGTGGAAGCACCTTCGCTGTACTCTCCAGTTCCTGATAAACCGTATACCATTCATTCAGATGCATCGCAAATTGGCATAGCTGCTTGCCTGTCACAAAAATGTGGTGATAAGTGTTACCCAATTGCTTATACAAGTCAAAAATTAAGCAAGACCCAACAGTCATGGTCAACTATTGAACGAGAAGCATTTGCGATTGTGTGGAGCTTAAAAAAAGTTCGAAGTGTGGGTATTTGGGACTGAAATTGAATTTTATACTGATCATAACCCTTTACCCTACTTAACAAAAAGTGCACCACAATCTGCGAGGCTACAACGATGGGTTTTTGCACTACAAAAGTTCAATGTGACAATCAAACATTGTCCTGGTGTGAAAATGCCTCATGCTGGTGCACTCTCACGATTAGTGTAACAAATGTGCTTTTCAATTTTAAAAAGAAAATTTTAGATTTAGTGAATAATTATTTTCTTTATCTTATTTTGTGTATCTCATTATATTATTTGTGTGTCTATTTACATTTAAAAATGCTACTTTTCGAGTAACAGTTTTTTTATATTAATGTTTATTATGTGAATTCCTCAAATTTCAATTTTCTTGATTATTATGGTATAATTAATCATATCAAAATTGTATTCTTAATTTAGTTTTGTGTAATTTGTTATGTATACTTATTTTTCATATTTTTTTAAGTGTGAGGTAATGCTAATTACTTGTATTTTAGTGTATTATATGAATGTATATTATTTTATGCTTTATAATCAGATTGAGTATCATGTGTGACACATCAATCTTGTGTGGGGGGTGTAGTGTTTCCTCCCTTCACTAGGAGGCGCACTGTGCTCCCCTCCGGTAAGAATGTGTTTTTTCTTGTATAAAGAGAGAGAGAGAGAGTTTCTCGGCACCGGCGCGTTAGGTCGGAGGCCATTTTGAAACATTACCCGCGTGGGTACTTTAATTTTAAAATTTACATGTTTATATTGAATAAAGGTGCTGTCCGTAACAATAGGTCTGTTGGGGAAAACTACAACGACATTATACATTTTACCACAACGTATCACAGCCACACTCTCATTTTGTCATCTACTTTTAAAGTCTATCTTTTATTACATTTGCTAATGCTGAAAATAAGAATTTACGTAAATAAGATGTAGGAAATTGTAACACAATGTTTTTCAAATCCTTATATTGGTTCACTCAAGATATATATATATATATGTGGGAGACAACAAGGGGTCCAAGACTTTTGTCTTTTTCACATTTATTTTAAAATTAAACAAAAATTAATTAAAAAGGTAGCTATTCTAACAGATAAGTTTGACGATGATAAGCAGAAGGTAACGCCTGCTCGCGCACCTCTGTCGTTCTCTCTCCGCTGTTTCTCTTAAAAGTTCACAGTCTAATAGTTTCAGTTTGTGTTTCACTTAGCTGCGCCTGCGCGCGAAGACTGCTTGGCTTTGGCTGCCACAATCGGCCAGCCTGACTGTACGCTGTCCGCAGCGGTACGTCCTCCTTTTTTCCTTTTTTTTTTCATCGAGACCAGAGGAGAATCTGAAATATACAAAAAAGACGGAACAGACAAGGACTATACGACAAATACATAGAGATTTAACATATAATTCTGCTGAACTAGACAGTTTCTCCATCATGTGAAGGCAGCTCTTCGACATCCGGAAGGTTCAATAGGAAAAAATTGTGTTTCACAGGCATGGCATGATTCTGAGATGACGATAGTACGGTAGGATGAACGGAATCATTTATTTTGCTATCTTGGTCTTTATCAGTTCCATCAGGCATAAGAACGTCTTTTTTAACAAGTTGATCTTTGGTTGAACGCATCGATATTTTCCTCACTAGAGTTCTGGACGTCTGTTCAAAACGATTGCTCTTTTTCCTCCGTTTCCACTGCCAGGGCTCAAAGATCCTTCGGAGCATTGCAAACCGACGATGTTTACTCTTCATAGGTGAAGGGGTAGGAGATCGGGAGATAAATTCCACGGAACTCGTTTTCATGGCACCATTGACTTTCTTACACAATACTATATCAGAACATTTTTCTCTTATAATACTCAATTTTAACTTAGTACTCTTAATTTTATTACATTTATAATCCTTAATTAGAGAACTCGAATCATTTCTAGTATTAAAGTTTTTAACATGTGACAAATCATAACTAGAGTTTTCTATCACATTTGAAAAAGAAACAGCACTAGGATAAGCATAAGCACCTAAAGAGGATTCACTTTCATTCAATAAAACATCGCTCTTTGCGTGGCCTAGTTTCTTTATTTCAGCATATACACTGGGATGTATAATAAATTCTTCGGTCAAGGTCGGTGATATTGCCGTTCGAACACTTAGACCGGAAGAGTGTTGATCAAGAGAAATATTTATGGGTTTAACTTCTACCATACGCTGTTCGCCAAAACACGAGCTTAATATTATGATTTCTTCGGAAGGCTGGTTCACTCTAATTAGTGAGGAATTTAAAACTGGGATCTGGCAACCTGAATCAATCAAGGCTGTTACGGGCTGATTTTCTACAAAAATGCTTACATATTGAAGATTTGCAAACTCATCGCTATTTTGTTTTTCGCTCTCGACATTCAAAGTATTCACGTTTATTCTATTATGGATGTGGCTGTTAGATTCTTTAGGCTTAAAACGCTTCTCACAATCTCTTGTGTAATGAGATGAATCACCGCATATATATAGCAATTTTTATTTTCTCTTTCAAGATATTGGGGATAGTTCTCTTTAATCTCTGGTTTAAAGTTTCGTGATCTATTTTTAAAGGGGTCTTGGGTATATCCATAAGTAATAGGAGTTTCCTTACGTGATCCGTTTTTAGATGAAATATAAATATCGCACTCTTTAGCTAAATCAATAGGCCTAAACCAATCTTCTGCTTCTCGAATGCTAATATGAGTTGCAGTTTCCTTATTTAAAGTTTCGAACTGTTTCTCTTCGACTTTAGCTGCAGGATTTAAACTTAATGCTTTATTTTTAGCCGTTTGAAGTTCGACTTCTTTTTCTAATTGCGCTAGCTGTAGTTTCGCGAGCTCAATTTTCTGTTTTTCTAAAGTTACCTCTCTTTCGTTTCGCGATACCCTCTCATCTATACAGTTTTTAATTAAAGTTTTAACGAAATCTGGATCACTTTCAAATGTACTACTGTTCTCAATTTTAGTCTTTAGTTTAACTATGGTGTCCATACTCTCCACAGTACCGTCTAGATCCTCTTTAAGCGCGTTTTTATACATTTTAGAAAAAATATGGAAAGATCCTACCTATTTTTCTAGCTCCCTTGTTGCTCGCACGTACGATGTATCAAATAATTGAAGAAAAACGTTGATTTCACAGATCTCACCTCTTCGCAGGTTATATCTTGAAATTGTTCGAATTGACACCTCTGCGCAGGTAATATAGTTGATATTTCCAACCTCTACACAGGCGGAATATTCAGGGTTCGATGAAAAGTCAATTGAAGAAAAACGTTGATTAAAAGTTCCAGCCTCTACACAGGCGGATTATTCACACTGAGTTAGTTCCAACCTCTACACAGGCGGAATATTTGTCGATGGTTCCAACCTCTACACAGGCGGAACGAAGTTTAAAAATTCAACCTCTACACAGGTTGAACGAAGTTTCCAAAAATGGCGGCGCGTCTCCACGGACGGCTTTTGTTCACGTTCTAAACTTTGATCAAAATCGAAATTTTTTCAATCCCGGCCTCTACACAGGCAGAGTATTCATGCTGAGTTCAAACCTCTACACAGGTTGAACGAAGTTTCCAAAATGGCGGAGCGTCTCCTTCACGGACGCTTTTGTTCATTGTCCAGACTTTGGTTCAAAATCGAAATTTTTTCGATCCCGGCCGAGCCCCCATAATTTGTGGGAGACAACAAGGGGTCCAAGACTTTTGTCTTTTTCACATTTATTTTAAAATTAAACAAAAATTAATTAAAAAGGTAGCTATTCTAACAGATAAGTTTGACGATGATAAGCAGAAGGTAACGCCTGCTCGCGCACCTCTGTCGTTCTCTCTCCGCTGTTTCTTTTAAAAGTTCACAGTCTAATAGTTTGTTTGTGTTTCACTTAGCTGCGCCTGCGCGCGAAGACTGCTTGGCTTTAGCTGCCACACACACACACACACACATATATATATATATATATATATATATATATATATATATATATATATATATATCAAGATATATATATATATATATATATATATATATATACTTGCTCAAATTTTCAATCGTCAATAAAATACTTTTTATTCATAACTTGTAATGGATAACAGTTGAGGTTAATACAGTTTTTCAAATATTAATTTATTAATTAAGTTTTATTTTTTTATTTTAAATTTATTCTACGTTATTTCTGACGAAGTTAGTACTAGCACCAACAGTTAGCGCCAGCAAGTTTTTCTAACAAATTTTTTCTTGGCTTCAAATATGTTTTTTTAACTTGTAATGGATGGCACTTGATGTTAATACAGTTTTTTCAAATATTAATTGATTAATTAAACTTAATTAACTAAAATAAAAAATTTCTTTGTTGTCTTAAATAGGAATTGACTTAGTTTTTTTTAATATTACTTGTTAAAATTTATTTTGGTTATTATGAGATAATCGCCTGTACTTTTAATCCAAAAGGAATTCATTGACTCTTCCGAATGTTTTGAAATTAAATCTTGATTGTTACAGTTCGAAATTAGTGTTTCCACTTCGTTCAAAGCGAATTCGTATACAGATGTATCCGTTATCACAAACGGATTACGAACCGAATCGATTTTTTTTATATCCCTCTATCCACGAAAGGATAAGTTAAATATACCACGAATACTCTTAGTTTATTTCTATAAAACGGCCGAATGATTCGGCTCCTGATTTTATTTTTATCGCGGTGTACAGTGAATAATTTAAAAAAAAAACATCTGCAGACCAACATACTTCAAGTATTTGGCGGCACACTTAAGTGCCGCAACACAGTGCTTGAGAATCACTGCTCTAGAACGTCGAAACCCATTACAATTTAGCTACTGCAGTCACACCAAAAGATAAAGAAAACTGGACAACAGAAACTTGTCAAATACAGTTCGGGTTTCTTCGGATAAAACTCTTATAGTTAGAATGTAGAACGGGCTCAATTCATGAAGTCACATGATAAAAACAAACACGTGTTTTCCATTGAATTCAAAATAAACATTAAACTAGTTGTACTTGTTTTTCTATTTGTAAAACTCAGATAAAATTTCACATTTGGGTAAAAATGTTTGAATGTTAGGGAAAAAAATTACTTCAAAAAGATTTTTTAAATGAAAAAAAATCATATTTTATGTTTATACTTTTAAATAAAATGCATTTTGTATACATATGTACTTTTAAGAGAAAATTTCTGCAAAGAGCAAAGCTTGGCAAAGCGGAGAGCGTGAAATATGATTAGCTGGAAACACTGAATAGTTTTTATCGTATGACTATGACGTCGCATAAGTTTTTGAATTGATTGATTGGCGAGAATCACGTGACTATGACGTCACAAGAACTGAGCCCATTGCTTAACTCAAACTTCTGAGTGAAACTACCCGGTGTTTCAAAAGTCCCGCACATCAACCTTTGTGGGTGAGATTTAAAGACAGTAGAATTATGTTAACAATCAGAATAGAGGACAAACAAATATTGAACGGTTATCTTTATTGTCAGATGTTAGACATGGTAAAATAACAGTAAATGTTCAAAATGATGACCGTTTTCCTGGATACACAATCGAACTCTTTTTACCAGATTAATTGATACTTTACGAAGACTATGAGAATTAATGTCCAATATTGCATGGAGGATGTTACTCTTAAGTTCATCAAACGTATGGGGATTATTCCTGAAGGTGAAATTTTTAGGTATCCCCAAAGAAAAATTTCTGAATTGACAGGTATAATAAACGAGGTGCCCAAAGTCCTTTGGAAATGACACGATCATCGAAAATTCAGTTAAAACTTCCATACTAACTATCCTGTGATGTGTGACAAATTGCGCCGTCTTGCTGCAACCAAGCTTACCTTTCATCACTTCCAGCAAGGATATGAATTTTATAAAAAGGTTCATGTAGATGGACGGTCTTTTCAATGGACTTCTTTGTAAAGCGGTCTCTATATCTGCCACTTTCGTTTTCATTATAAACGCTCTACACGATCTCTATCTCTTCCTGTCTGCAACCAATCCTGTGTCACGTAACCGTTGCACTAAAAGTATTATCATTGATGCATTTGGTGCTGTTTCACCTGGATATTTCTGCTGAAGTACATTTATCACAGGGCAATGAGATTTTATAACGAAATAAAATTCCACGATAACTATTTGGTCTTGGGAAAATATCATGCACCTCCCATTGAGCTCAACTGACACGTATTTTGAAACTGATGCCTGATACGTTCAAAACTTCTTATGATGAGGTCCCTGTTGTCATCTAGTGAAAGAAATCTCAATCAACCCTTTTGGTTTTTAAGCAACAAGGGTTACCATGTGGATGTGAATGACTTTTGAAACACCCGGTATTATTATTAGTTTAATTGGTTCTTACTCTACACAGAAATATTTTAATTTCATTTTTAAAGCAATCTTTTTTAAGCTGTTTAAGGAAATTTATGAATCATTTTATGGCATTCTTAATTTAGTACTAAGCGATATGGGCTCAAAAATATGTAATGAAAGAGTTTCTCAAAATAGTTGATGACAATTACATGGAAAACAGACGTTTTCTGCACTTATTAAAACTCTTCAAACGTGTTTTGTTTCCTTATTATGCATCGTTTGATAATATTCTAAGGTTTCACTAAAAATGGCAAAATAAAGCGTAGTAATAGTTTGAAAACTGAAGTAGTAATCATGTGTAATCCGAATTCATTATCTCAAGTAAAGAATAAAAGAGAAACATAATCATTCCGCATGATTACACTATTCTGAGCGGGCTTTTTACTTAATCAAATGACGAAAATTCGAGTTATTTGAAGAACGTTTACCAAAAGTGATAAAAAAAAATAATTTTGAATTAACTTACAGAAAGAAAGAGTATATGTGTTTGTTACATTTGATTTTTTCTACTTATATAAAATGAAAATCTCCGTTTAATAACAGACATAAATATGGCAGTATTAAAGAAGAATCAAAGAATGATTATTTTGAATTCATTGAAAATAAATTCTTAATAATTTAAATTGACCTAAAAACAATCGCTGAAACATCTACCATAAATTAATTTTTTTAACTTTTAAAACATTTTGTTTTCAAAAAAAAATCAAAATATGAATGTTCCCAACAGAGATTCTTAAGACGTGAAACCTGTTAATTCTTTGATATTATTAAAATTATTAAACTTATAACTAATAAAAACAAACAAACATTTATCTTAAAGCAGAACCTTAGAAGGAAGCCCAAAGGCCTTTATTTTATTTACGTTGGGGATCAATAAGTATCATACGAAAAAAATTTTAAAAAACATAATGAACTGTTTGACTTTTTCTGTGTAATAATAAATGCAATTGTACAAAAATAAATAAAGAAAAAGAAATTAGGTGACGTGGTTGGCAATTAAGCTGGTACTCCACCTTGAAACCACAATATATAGCCACAAGAAAGTTTTGAAAAGAACAATTTGAGTCACCAAGGATATTCCATATTATTAAAATCAATATCTTACTCGAATCAAGCATTAAGTAGAAATTTTTCTTCGGTGTAATCCACACTTTTAAAATTAAGTTCATTATTAGTGAAAGAAGGTATGTATTATGACGAACAAAATTGAAAAGTAATTAGCTTACCAATTTATTAGGTGATGCAACAATAACATCCTGGGTAACTACTACAGTAGATGTGAAATAACTAACTAAACTAAACTAAACACAGCGGTGCAAATGCCCATAAGGACCAAGGCCTACTGAATCTATCTCAGTTATCTTGACCTTAGGCGCTGAGGTGCATGTGCAGATGTTTCGGTCAGGTGGTCAGTTTACTAACTAGTCCCCGTAATTTGAGCGGTTTCTTTTCTGTCAATGCAATTCTATGCACAAAAAAAAGAAATAAATATTAAATTTAAAAAATTCTGTATCAACACCTTTGTCTTACTTTTGGTGGAAAAGATTTTATATTTTGTTTAAAAGAAAATTCGTACTTTTATTTTATATCCATAACTCCTTTTTTCATTTTATGCGTAACGTAGTATCATTTCTAAAAGTATATAATTTCAAGTAATTTTTTTAAAAAGCCCTTGGTCCTAGTGTGAAAAAATGAACTAGAGAAAAAGAACAAGAGAAAAGAAAAAAAAAATGAACGAGAGCCGATTTTCAAATATTATGCATATCTGCGTGTTTTTGTATATTGCATAGCAGCTTACAATATATTATGCCTTTAAAATTCAAAACATTCAAAAAATATATAGTTTTTATATTTCAGAATTCAGATAATAGTGATACGATATCCAAAATCAGAAATATAAAAAATGTATATTTCTTGACTGTATTTTAACTGTAAATTATATCGTAATGGGATCCCCGACAATGAGAGAGCCAACCAAAAAGCCAAGCAGGGAGCTGAGTCGTCTCAACCGGAAGTCCCCTTTACCCTCAGATGAGCAAAGAGCATTATTTTCACATACATTGACAACTATACTGCCGAGACCCCAAAAACCAAGATCCTTGGAAAGCCATGGGAAACTTTGTCACTGTGGGTCCAATCACGAGGCACCTGGGGAGAACCGAGGCTGTTGCACATCTTCGCCTAACCACCGGACATGACTCTTTGGTAGTAGTATACCTCCACTGGCTGCTGACGAAGCCTGCCCACTCTGCAGCCAAGCCAGGATGGATGGCGACCACCTACTCCAAAGCGCTGGTCTAAGTGAATACCCGACTGAGAGGACGTCGTCAATCGGTACTGAGAAGTTCGGCGTCAAATGGTCAAGAAACCAAGTACGATAAACAAATGCATTGGATAAATGAATATTTCTGAATTAATATGTTTAGTAATATTATTATTTAATCACATACGTCTAACAAGTAATGTAAAAAAAATTTTACATCAAAATTCCTACTTAGATCAAAAAGAAAAATTTTATTTTAACTACTTTTTATTAAGTAGTCACATTTAATATAAATATGTATATACATAGGACAGAATCACAACATTAAGCGGTAATTCATTTTTATTAATTATCATTAAAGTATCGTATTATCATTCAAAACAATCGTGTATATAAAATTTCAATTCCACTGAATGCTTTAAAACGTGAGAAAAAACATTTTCAAGTTTTGACTCAAGTCGCCAAAAATGATGCCAACGTGGCTGTATTTGTAATTCTTTAAATAATTAGTTTTAATCAATTAATTTTTATTAATTACAATTAAATGACTGTATTGTCATCCAAAATAATCCTGTATATAAAATTTCAGCTCAATGGAGTGCTTTAAAATATATTTTATTAACGATTGAAAATTTCACCAAGACAAATAAATAAACAAGTAAATAAATAAATAAATAGAGAGTGTGAGTTAATAGTAGGAATTGAAAAATAACTGATTTAAATCTAAGTTATAATTTCTTAAATAATAATGGGATGTATACATTTATGCATTAATGAATTTAGAATATATTATTATTACAGCATTCTATCGGAGGAAAGGTTTCTAATGAGGGGGTCTCATATAGTTTCTGTAATTAAAAAAATCCGTCTATCTTAAATAAGTGTTTTCTTAGTTTAAAGCGACAACTTTCCTCTGGAAAATATTGCTTGTGAATGAAAATAGATTTTTGAATAAATATTTTACCTTGATAAACGGGAACTTCATACTTCTTGTAATTTTTAGGCAGAATGCTAACACATTCTTGATCTTCAATACTGAAAAAAATATATTAATAACTTTGAATTTTTTTTTAAGAAAAACCTAATTTTAACAACGTACAGTACAAGATTAGCAAAATATGAGACAATAAAAAGAGAATAGATTTCAAATTCTTCCAAGTGATACAAAAAATTGAATTTTTAAAGCTTTCCATTACATTTATATCACTGCCAACATTGATAGTGTTTGAAAGGGATCTAAATATGTTTTTGTTATTTTTAACACGCTTTTATTAGCTTCACCTGTATGTCTTTGATCTCGTTTTTTACCCACTTTAAAAGGTCAGATTAATTCGAAATTTGCACACTTGTCAAGGACCGATGAGAACAGAATAATTTAATAATTTTGTTCCATCGCCCTAATCAGGATCATCAGGATTAACGATTTCACATTTTCAGATTTAGCTACTAATTCCATATCCAAATTTCAGATTTAGCGACTGAAAGATTAAGTTACAACCCTAAAGCAAAAACGCTCATGGTCAATGCAAATATAACAAAGAGAAGTGTTCTTTGTATGTGAAAAGGGAAAGGATGCACATCAGCAATTTTTTACCATAATATAAACAATTCCGCAGTTTTAAAAAAACTAAAAAAAACACGTTTTTACTGTAGATCGAACTAAGAAATGAAAATTAAATTATAGTTTTTAAAAAAACTAAAAAACACGCTTTTATAGCTAATCGAACTAAAAAGTAAAAAATAATCCTTAATATAAGAGTAAAATGATTAAAGAAAAAATTAATATCATTGTGGTAAAAGTGTGGGGTGCTTTGTACTACACTTTCACACTAACTCTGTATTTCTAGATAGAACTAGTAAAAAATTATAACAATTAATATGGATTCCCCTCCCATGTTTTTACCACAATGGCATTAATTTTCTCGTTAATCATTTTATTCTTATTTTAAGAAATGTTTTTTTTACATTTTAGTTAGATTAACTATAGAAGCATTTTTTTTAGTTTTTTTTAACTATAACTTATTTTATACATAAAGTCGAATCAAAATGTTGAACAGTATTTATTCTTCTCTTTCGTTTGTTTTCAGATGATTTACTAACTTTGAGGTCTTTATAAAGACTGGTACTAATAATATATTCCACACGCACGTGCATAAGCAGATTAAACTTATCTTAAATTAAATTATAATAGTTAGTAATGCGTTATAGCATTTCTAAACTATATTATTAAAATTTATAAGTTTTGCAAATTTTAATTACAATATTTCTTTTCAAAGTAGAACGTTTCTAATCCGCAAATCATATTTTACTTTTATGTATGTTGATATATAATACTAGCCGTTACCCACCCACTTCACTGGGTATTTCACGATGTTGTACATATGTATACTGTTTACATATATATGAATTATTGATATCTAGCACTAAGAATTCGATTGTATTGTAAAATATATTTATAGATGTTACACTCTCGCCCTTTGATATAAAAAGAACATAAATTATAATACCTAATTTCTATTTATATCTAAAATAGAAGTAGAAAGATTTTTTTTCGCTCACTTAACCTAATAATCAAGTGGATTTCCACCAAAGCAACTTTCAGTGGATCTCTACTCCATAAAATAAACATGCGTGCTAAGTTTCAAGTCCAAATCTAACAGAGCAAAAACGGAATTTTTATCATCAATACCTCGTTGACAGCATTCTTAGCGGATTCCAATTCAACAAAAGAAGCATGCAAACCAAATTTTATTATTATAGTCTTAGCAGTTCGAAAACGGGAATTTTGTCTATCAAAATGCCCCAATAACTCTCCCCGCTCCTCCATGGAGTTGATTTCCGTAAAATCCATTCTTAGTGGAACTCTATTCAACTAAAGAAACGTGCTCAACAAATTTCAAGTAAATGAGTTAAATTCAAAACAGGAATTTTTCTATAACACACCTTAATCCCTCGCAACCCCACTCCTTTGGGGGTCCGTTTTCGCAAAACTCTTTGTAAAAGGAACTTTATTCCATGAACGGAAAATACCTTCTAATTTTCAAGCAGGTGGGTCTATTAGTTGAAAAGCGGAAATATTTATCTATTACCTCCTTAATCCCCCTCAGTGAGCCTTGGGATCAATTTTACCCAAAACTATTTTGTAGCGGATCTCTACACCTTGAAAGGAATTCGCTTACCAAATTTTAAGACTGTACGTCTAATAGTTTAAAAATGGAAATAATTATCTATAACGCCCATTAAGCCCCTGCAACGCCACTTAGGAAACGATTTTCACAAAACCCATCTTATAGCGGATCTCTACTCAATGAATGGAATCAGCTTACTAAATTTCGAGATTTTACGCCTAATAGTTTAAAAAAGGAGTTAATTGCCTATAACGCCACTTAATTCTCTACAACGCCACTTGGGAGAGTCGATTTTCACAAAACCCATTCTGTAGAGGATCTGTACTCTATGAAAGGAATCCGCTTACCAAATTTCAAGACTGTACGTCTAATAGGTTAAAAATGGAAAGAATTATGTATAACGCCCCTTAAGCACCCTTAACGCCCCTTGGAGGTAGATTTTTGTAAAATTCATTATGTAGGGAATCTCTACTTTATGAAAGAAATCTGTGTACCAAGTTTTTTTCACGACTGTACATCTAATAGTTTAGTAATGGAAATAATTATCTATAACGTTACTTAAACCCCCGTAACGCCCCTTGGGGTTCGAACTTTGCAAAATCCGTTCTTAGCTGACGTCTACTCCATGAAGGGAACCTACCTACCAAGTTTCAAGTCTGTGGGTTTAGTAGTTCCGGAGATATCGTGATTAGTCAGTGAGTGAGTGAGTCGCTTTTTTCTCCTTTATATATATAGATTGTATATAATGTAGTATATTTGACTGTATAATGCATTATATTCATATTAATTATAACTGCATTATATAATATGCATATATATATATATATATATATATATATATATATATATATATATATATATAAATTTTAAATTATATTAGAAAGACTTATTTTACCAAACACACACAACTTATCACGAAATATATCGTGCAGCAACAGAATCATCTATAAACCATAGATTAGGTTAGGGAAAAAGAAATCCATTATTTTTGCATGAAATTCAAGACTTTATTTAACATGCTTCGGATTGTCAGATTTGGGTCAAATATGCATCATTATGTTGAATAATTTGTTGCCATTTCAAAGGTAGCTTCATAGAAGTCTTGCTTCTTATTGGCGAAAAACTCTAGTAATCGATTTTCACAATCTTCTCTTGATCCCAATTTCTTATCACTTAGGAAGTTTTGAAATACCAGAAAAAGGTGGTAATCACTTGGTGCCAGGTCCAGACTATATGGTGGATGCATTAAAACTTCTCAACCAAGCTCTCAGAGTTTCTGGCGAGTCACTACAGACGTGTGTGGCGTGGCGTTGTCCTGATGGAACACAACACCTCTTCTGTTGGCTAATTCTGGCCGTTCCTGGTCAATTGCTAGCTTCAAACGATCCAGTGATTGACAGCAGAAATCTAAATTTAGTGTGTGACCATATGGAAGCAACTCGTAATAAATAATTCCTTTCCAGTCCCACCAAATACACAGTAAAACCTTCTTAGCTGTTAGTCCTAGTTTGGCCACCATTTGAGCTGCTTCATCGCTCTTTGACCACAATCGTTTTCACACAATATTGTTCTATGTGACCCATTTCTCATCCTCAGTCACGATTCGCTTAAGAAATGGATCTATTTGATTCCGTTTGGCCAAGGTTTCGCAGATTTAAATTCGATCCATCTTTTTTTTTTGCTGTTAATTGGTGGGGCACCCAAACATGGAGCTTCTTTTTGAATCCAACTTTGCACAAATGGCTTAAAACTGTTTTATGAGTCATCTTTAGCTCTTAGGCGGTGCTATGACTACTAACATGCTGGTCAATTTCGATTACATCTGTGATTTTATCGACATTTTCGACAACAGGCCTGCCTGTGCGAGGTGCATTTTTAACATCAAAAATACCTGAACGGAATCGACGAAACCAAAATTACACGTAATTAGGCTGTTACAGTATCGGCATCATAAACACCATTCGCAATTTCAGCCACCTAGCTTGCATTTTCACTTTGAAAGAAAAACTGTAAAAAGAACTGAATTTTCTCTTTGTTGACTTCCATTTTTAACACCCTGTAACTCACAACTGAATGGACCAAACAAAAAAAAAAAGCAAAATATTTTTTTTAGTGCGAAATGTCATCTTGACAACGAGCATAAATTTGAAATTATTTGATCGATACCTCACGAGATATCGACACTACAGCCATCTACCGAAAAAATAATGGATTTCTTTTCCCCCAACCTAATATAATATATATATATATATATATATATATATATATATATATATATATATATATATATATATATATAAATTTTAATAAAAACTAAGAGTCCATTGTACATATTTGGTTTTTTTTTATTTCACATCAGGAATTAATATCATTAGAATTACTTTTATTTTACCAAACAACTTGTCACGAAACATATCGTGCAACAATAGAATCATCTATAAACCATGAATAATTATCAAAATGGCTTTCGCGTAGATACGAGTTATATACTTGTATCTTTGCGCGTATAAAAGTAACGAATGACAGCAATGGAAGAAAGTAAAAAATGTATAAAAGTAATGAAGAACAGTCACTTGATTACTGTTCTCCTACATCACGTTTATTTTACATTACTGTCAAAAACAGAAGAAATCATTTTTAATCTTTACTATCTATTATTATGAATATTTTGTGATATGTACTTCAAACAAATGAATAATGTATGTAATAATAAGGTTGAGACTGTTTATACACATATCGATTTAGGCAGTTCTTAATAATAGTACTTATGCATTTTTATTTCCTAATTTTTTTTCCCTAAGCCCATTTTCATTTGATTTTGAGCCCCATTTACATTCTCAAGCGTTTCTGAGGATGCTTTAAACTAGCTGAGTATATATATACATATATATATATATATATATATATATATATATATATATATATATATATATATATAATGGATATGAAAATTTATTTAAATCGAACAAAACTTCGAAAATATCCAAAATATCTATATTTATTTATTACAATTGATTCAAAAAATCCTAATAAATAATATTAATGTACATAATTTATTTTTAAGAGATTTCTTATTCGCTAAAAATATGTACCGTAAATTCAGTTGTATAACGCGTACCGCCGTATAACGCACACCTATACTTTCAAGCTGAATTTTTAAACTATTAGGTATATTAGACGTATAATGAGCAACCCTTCCCCCCATATTTTCTTACGAAGAAACCTCAAATGTACTTATGCAATACTTTTATGTTTTGAAGCTATTTTTTCGTGGTATTATCCCAGGCTTTAGAAAAAAAATTGTATATTTTTAAAACTACAATTCTTTCAGTTCATAAGAAGTGTCATTTTTTAAAAAAAATAACAGCCTTTCGATTTATGTAGAAGCTTAAATTTTTTTATGCTTATCTCTTCCTTTTATTTTTAAAGCTGTTATTTTTATAACCGGGCGTATAACGTGGACCCGTAAAGTTCGATCGTACTCTTTTGGTGTTAAAAGTACGCGTCATACGCCGATTTTTACGGTAATATTTACCACAAAATTATTTTAATATGTTCTCGGTATTTCGAAAATTACTTAAAATATTTCTATACTATAAAAATTTAATTAAGAACCTCATTTGTGTGTGAATTTATGTACTTACAAGAACTGCAAATTTTTAAAAAATAGTTATTTATTTTTCCATAATGTTTTTGAAAAATTAAAACTAAGAAGTATATTGAATAAAAATTGACTATTAAAATTTCAATTACTGCGAGTCGAGCAAAATGTCTATTATAAAATTATTTGCAGAAAAATCGAACATTAAACTCACACTGAAAATATTTTACATAATGTTCATTCATTATTCCTGATAGAATTGCTTTAAATTATTACTTCTATTAACTGCTACTTTAATTTTCAGATAAATTTTGTTCGATAAGTTATTTCACAAATTATTCTAAAACATTCTTTAAATCATGTTAAAATATTTTCGTACGCATAAACAAAAAAATAGCCAGATATTATAGAATATTAAATTATAAGTTACATTTCGCAAATTTAACCACATAAAAAGAAAGGAGAAATGTTTGTTGTGACTCTGATTCCTTAAAAATTTAATCATATTTATTTCAACAATCTATTTGAAAAATCACAAATCGAGTCTAACTTACTTGGCAATAAAACACGTACATTTCAATGAAGCATTCCTTTTAATGCATAAAATATAACAAAGAAGGAAATAAAAGAACAAAAAAAATAATGAATACTTACTAATGTTGTGAATGTGATAATGCGATAACTAATAAAAGAAAACATGACATAAACAAAGAACAAGCAGAAGATTTGGGCATCCCTACGTGCATAACGATGCAATCATCTGGTCCTCTTCATTGTTGTTGAAGGCCACCGCAACGAACTCTTTCGATGACGCAACGCGTGGGTGGAGTCTTCGAAGAAGAGCCTTTTCCCTATTGGACTATTTTATTTCTAGAACTTTTTATTATGTTAACTGTAGAATTAACGGAGAAATCCTTTGTTAAGAAATTAGTATTGCGCGGGATTTGTTATGTATATGTAAACGCTGCCCTCGTGAATTGATATCCGTATTAAAGTTGATATAGAATAATCCCTGGTGTGATTATTACTTGAACCTGCTTGTTGTAACCCTGTGTGTTCAACATATTGAGGCGTCCGCGAGTATTTCTCTCGTTAAATATGGATATCGATATACTCAAAGCAAAACGGAAGTCTTTGAGAGTAGCATTCAGTATGTGTTGTAATGGTATTAGCAACAGAATCGAAACTGAAACTTTAAGTAAAAATGAAGTCAATGTGTAAAGAACAATTTCAATTCTAAAATTCTGCGAGCTGCATCTACCCGATGCTCGGCGTTGAAGGAAGAAATTCAGTCTCGAGCCAGTCAATTAAAGTAACTTAGTTTATTCAGAACTACCGAGTGAGAGTGAGCACGTGATTGCTTCACCCTTTTTATATAAGAACATAATGACGTCACACAACCTCTTCACAGTTACAAAAACGTGGCGCCATGCAGCCACTCATTCACACAAATCATTTTTATTCACAACATACTCCCCTCTTTGAGACTTGGGGAGAGTCTCAAACCTATAACAGTTATAATTCAAAAGATCAAGTCTCTTCGGGGTTCTTTAACCAATCTTCCAGAAGAAGTATATTTTTTTACAATTGCATCATTAGTATTCAAGACCTTTTCAGGTTTAGTACTTTTAACAGAAATTGATTCCTCTTTCAACTCCTTATCGCTATTAGCAATCGCTTGTACTTCCAAAGGGAAGATACGTTGCACGGGGCGTATTACTGTTCCATGTTGAGTTTTTAGCCGAACTGTTCGAATTTCCCCATCTCGACCAGGGATTAATTCCATAATCTTAGCTATAGGCCAAGACAAACGTTTCTTATTGTCGTTTCCAATTAAGACCATTTCCCCAATTCGGGGTTCCCGCACGCGATTATCATTCTGTTTTTGTATTAGCTCACTTAGATATTCTTTCCTGAAACGTTGTCTTAAATCACTTAAAAGTTTAATTCTATATTTCATTCATTTTCTTAAGTCTCTCGAATTCAATTCGTCAATATCGGTAGTATCGGAACAGCGATTCTCTATTAAAAACATTGCTGGAGTAAGAGGGATCAATTCCTGTGGATTTTCAGATATATAAGTTAAAGGTCTACTATTGATTAAAAATTCGCATTCACAAATCACTGTAGACAATTCTTCATAGGACAATATTGATTTTCCAAGAGAACGTCTCAATAGTTCCTTGATAATGCGAACCAACCGGCGGTGGGTGGTATAAATTTCCAAACTATTTTTTGAGTTGATGTTTTTCTCGATATTTTATGCCAATCCAATTTCGCAAGGTCATTGAAAGCACCTCGGAAATTAGTACCATTATCACAGTAAATTATCCTGGGCCTCCCACGCCTGGCAATGAAACGCCTAAGGGCTAGCAAAAAGGCATCAGAAGATAAAGCGTTTACTAATTCAAGATGTAGTGCGCGATAGACAGTGCAAGTAAATAATGTAATCCATACCTTTTCGCCAGTTTTTAAAAACAGAGGTCCAGCTAAGTCTCAATTCCTACAACTTCAAATATCGCGCAATCATTCACACGGTCTGGTGGTAAAGGTGATGGTCCGCTTGACAATGATTTCACTTTAAAACAATCACAAATAAAACATTCATTCAAAATACTCTTAATAGTTTTTCTAGCTCTGATAATCCAGAACCTTTCTCTAATTAATGATTGCATTATTTGGATTCCTGCATGACAGTTCTTTTTGTGTATAGATCTAATCAAAAGTTTTGTAAATTCACATTTATCAGGTAACAATATAGGATACAAAAAAGAACTTTCATCATTTCGTTCAGTTATTTTAGATTTTACTCTTAAAATATTATCATTATCAATAAAAGTAACAAATTTTAAAGATTCAACATCAGGTAAATAATATGTTTGACTTAAACGAATCAATTGTTTCTCAGAATTTTCAATTTCAGCAATAGAAAGTTATGTTCCTTACATTTGTTATAGTCTTTGCGACAATTATTTACAAATCTTAAAATCCATGCAAATACTCTTATCATTTTATCATAATCAGACACATTACATATAAGCAAGGGGGGTGCATCGTTTGCTAGATCAACTATTGATCGAGCAAAGACGCATCCCGCATATGACCCCTTGCTTGCATCAACAAATACATGTAATTCAGTAAAAATATCAATTTTCATACAACGTGGTACAGTTACATCTTTCAAAATTTGAACTTCATTAAACCATTTCATAAATTTGTTTACAATATTCTGAGGTAGTTCCTGATCCCATGCCTTTTTCATTTTCCATATTTCCTGCAATAGTAATTTTGGGAGCAATGTAGACGGCGCCAACATTCCAATGGGATCGAAAACTTTTTGTACAGTAGACAAAACTAATCGTTTCGTTATTTTCACTTCGCACGTTAATGAGTCGAAATTCTTGCAACATTTCAAAACATCATTATCCAAGTCCCAGATGATACCCAAAATAAAAGTTTCGCCTGAGTGTTTATCAACACTTTTACTCGCCACATTGCTCTCAAAAATACGTAAATTAAAACATCCTTCCGACATAATTAATTTAGTCTTCTCAATAAATATCTCTATTTCATCAGCACTGAAAAACACCAGTTACACAATTATCAACATAAAAGGAAGATTTTAACTTTTGTGCAACTTCCTTACATTCGGAATTACAGTTTTCCAAAAGATGCATAATAGATGGGTGAGGTCGATAGCTCTGATTTTAACCACAAATGGTGTGGTTATTCTAGAAATGTCTATAACGGATTCTGAGCAGACTTTGAGTTATGTATAACTTGACTGCTCAAGCAAAAGGCGTGGACTATATACTTTAAAAATGTTTGTTTATTGAGGACGGTAGGTACGTCCGCTCCGTGGATGTATTACAAGCATACTGACGAAATGTAAACAAGGAGGACTACTAGCGCCCTCTGCACATGCGGGTCGTAACAGAGTCTCCGCCATTGAAATGAAATTTCAATACAAATACATAATGCAATTCACGATACTTACATACAAAATACACAATATTTACAAAGCAAAAGGCATGCACAATATTAAATGCAAATACACAATATTTACAGTATTTAAATGAAAAATACACAATACATTTTATGATACTTAAATACGATTGAAGTTAATTTATACACATACAATAATTACTAATAACAAAATTCATACAGGTAATATACAAAGATTTCTGATTGTCCTTTTTTAATATATTTCCGTTTGGCATACGCAGGTTCACAACTCGGACCTTACCATCGGTGCCAGGAAAAATTTCAGTTATTCTTCCGGTACTCCATTTCGTACTAGGAAGATTTTCATCTTTGATTAAAACTAAGGTTCCTACAGAAACATTCTTTTTGTTAAATTTCCACTTGTGACGTTCTTGTAAATTATTCAAATAATCGCGTTTCCAAAGCTTATATAAATGTTGGGTAATTTTTTTTTTTTTTCCCATCTCGACAACTGATTCTCGTTTATATTAGTTATTTGCGGTTCAACTATGGATGTTAGGGGTCTACCTACTAAGAAGTGTCAGGGGTCAGTGTTTCGAAATCATCGAAATTTGACGTCAAAGGAGTGAGTGGTCGGGAATTTAGCACAGCCTCAATTTCACAAAGTATTGTGATGAACTCTTCGAGAGTTAAATGCGCGTTCCCCACGACTATTTTAAATGGAATTTCAATGCCTTTTCTCCTGCTTCCCATAGCCCTCCATGGTTTGGGGACCTGGGTGGGATAAAGTTCCACTCTATCGATTCATTTGTCAAAAATTCTGCTAATGTGTGATCAGGTAATTTAATCATTTTGAACAATTTTTTAATTTCGGCATTTGCGCCAACAAATGTTTTAGCGTTGTCGGTGGTGATTTTTGCACACTTTCCTCTCCTACCAAAAAAACATTTTAAACTTGCAATGAATGCTTGGGATGTGAGATCTGTCACAAAATCTAAATGAATTGCTTTTGTACATAAACATACATAGACTACTACATAAATTTTATTTAATGCCCATTTTCTTTGATTTTTAAGCTTAATGAAGAATGGGCCTGCAAAATCAACGCCCGTGACATTAAAGGGATAATTCGGTGTTACACGATCTCTCGGTAGGTTAGCCATAATTTGATTCATAGTGATGGGCTTGTTCTTAAAGCAATTCACACATTCATGAATAATTCTACGACAGTTATTTCTGCCATTGAGTGGTCAGAATTTTTGACGAACAAGATATAAAAGTGAGTGGGGTCCTGCATGCAAATATTTTTTATGATAATGGCTCAATATAATATCAGTTAAAACGTTTCTACTAGGTAAAATCATGGGAAATTTAGCCTTCTCATTTAAATTTGAATTGGCAAGTCTGCCTCCTACTCTAATGATGTTGCTCTCATCAAGAAAAACATTAAGTGGAGTTCATTTGCTTTTCATAGGAATAGGCTCTCCTGCCAACAATTTGCGCATTTCTTCATAGAACTCGATTTCATGCAATGAGTGGATCAGCCAGTTCTCAGCATGACTTACCTCCTGTGAAGTAAGGGGTCCCTTTATCTTTGTAATTCTGGTTCTGCAGTTGTGTATGAATCTGTAAAGAAAACTTACAACACGAATTAATTTTACATAGTTGTTTGAAATATCAATAATGTTGTCAAGGAAATTGTTTTTAGTCACTGTCAATGTCAAGGAAATGTCCTCTTTTGGATTTGAGTTCTTTCTCATTTCCGTTAAATACACCCTTTCTGGGATCGCTTCATCTAGTCCTTTGGTCTGGAAGTCAATTTGACGTAGAAACAAGGATCCATTCCACCACTTGGAGTTGGTTGTAAGAGCGTCTACGCTGATTCCTCTAGTAAGTAGATCTGCTGGGTTGTCCTTGCCGGAACAGTGGAACCACGAGTTAGGATCGGTGAGGGATTGAATTTCGTGAACCCTGTTCGCAACAAAGGGTTTCCATCTATGGCTTGGACCTTTAATCCAATGTAAGGTGACCTGAGAGTCCGTCCAGAAAAAGGCTCTGGCTGAACACTTCCGATCTAGGATTTTCTTGACTTCCTTCGCTAAGCGTGCAGCAAGCAGAGCGCCCATCAGTTCCAATCTAGGCAGGGATAATCTTTTCAGAGGTGCAACACGGCTCTTGGATGTTACAAGATCAACGCTGACTCTGTCCTTGTGCTTGACTCTTAAGAAGGCGGCTGCTCCATATGCTTTTTGACTGGCATAGGAAAAGGTATGGATTTGGACTTCACTTGAATCTCCACTGGAATCGAGGATCTTTAGCGGGATCTTTAACTCTGATAAAAATGGAAGTTCTAACCACCATTGTGACCATACTGCATGAATATCTGGCGGTAGCTCGTCATCCCAGGATAACTTCCGTAGCCAAAGTTCTTGTAATAGGCATTTGAGCCTAATTGTGTAGGGTGACAAGAACCCAACTGGATCGTATATTTTCCAAGCTGATTGAAGCACAATTCTTTTTGTGATGAGTTTTTACGTGTCCAATTGCAGAAGTCCTTTAACATCAATTGTAAAATAGTCGTGGACAACATCCCATGGTATCCCTAAAACCTTTGACGAAGGGATTTTAGAACTGTCGTCCGGGTGACGAGGATGTGTCTCAAGGCCTTCCTTTTCCCAAGTTCTCATCAATGTTTGGTCATTTGAATTCCATTTGCGTAATTTCATGCTGGCATTCTTCATGATTGTTTCAGCATCCTTTGATACTTTTAAGGCTTGGGAGATGTCATCAGCACCACTGATTACGTCATCAACATAGAGACAAGTGTCAAGCATTTCAGTTGCTGCTGGATATTGCTCACGGTAATTCTCGATGTGATGCTTAATTGTTGCGGAGAGCAAGAAGGGGCTTACGTTGACTCCAAACATCACACGCTTAAATCTATACACTTGAAACTTGTAGGGATCTGTTTGATTTGATTTAATGTCTGGAAACAAAAATCTAACTGCATCTCTGTCCTCGTCACGTAATGAGATTTGCAAGAATGCACGTTCTATATCTGCGGTGATAGCAATCGTGTTCAAGCGAAAAGAAATTATCAGGTGGAATATGTTTGGGTTTAAATTCCCACCTGACCATATACAGTCATTAAGAGATGGTTGTCCATCTTCATGGGAACTTGCATCGAAAACAATGCGCATTTTTGGAGTTAGGCTTTCTTGGCGTGAGACCGCTTGGTGCGGTAAATATAATACTGCTCTATCAGTTGGTTTTTCGGTTTCTAGAACCCTTTCAATTATTCCTTGAGATTCATATTCTTTCAAAATTTCGGAATATTGTATGTACAGAGTTGGATCACGAATGAATCTTCTTGTTAAGGATTTAACACGTTTTTCTGCTACTGAAAAATTATCATTTAACTCTTGTATATGGCCCTTCCAAGGAAACCCAACTTCATAACGACCACTATTGAAACGTACTGAAGATTTAAAATGTTGCATGGCTTGGTCGTCTGGGTCACACCTAGACTCCTATTGCTTCTAAATCCCAAAATTTTGTTAAATTTCTATCAACCTGATCTTGGATGAAATTGCAAAAATAATATATAGTTCGATGGTTCGTTTTGAATGGAACCTGCTACAATGTAACCAAATACGGAATCCTGCAATATTATTGAATTGTCATGTAATTTTATTTGTTTACTTTTTAATAATTCATAAAATATTTCACCTCCCAGGAGAATATCAATTGGTTTGGGAATATTAAATTCCGCATCTGCATATCTTATATTTTGAGGCAATTTTATTTTTGTTAAATCCAATGGCTGTGTAGGAACGCATCCAGTAACTTTAGGGACTATGAGAAAGTTAAGTTTTCTTTTAAATGAACTTCCGTTCGAAATTTCAGCGGAAATTCTTTTCCTCACTGAAATGCAAGCTCCATTCAAGCCTACAATAGTTGAATTCATAGAGTATTTCTCCAACCCGAGGAAATTTGACGCTTCCAAGCTACAAAGGCATTTCTGGCTCCCTGAATCGAGGATCGCGTTCATTACAAGCCAACCCCCTGTCGCACTCTGAACTTTGACCTTGGCGGTCGAAAGCAAAATGGATTTCTCCCCAACCTCATTGTAAAGACACGTCGCGGTTTGAGGGTTTATTACAGTGGCGGGCTTCGGGTCACAAATGACCCTTGATAAACTCTGTGGAGAGGGGAGGTTTCTGTTTTGGTGTGGTTCTGATATCGATCGGGGCAGACTTGTTTTGCAAAGAAGAGAATTGTGGTTTGCATTACAAACCCTACATTTCCTGTTCAGTTTTAAACAGTTCTTAATAAGGTGATGACCTAGACAATTAAAGCATAGATTTAAGGATCTCACTTTGTTGCTACTTTCTTGAACAGACATCTCGTGAAACATTTTACACTTAAAAATTGGGTGTGTCTCTAAAGGACATAACGGACACGGGTTTTTTTCATCGCTTTTCACGACAAATGATCTGAATTTTAGAGAATATTCGTTCTTGTTTTTCAACGAAGAATTTCTTTGTACGTTTTCTAAGGCTTGGCTCCTTTTTATTAAAAAGTCTAAAAAATTATCCCACTTAGGCAAATCATTAGAATGTAATTCCATTTCATATTGTTTACGCGATTCATCATCTAGACGTTGAGTTATAACAAAAATTAACATTGATTCACACAAAGTGTTAGGTTCTAATTCTAGTTGTTTTAAGGCTCTAAGATGACTCTGAATTGAATCTATTAAACTTCTGAGATGAAAAGCAGATTCAAATTTTATTTTGTTAGGATTTAAAAGTTCAGCAATATGACTATTTACAATTAATCTTTTATTTTCGTATCTACCTTCTAAAGCTTCAAATAAAGATGAGTAAGAATCGTTTACTGTTTGCAATTGTTTTGCATGGCCTTTCAGGGCAGATTGCAAATAATATAGTTTTTGCGAGTCTGATAAACAAGTGTTATCATGAATTAATGATACAAAATGGGATTTAAATTGCAACCAATCAATATATTGTCCCGAAAATTCCGGTAAATTAATGGATGGCAGTTTCACATTGTAATTAGCAAAATCATTTTTCACAGATAATTCAGAGGTATTCACATTAGAAGATTCAAGTAAGGTATTGAGACTCACCTCTAAATTATCTGCGTCCACTTCCATCGTGTCCAAACTGGCCTCGAAATCTATGAGCTCTTCATCCGAAAGAACCCTGTAGCTTTCGGTCCGAAGTTTGTCTATTTTTGCTTTCACTTCAGAAAGCGATGCGAGTTTAGTTCTTATTTCAACTTGATTCAATGGTGAATCCACATTTTCCAAGGAGTTTCTAATGCGTGTGATCTGACCGAGCAGATGTGCTTTCCTTCTGTTAAACACGGTGAGTTCTGATAGTTCTTTTGGAGCCATTTTGATTTTTGGCTCCGGCTCGACACCGACCACAAAACTGGGTGAGGTCGATAGCTCTGATTTTAACCACAAATGGTGTGGTTATTCTAGAAATGTCTATAACGGATTCTGAGCAGACTTTGAGTTATGTATAACTTGACTGCTCAAGCAAAAGGCGTGTACTGTATACTTTAAAAATGTTTGTTTATTGAGGACGGTAGGTACGTCCGCTCCGTGGATGTATTACAAGCATACTGACGAAATGTAAACAAGGAGGACTACTAGCGCCCTCTGCACATGCGGGTCGTAACAATAGATGCATTCAATAAGTAAGGGCTTGAAGACACCCCAAACACAACTCGACAATGCCTGTACACTAATTGTTTTTCATTGCATGGGGAAAAAATCTGAGATAATCTCTCTCTTTCGGTGCAACAGATAGCATCAAAAACACCTTTTCAATATCAGCTACAATTCCGACTGGATAAATTCTAAAACGATCTAAAATGTCAGGTATCAGTTCAATAAGGTTTACGCCTTTATATAAACAGTCGTTCAAAGATGGTTTCCCTTTTTCACGGGCCGAAGCATCGAATACGGGTCGGATTTTTGTAGTCGCACTATCTAATTTAATCACAGGTCTATGCGGTAAATAATGGCATTCATTGTACAATTCTACTTCCGGCACACGTTCAATGATATTTAAATCTTCCCATTGCCTAAACACACTTCTATAATCCTCAAAAAAATTTACCGTTTCTTAATTTATTCATCATCCGTAGATGTCTTTTCCATGTTAGTTCTTTGTTACTGGGAAAATTTTCAGAGTTACATTTCCATGGGAGTTTCACTTCATATCTTCCATCGGGAAGAATTTTCATTTTATTCTTAAAATCGGTTAATTCAAAATTTTCTTTCGTATTCTCATTAAGTAAGGGATCCGTTATTCCTAAAACATCAAGTTCCCATAATTCTTTAACGCTAACATTCCGAACATGCAAAGACGATGTCGTTAACATAACGTTTTTATCGTTCGCACATACTTTTCCAATTACCGCCCATCCTAGTTTAGTTTCAATAGCTGTTAAACCCGAATCAAATTCAATTAAATTCCCAGTCAATAATTTTCCTACATTATCAGTCCCAATCAAAAGCCCAATTTCCGTTTCTTTACAATTTAAATCCGATAAAATAATTTCCTTATTTTTTAACTCATTTAAAATACGCTTATCCTCAATCTTAGAAATAAATCCACATATTTTCTTTTCGGATAGCACTTCAAAACAACATGTATAAGAGTGTATCATATCACTGACCTCAATAGAATATACGCTGTGATGTTTCGGTTTAGTTTCGTTGCCCCCGAATAGAGAATGAATTATAGTTTCCTCTCTAAAAGTGGAGTGGCCTTCAAAATACTAGTAACACTTTCACTAATGTAGCTGTTTTCACACGCGGTATCAATCAAGAACTCTTAACTTTCCTTTCCTGATCTTTAATGCGAATGAAAACGCAGAGAGTTTGAAAGTAAATACTTTGGTTTCTGTTGCAGTTACTTCATAGAGAGTTCTCAGTTTTTATGGAACACAATTTTTGATCATAATTCTTATTTAATTTTGGACACATAATTTCAAAATGAGAATAATTACATTTAGAACAACTAATACCATTTTTAATATCACAATTTTTACTCAAATGTCCAGATCTATTTAAACAAATAAAACAAGCACCTTTTCTTAATAACAATTGTCTCTTAGCATTTAAAGACATTTTTCTAACATTAAAGCAATTTTCACTGGGATGATATTTCTCACAAAATACACAGTTATTGATTTTCTTACCTGAGGACTTTACGGAACTCGCCAGAGCTGATGCAGTCATTAATTCAGTCGGCTTAACCCTTTCAGTTGGGGAATCTTTTTTTCGGATAGGAGTTCCAAAACCGGATTTTGCCAGCTGCACCATCTCTTCTCCTTGGACTTCCAGGCGAAGGAAAGTCATTAAATGTTCTAGAGTTCGCGATCCTTTAGCGTCTGTTTCAGTATTCCGTTTTCTTTCCCAGGCCATCAGGATTTCCTCGGGCAAGCAGGACTCTACCAATGGTGTAAGGAAATCTCCATATTTTTCTTGTGTTCGTCCAAGGCTCTCCAACGACCGTAATTTCCCTTCAAGTTCATCGTACAAGACCGACAAATCAGTTTTCGCTCTTCCAGAAACAGCGTTCTTCATTACTAAATTTAAAAGTTCACGTACGTAAATTTGTAGTAACAAATCTTCACGACCGAATCTCTCTTTTAATTGATCAATGGCTTTAGGATAATTTTTCGCCGTTGCAGGGAAACTCAACACTAATCGTTCTGCTTTCGATTTCGGTTCCACGGATTGCAATAAATATTGCATTTTGTCTTCTTCCGCAATGCTTTTATCATTGTGAATTTTCTGAAACTGACTCCAGAAGGCCAAAAAGTCTTTAGCTTCACCACTGAACTTCTTCAGTTCGATTTTCGGTAATTTAAAGCTTCTTTTTTCAGTTTCGGTAGGAAGAACGGTTTCTCGTATTTTCAAATCTACTCGAGTACACATTTCGATGTAGCGGTCACGGTAGTTTTCTGCGTCTTCCATATCATCTAAATATTCTTGCATGGCATCTTCTGTACCCAAGAGTTGTTCAGAAATTTGATTCTGACAAGTGTCGAGTCTCTGAAATTTATCGATAAATTGAGTTTTCAGAATCGAAAGTTGATTCATATCGATGTTTTCTTTTATGAGTTCGGTTTCAATCTTTTTCAGACTGAGAGAAAATGCTGTTCTCAGGCCTTTTCTTGCTGCTTTCAAAGCATTCACTTCCATTTTATAGTTCAAAAAGTTAAGTTCAATAGTTCAAAGTTCAATAATTTAAATTCGGTTTCAGTTTCGCTTCCAACCAACAACCAATCCCGCCGAGGGTACCAAAAACTTATGTAAAGAACAATTTCAATTCTAAAATTCTGCGAGCTGCATCTACCCGATGCTCGGCGTTGGAGGAATAAATTCAGTCTCGAGCCAGTCAATTAAAGTAACTTAGTTTATTCAGAACTACCGAGTGAGAGTGAGCACGTGATTGCTTCACCCTTTTTATATACAGAACATAATGACGTCACACAACCTCTTCACAGTTACAAAAACGTGGCGCCATGCAGCCACTCATTCACACAAATCATTTTTATTCACAACACAATGCTTTGTACACAAGCAGTTGCAAGATAAATTCTCTCGACTGGAAACAATTCAGGAAGAAATATCTGATTTATTATTAACAAGTCATGATCTTAAGGATACATATCAAGAAGATTTTTCAAAAGCTGAAGAATATCGGGACAAATTCTGTCAAATTTTTTTAATATTAGAAGCTAGCCAAGAACAAGAGATTTTAGTTTCCGAAGAAAACAATTCCGTTCAAAAGCGAAAATTTAAGCTCCCAAAATTGGAGTTAAGAAAATCTAGTGGAGAACCGAAAGACTATCTTGCGTTTTGGTCGCAATTCGAGAAAATTCACATGGATGCAACGATTGCAGAAGAAGACAAATTCCAATACTTGTTGCAGTGCCTAGTTCCAGATTCTAAAGCAGCTAGATTAGTATCAAGTTTTCCGCCTACAAAGAACAACTATTTAAAAGCAGTTACGCAATTGAAGGAGCGTTTCGGAAGAGACGAACTTCTAGTGCAGATATACGTACGAGACTTGCTCTCCATCGTAATGAAGAATGCAGCTGGTCGGATTAAAGTGGATTTGTCGGAGCTGTATGATTTATTGGAAAGTAAGCTCATGGCACTCGAGAGTCTTGGCCGTACGACAGAAAAGTTTGCTGAATTTCTGGAGCCTTTGGTTGAATCCTGCTTACCGGAGAACGTTCTTTGTGCGTGGGAAAGAAGTCGCTCCGTGGAGATTCCTCACCGCAAGATAGTGCGCGCTCGTTGGATACATTCTTGTGCTTTCTTCGGAACGAAGTGCAAAGTGAGGAGATGATTAAGCTCGCCCGTACCGGGTTGGGAGCTTCGCGCGTGTCGCATCCTCGTTCGCATCCAGATGAGGCGGATTGCTCTACAGCTGCAGCCCTTGTGAATTTTCAAGACAATTCAGGTAGGAGAAATTTTCGTTGCATTTTTTGTGATAAACCTCATAATTCTTCAGAATGTTTTTCGGCAAGAAAACTGCCATTAGAAGAAAAACGAAAACTTTTGGTACAGAAGCATGCCTGTTTTCGTTGCCTTAAAACTGGTCATGTCTCTCGTTCATGCAAATATAAGGTGAAATGTTTATCTTGTGATAAAAATCATTATACTATTATGTGTGCAGACAAAGAATCTGCTAAATCAAATGATGAAAATACTGTTGTATCAAGTAGTGTATTTTCTAATCAGTCTGTTAATGAAACTGTATATTTTCAAACTCTTGTTTTAAGAATAGAACACAATGGTAAAGAACTCAAAGTTCGTACTATTTTGGATAGTGGTTCACAAAAGTCTTATATATCGGAGAGGGTCATTAAAGTTCTGCAGTTGCGACCCAAATCAAAGCAAACCGTTGTCCACGGTTTGTTTGGAGGGAGAGAAACTAGCCCTCACTCCCATTTAGTTTTTGATGTTTATTTGAAAAATTTTTAAGACACTTATGCTCACTCAATTGAGGTGCTATCTCAAAAGAAAATATGTGGGTTTGTACCCAAAATAGTTGATATTCATACTTTACAAGAATTGGAAGAAAAGAATATTACTTTATCTGATTTAGAGGCTAAGGAACATGACATTGAATTGCTCTTAGGAGCAGATGTCATTGGGAACATTTTAACTGACAATTCTTTGAAACTAAGCTCAGGTGTAACTGTCGTACAAATTAAATTTGGTTACACGGTGATAGGAAAAACAAATACTATACATAATAGTTTGTGCAATAATGTGGTTTCATTGCATTGTGCTAATTTCACCGTAACTGATCTGTGGAATTTAGATGCCATAGGCATTACAGACCCAACTGAAGATGCTAAGCGTAAACATGTGCATTTTGATTTTCTAAATCAATTTAAAGAAAACTTATCTGTTCTCCCTGATGGACGGTATCAGTTACCACTTCCCTTTAAATTCGAAAAACCCAGCTACCAAATAATAAGTCTGCTACCTTTAAGAGGCACCAAAGAATGTGCCAAAGAATTGATGAGCAAAATCTATTAAATGAGTATGAGGTAGTGTTTAGGCAATGGGAAGATCTACAAATAATAGAAGAGGTTCCTAAGACCGAAGTTGATAATTTCGGCTATTATTTACCCCATAGACCTGTTATGAAACAGGCTAGCCAGACAATGAAAATAAGGCCGGTGGTTGATGCTTCAGCCAGAGATAAAAGTCAACCGTCCCTTAATGACTGCTTGAACAGAGGCCCTAACTTAATTGAGCTTATACCTGATATAATTGACAGATTCAGGCTGTACCCAATTGGTCTATCGTCAGACATCGAAAAAGCGTTCCTTCAGCTCAGTATTATCCCAGAACACCGAGACTATTTGCGGTTTTTCCTTCCTAATGTTGAAGAATCTAAAATTTACAGACACTGTCGAGTTGTGTTTCTAATCTGTTCTTCTCCATTCCAACTCTCTGCTTGTATAGATCATCTCCTGGAAAATTCTCCAGCCCGTTTTGACGATGTGACCTAAAAATTAAAACACTCGTTTTACGTTGACAATTGTGTCACTGGTGTTATCGATATCAAAGAGCAAGAAAGTTTTATAAATAAAGCAATAGAGAGGTAATGGCTAGAGGATGTTTTAACCTACGGGGTTGGGAAAGTAACGTTCCAGGTCGCTATATTTTCCGTAGTTCAGGTGTAACTTCTTTGCTTGGACTATTGTGGGATTTAGACCAAGATACATTAAAATGTAATCTCAGTTATTCAGGGGAGGGTGAGATAAGTAAACGTAATGTTTTGGCTATGGTACATAAAATTTTCGATCCTCTAGGTATTTTGAGTCCGACCACTTTGTTACCTAAGGTATTGTTACAGGAAGCTTGGAACTGAAGTTAAAATGGGATGACCATTTGCCCGAAAACATTCAGAAAATTTTTCGGAAGTGGCGGGATGAAATAGAGTATCTTGAGAAAGTTCATATCCCTCGTTACGTTGAAATAAATGAGAATTCGGAGTTACATCTCTTCGTCGATGCATGCAAGAGTTCCTATGGGGCCTGTGTTTACATTCGAACTGTAACGCTCTTAGGAGTCAAAATTCGATTGATCAGAGCAAAGTCCAGGGTAGCGCCATTAAAAACTATGACTATTCCCCGGCTGGAATTGATGGCTTGTTGTATTGGTGCGAGGCTGGTTCACTCAGTGTACGCTGCTTTGGATGTACCTGATTTAAAAGTATTGCACGGAGTGATTCTATGGTAGCACTTTGGTGGCTGAAGAACCATGGTGATTGGTCAGTTTTCGTGGCCAACAGAGTAAATGAAATTAACAGCCTAGTTCCTTCTCAATTTTGGCGCCATGTGCCGGGCGAATTAAACCCCGCAGATTTGCTTTCGAGAGGCATTTCCCCTCGTTTATTTTCCGACTCTCTTTGGTGGGAGGGTCCTTCCTGGCTCCTTGAAACCCCTAGTAACTGGCCCATAGACCGCTTGGCTTGTGAAACATCAGAGGTAGAGTGAGAAAAAGGAAAGTTAGGTTATGTAATCTGGTTGCAGTTGAAGGGGAAATACCTTGGTATGCCATTAAGTTTTCAATTTTCAGTCAATTATTCGTTTTGTCTCGTGGATGTTGCGTTTTGTGGAAAACGTAAAGAAAAAACGGGAGTTTCGAGAGATTGGAGATCTGACCATTCACGAGATAGAACACGCGAAGAAAACTCTTATCAAAATTGTCAAGCTAAGTTTTTTCCTTCTGAGAACTCGTTTCCTAATATGAATGTCATTACGGACGGAGAGGGTATTAAAAGAGTTAAAACTCGAATTACTGAGCGATCAGACCATCCGGAATTTATTTACCCTATTATTTTACCAGGCGAGTGTCTTTTTACCCAATGGTTCATTGAATACTATCACCGACAAAATTGTCATGCTGGAACACAAATTCTGTCTTCGATCGGAATATTGAAATTGAGTCTAATGATTGTGAGATTTTGGATAGTGAGGAGCAGAAGGGTGGTCAGGAAAATTGTAAGAATTGTTGTATAAGATGCAAACGATATAAATGTAAATCTCCAAATAGTGAGCCAGTGTCCCTGCCTGGTGATCGGGTCAATGACGCAGCGGTGTTTGAGGTAGTGGGTGTTGATTTAGCAGGACCCTTATATGTGAAAGGAGGTCAAAAGTCTTGGATTGTCTTGTTTACATGTGCAACATATAGGGCCGTTCATTTAGAATTGACATCATCATTGTCCACTGATGCCTTTTTGTTGTCGTTGAGACGTTTTATTGCCAGGTGGGGGAGACCACGAGTAATTTATTCCGACAACGGAACAAATTTTCGAGGAGCTCATGGAGAATTGAGTGGTATTGACTGGGAAAAAGTCTTGAAACTAGCTACCATACAAAGCATAATTTGGAAATTTAATCCACCCACAGCCGCTTGGTGGGGTGGTTGGTGGGAGAGGTTAGTTCGTGTGTTAAAGGAACTGTTGAGAAGGACTCTCGGTAACGCCATTCTCACGACCGAGGAGTTGCAGACAGTACTGTGCGACTGTGAATCTGTAATAAATTCTAGGCCACTCACTTACCTATCCGAAAATTCTGATGATTTAGTTCCTTTGTTCCCAGCCATGTTTCTTGTGGAAAATCGCAACCTGGACGTTCCCGATATTGATTACAGGGATACTGTAAATTTACGTAAAAGGGTTAGATATCGACAAAAATTGTTAAATGATTTAAGGCATAGATTCCGGAAGGAGTATTTAGGTCTCCTTATTCAAAATAAAAATAAAAAGGGTCCATTGTCGGAAGTACGGCTGGGAGAAATTGTCCTCATTGGTGATGACATCAAAAAACGGATGCATTGGCCTTTAGCTAAGGTCATTTGGCTGATTCCTGGAAAGGATGGCAAGATCAGAACTGTGGAACTGAAGACTCGCACTGGAACAATGTTACGACCCATTCAACGAGTCTATCCCTTGGAAGTGCAGTCGACAGAAACCCTCAATGATCCTTTAAACAATTGTACAATTACTAATCCTATTTCTTCTATTTCTAGTGATAATCTTTCAGATCCTAACGACTCCAGTAACGTCTTGCCTAGAGTATCCAAGTATGGAAGAGTCATCAAAGTACCAGAGAAACTGGATCTCTTCAACCAGGTGTTATATGTTTTTGAGTCCAAGTGATGTCGACTCAAAAAAGGGGGAGGATGTTGAAGGCCACCAAAACGAACTCTTTCGATGACGCAACGCGTGGGTGGAGTCTTCGAAGAAGAGCCTTTTCCCTATTGGACTATTTTATTTCTAGAACTTTTTATTATGTTAACTGTAGAATTAACGGAGAAATCATTTGTTAAGAAATTAGTATTGCGAAGGATTTGTTATGTATATGTGTAAACGCTGCCCTCGTGAATTGATATCCGTATTAAAGTTGATATAGAATAATCCCTGGTGTGATTATTACTTGAACCTGCTTGTTGTAACCATGTGTGTTCAACAACCATTAAGCAGAACATTCAATATATATATATTTAAAAGTTATGTAAATCTCTGGTTAGATCTACAGAAAAAGCTTGAATGATGTTCGAAGTCAGGTGAAAGGCGTTTATCAAAGTAATAGTGCCATTACTGATGTTGATGTTACTTTTGATGGTACTTGGTTGACTTGGGGACATTCATCTAAAATAGATGTAGGTTGCGTGATTGACCTTCTTACTGGATTTGTCATGGATTTTGAAATTATGTCGAAACGCTGCAATGAATGTGAACACGCCAAATCTGGTTTGAGAGAAAATTCAGAAGAATTTCATCTGTGGTATGAAGGTCATATATCTTCATGTGCTATCAATCACATAGGATCATCTTGTGTCCCGGAACAAGAGGCTGCTTTTAAATCATGGCAAAGATCTGAAGATAATGGTTTTTGATACATGACACTATTGTCAGATGGTGATGGAAAAACATATCAATATTTAAATACTAAGGAAGTTTATGGTCCTGAAATATAAAAATAAAGAAAGAAGAGTGCATAAACCATGTTAGCAAGAGGCTTGGTACATCGTTACGAAAATCTGTTAAAGAATGGCGGGCAAGAGGTGTTTCCTTGGGAGGGAAATCACGTGGCAGTTTAAAGGAAGAGACAATTAAAAAATTGTCCCGTTGACTCATCTCAATGTTTTCTTTAATTTGTGACATGTATCCTTCAAAACGTTTTAAATAGGGTGTAAATTCAGGCACAAAATTATCATTATGGATGACAGACCGTAGATCAGTATTTACTTGGTCCAAAGTTCGGAGTTTTCTGGCGAAAGTTAGGTATGCTGCCGTGTGATCTGTTGACTCGAAATTTGAAGTATTCAGTGCAAACCTAATAGCTGGTAGCTTTTCAATCCATAATGTATGGTTGTTACCTACCATCATTGCCAAGCGAGGTTTCAAATCCCTATTTTTCCTTTCGACTGGATTTGCCTGTGGGTGATATACGGGAATGAGACTTTGATTGATATCCAAGACAAAACATAACTGTTGCATCGCCGCACTCACGAATTGAGTCCCATTGTCACTTATTAGTCTACGGGGCACTCTGTATCTCTTAGGAAGACTTCATTTAGAAGTGTCATGGCACATTCTTTAGCAGTAGCTTGCTTTAATGGGAATAACTCTACCCATTTTGTTATGTAATCCTCCACTATGAAAATCCACTTCATACCTTCGGTCGTTTCTGGTAAGGGACCAAAAATATCAATAGCTATGCTCTCAAATCGTTGAGCTGGAACAGGGGTCTGCAGAAGACCTGCAGGTTTCTGATTAGTGGCTTTGTATCTAATGCATTCTGAACAGCTCTTCATATAATCAGCAATAAATTTCCTCATACCAGTCCAGTAATATTTCGAGGAAATTCTGGAAAAGGTACCATCAGCACTGTAATGTGCAGTGGTGGGACCATCATGGTGCAATTTTAATATCTTCTCTCTCTCATGAGTAGGGACAACCAGTTGAGCTTCTTCAACTTCATCATGAGGTGAGTACCGGTACAGTACTCCCTGATTCATCACGTACCCTCTCCCAGTCCAATTGGCAAAGTCAACTCCTTTGTTGGGATTTTCAAAATAATCAATTGTCTTTTTTAGCTCAAGGTCCTGCAATTGTTCTGTTCTTAGCTCATTAGCAGTTCTCGTCGGGAAATCAATAATTATAGTTTTTAATTCGCAAATTTCTTCATCCCTATACTCTGGCCTGGAAAGCATATCTGCAATAAAATTGCATTTCCCTGGAAAATAGTCAATCTTCAGATTGTAAGATTGTATTTGAAGTGCCCATCGCGCGCGCGCGCGGGCTAATCTTCCAGTTGGTGATGTTAAATTCATCAGCCACTTTAACGGTTGATGGTCGGATGCCACTGTAATTTCTGCTCCTTCAATATATCCTCTAAATTTATTTAAGGCCCAGACTACAGCCAAGGCTTCTCGCTCTGTTGTCGAGTAATTTTTTTCAGCAGAACTCAAGAGTCTACTGGCTGTTCATCGGTGGGGCTTTCTCCTTGTAACAGAACTGCACCGAAGGCGTAACTGCTTGCATCCGTTCGGATGATAAAAGGCTTTTTAGGATCAACTTGTCTCAATATAGGCGGGGTTATTAAACATTGTTTGAGGGTTTGGAAAGCTTGTTGCTCAATTTCACTCCATTTCCAAGCAGTACTTTTCTTTGACAAGTTGCTAAGGGGTCTAGCAATATCTGAAAAATTCGGGATGAATTTTCTATACCATGAGCAGGTCTGTAAAAATGACTGTAGCTTCTTTAGGTTTCTCGGGGAAGGAATGTTTTGTATCGCTGCAGTTTTATCTTGATCCACCTCTATTCCCTTAGGAGTTATCCAAAGTCCAAGGTATTTTACGCGAGAGCAAACAAACTTGCATTTTTTTCTGTTAGCACATAATTTAAAATTTTTAAGTCTGCCAAAGACCATTCTTAAGTCCTCAATGTGTTGTTCAAACGTTCAAACGTTTCGATATCGTCTAAATACACCAGAATATTTACATTTGGCAATCCATTACGAAACTGGTCCATAAGACGCTGAAAGGTTGCTGGGGCATTGTGAAGTCCAAATGGCAATCTTTTGTACCTAAATGTACCAAAAGGGCAAACGAATGCAGTCTTGTCCTGGTACGCTGAATTGACCTCTACCTGATGATAACCGGATTTTTTAAGTCAAAGGTAGACATAAAAGCAGTAGATTTAGCATCATGTAAAAGAACATCCATGAGGGGCAGTGCATATTTGTCAGGTATAGTAATCGCATTTAGTTTACGATAATGTATGCACAACCTAACAGTTCCATTAGACTTAGGCACTAAAACTACTGGGGCTGCGTATGGGGACTCGCATTCTTCTATAATATTATGAGCCAAAAGATTATCAATTTCTTTCCTTAAGTGTGCTTTCCTGTTTGGAGATAGTCTATAAGGTGCAGTTGAAACTGGTGGGTGGTCACTTGTGTTTATAAAGTGTTTTACGAATGGAGTTGGTTCTCCCCCTAGTCTGAAAACATCTTTACTTTCATTAAGCAGGACCATCAAATCATTTCTTTCTTCTACATTTAGGGCCTGTCCTTCTTCTTCTCGCTAATGGAGATCATTTGTCTCAGTTTCATCAACAGTGTTGCTATGTAATGGAATTTCACTGGGAATCGAATTTGTGGGACAAGAACTACTATTTATTTCGACAGGACTGCCGTCTACAGGCAAAGGAACATCTTTTGAAAAAGGTATCCTGAAGCTTGGTTTGTCACCAAAATACCAAAAATTGTTACGCATGTCCATTACGATTCCTGATGTCCTTAAAAAGTCAACTCCTAGAAGAGTGCGTTTACCTTTTGCATGTGGCAAAAAAAAATTAAATCGATTTGGAAAGTTCGACCACCTACGGTGATTGGTACTGTAGCTTTTGAACAAGGGATGTGGATTGTTGACCATCAGCTAGGCACATAGCAGGATGAAATTCTGAGAATTTTTGTCCACGATTTCTCAAGAATTTAAACATTAATTCTCCCCCGACTGACTGGCTGGCTCCTGTATCAGCACAAACTGTGCCTGTAGCCTCATAGACTTCGATGTTAAGTAGAGCTACTGGGGAGGTAAGACAAGTAAACATGTGTATGGTGTTGACAGAGGCACTCTTTTTTTTTTAGTGAGCATTTTGGACATTTCGATTTTATAAATCCAGGGTTGCCACAACCATAGCAAGAAATAGGTGGATGAAAACCGGTGTTGGTATTCCGAGCTGGCATGTAGCTAGGGTTAGTAAAAGCACTATTGTGGTTACCCGAAACATTCTTTTCAACTTTGAATGAGTGAGACTTCCTAAACTATGGATTGCCTGTGTTCCTAGAAAAACGAGAGTTGCTTAAATTTGTTAATTTTTGCAAAGAGGGTTTAACATTTTCGTATGAGTCCAGCTTTTCAGCTAACACAACAGGATCATTCAGTATTTCCCAAGTGTCTAGGAAATGATTCTTGTAATCTGGTGGATACCTTTTTTTATTTGATCTTCTATGATAAGATCTTTCAAGGTTTCAAATGAATCTATTTCTAATTCTTTTAGCCAACCTTCGAAAAAGGTTCTTAGCTCAAGAAAGAAATCTTTCCACGTGGAATGATCCTGTTTCTGGTGTCGGTAAAAAAGGACTCTGAAACGGTCAGCTGTCAGTTTGAACCTTTGCAATAAAATATTGTGAATGTGAGCATAATTTCTAAACATCTCTTCCGGTTCTCTTGCAATTAACCCTCTAACTGGACACCTTCCTCCTGAAAAGTTATTCCGAAAGCATTTAACTCTTATTTTGCGATTCCCTTCAAAAATGCAACAGACTTTTTTCCTTTCCCCTTTTAGAACTTGGGTGGTCGAACGGCGAAAATTTTACGACCCAGTTCGGTCGCTTTGAAAAGTAAGAACCAAGAGATCAATCGTTTACAGCTAGCTGTTAAGTTGCCTTGGGCAATCTTCTTTGAAAGCGTAGATATCCTCTCTTGATCAATCCTCTTTGAAAAAGATACGGTGTTTCTTTCTCCTATATGTTCAGTCACAGTAAAATTAAAAATGAAATGAAAGGTAAAAAAAAGAGGAAAAAATGAAATAAATAGTATGTTAGAAGTTGAAAAATAATTATATTTTCTTCAAAGAAAATGTATTTTTCTGTCATTTTTTAAAAATTAAAAAAATATATATATATATTTGGTATTGCGATTTGAACCAGAAAAAAGCATTCTGTATTCATTTTTGAATATGAGAGTAAGAAAACGCGCTCACTTTCCTGTTTTTTAAAAAAGTAATGAGGTAAAAAGAGCAAAGGCCCTATCTCATTTTTAAACAATAACAGAATAAATATTACACATACAATGATTATATTTATGAAATAAAACCGATCTTTTTCTATTCAGTTATATTTTTAATTTAAAATAGCATAAAAAAGGATTTCAATACTTTTAATTTATTTTAATTAAAATCATATAAAGCATATTTTTATGTTAACTGAATATTTTTCGGAAAAAATTTAAATTTTCCTTCCTAGTGTTCTCTTTTTCGAACTTCTTGTATTAAATAAAAATTCTTTTCTACATCGGCATTTGTGATGGACATAACACACATTCAGTCAATAATTTTTAATTTTAATGGGGGATATACTTCTTCAAATGCGCATGACAGTACTTCTAACCATTTTCTACTCAAGTTAAATTTCTTATCTTTCTGTTTCTTTTATTACAAGGAAAAATGTCACACATCGATAACTACATTTTCACACAATTCAGTCATTACAAATTCTATTGTGAGAAAAGTTCTCCCTAATTAATCTTGTCTTTCAAAACAGTACACTTAAAACAATTTTGTTCAGTGAAGTTAACCGACAGTTTTTCACAATGTATTCATACCAAATTTTAAAAACAAATTTAACACTTGGAAATGTATCCTGTATTAAATTTTTCAGTATACACAAATATTTCCTGCTGTAGGGAAGATATAGTATGAGATGTGGTGTGCGGTTGTGAAAGAATGTTTTCGTACGTGTAGACTATTTTTGAAAATTTAAATATCAGTGAAGCTGATCATATAACTGCAAATGAGCCTTATTTTAATGTGTGCTGGTATCAAAGTAAAACACTTTACAATATTAAAGAGCCTATGGGTTTATACTCAATATCAAACTATTCGCAAAATGACTTACAACTTCTATTCAAAATTGTAAAGAAACTGAAATATAAATATATCTTACTGCAGTCAAAAATATTCATAATATGTAAGTATCCTGTTGCTCCACTTATTTCTGTACATTTTAAAAACTGTAGCTGAATGCAATTTTTTATATTTATAAACGAGGCATAACAGCTCACACAGTCGTAAAAATGTCCTTATCATTTTTATATATACTACTATAAAACGTATATGGATTGTAAGATCAGATGTAAAATCCTAAAAGCTTTTAGAGGAGCTAAAAACATGTAATTTTGGACTGATCAAATTTTTAATATAATACACACACACACACAAATATACATGTTATTAAGCAAATACATTTGAAAAATCAAACTTCCTTCTGAAATAAACGTAATTGAAAGAAAAATGTTTAATTGCAAATGAGTGGAAATACATGTTTATCTAAGGGGTATCCCCAAAGTGAGGTAATCCTCAAACTTAAGACTCAAACTCAGAAGCACAACAATCCATGAGGGCCAGGAACTACTGTGCCCATCATAATACACGTGACCATTGGACGCTGAGGTGCATGAACAGATGTCCCGATTTGGTGGTCTGTCTGAAGAGAGACCTTCAGTGTTTAAGACCCGAAGCAAGCTTGGTACACTTTTATCGACCCAATGTAGCGGGGGTGAAAGGCAGAGTCGACCTTGCGCAGCCCGTTAATAGAACCCCAGACCTGTGGTTTTGAAGTACTATACACTTTCACTCAATCCTTTTCGGTGTAAAATAAAATTTAATGTTAGAATCTTATATAAATCCCTAATGAATGAAGGAGTCCAAACTTTTTTTTTCCATGTAAACTGTTTAGACGGAAATGGTTAATTATGAACATGTCACAAGTTGCATAAATTAAAATTAACCGTTATAGTTTTCATAGGTTTTTAAGGGTACAAAAGGTGTATTTCGGCTGCACGAATTAATTTTAAAAGGAATACGGTTACGAAAAAGTAGTACAAATCTATCTAAAGTAGGGTTGGTTACCTTAGATATTGTCAAACACAACAATGTATTGGAAGCCAATTCCACAATTCGTTGTTATAAAAATGTATGGAAAATTACAAGATTTATTTTTGCATTTGTAATTTATATATATATATAATTTTTCTTGGGAGCTTTAAAATCTAGAGCGGCATCCATCAAAACCACGGCTCTCTCTCTGTTTTTCCAGATCGCCCCTGACTAAGCCGGCTCTGCCATAGTAAGCGAAAATGCCGGATTTTGTTTGTCAAGATCATTTTATAGCAGACTGCATTTTTCATGTATTTTAGATGGTCGTTTTATATTTTCTACATCAATATCTTAATGTCTGAATTTAAAATTACATAAAATTCTTGACATTTGCATCAATGACCATGATAATTTTTATTAGTATATGAATGTGTCATCAAACGATTACATGACTAATATTAACACACATTATTTTAACCATTTAATTGATATCAAGTATAACATAACGCACACAAATTTTCTAAACTTTAAAATAAATATTTCGAAAACTACTTCAGATATACTCAAAATTTTTTATTCCTACGCTTTAGCTTCTCAGTTTTGCTTCTCTATGTAAGAATTTATTGTAATTGTATATTCATCAATTTTTTTAGTATATTTTTTGCTCTCAGCATGCGGTTTTCAACCGAATTGTATGAAATCTTCGAAATATATTAAATGAATGATTGAATATTAACGTCGCAATGTTCAGTTACACGAGGGCTTTTGGCGACGGACCACGTAATTTTGAACCATGGTCAAGTGACGTGGACGACACCTGAGCTGGCACCGCCCTCTCCTAACTACCCCACCACACCAACGGGAGGACGTTTCAGCTCTCGACAGATTTAACGTGCATCGCTGCCCTACACAGCGGGTCTTTAGTGGTACTGGGCTCGAACTCGTGACAAAGCAAGCCACGTTCCGATACCTATACCACTCGGCTACCGCGGCCGAAATATATTAAAAGATACCAAAGAAGCTATATAATAAAATTTGAAATTTTTATTATACTGAAACAATTGCTAAAACTTATGGTAAATAATTTTTAACTGCGGGATGCATTTTTTTTTTCGAAATTTCAAATAGAATTTCTAACATAAAATTTCTAGCTTTATAAGGTCGAGATTTCAAAAAATATCCAGATTTTAATTACTTATTCAGTTAGTCTTTAAAAAAGATAAATGTTGAGGTATTTTGTATAAATAGATATTTTTGAACAATATATAATTCGAATGTTTTTCAATAGCTCGAATTTAAAATTGGTTTTTATGTTTATTTATATGCATAAATGTCTACTGTAAATGTTTCCGTATATTTTTGATTACCATTTATTCAAACATTCAAGTTATAAAAAAAAATGTGTGAAAATCTTCATTCATGTTGTCTTTGATGTAAACTGAAGTTCAAGCACTTAAAATTCAAATATAATTCGGTGTATTTTAACAATATATAACCAGGCACTGTACTTAAACTTCCCTGAACACTTAGGCTTTGAAATCTAAAAAAAAAAACAACTAATAATCTTAATTAGTTTTTTTTTCGTTATTATTTTTATCAAAGTGTAAGAAAATGTTTCAAATGATTTGATGAAGTTTAAATTTATTCATTTTTAGTGGTTGGAAAATTGAAAAGGTTCCAAGCTTTAAAGAGTTTGATGTTTTATTAATTTTTTCGGTATCTTATAATAAAATAATCATGTTTCAAAAACTGAAAGCTTTGAATAAGAAAAATGAAGCGAAAGAGAATATACTTAAAAAAAAGATATAATTTGTCTAACTATATAAAATAGCAGATTGCCCTGACACACGCCCCAACTTGTTACAGTTTGAAATTAATATGAAACCAAAAGGGAATTGTAACATATTTTACTTATGCGTTGGGACTTTTGGAAACTTTTAAAATACAAGCTAGCAAAGAAACACACACCTCTTGGGTTGTAAAGAAATTTCTCTCCGATTTTTTACGATTGGGGGTCAAAACACGGGGTTCCCTGCGAGCCATAAAACTCCTGCTGTGTTGCTTCCTCCGTCCCTCATTATCTTTCAAGATGTTAAACCTTAAAAGGGGGAAAGGATTTTCAGAAAAGTGCGGCTAATCCGCTACTTGAAGGCAGAAAAATCCGTGCAGTCCATTTTCGAAGCCTCTCTAGTAGGGCGGAAAAATCCGTTCTGATATTCAAGGACTGGGCGAATCAAGGTTGTATAAGTTATTTTAAGTGTGGAGGCGTCTGAAACCCCAGTCTCTTCCAGAAAGATATTTTTAAGATCTTAAGTATCTTTCTTGTTTTATCGGCTGTTTTTTCAATATGATTACCGCAGTTCACTTCCGAGTCTAAAGTGAAACCAAGACAAGTAGGGTATTTACTGTTATTCAAGCACTCAGGAAATTAGTTGTAAAGATGCCTATTATTCATAAAGAGGCTGACAGTAGACTTTAAAACATTGAAAGTAATTTTGTGGTTGTCTGAAAACTCCGGAATATTTACTAAGGACCTATTCAGCTGGGATTCCATTTTGCTAATATTTGCATCACTGCACCACAAAACGATATCATCAGCGAAAAGTCCAATTTGAGAAGGGTTAACATATTTTTCAACCCCGGAAATAAACAATGAGAAAAGAGTTGGACTCAAAACACAGCCCTTGGGAATTCCTTGATAGGTTTTCTAAGAATCCGAGAAAGTAGCATGAAAGTTGACACAAAAATTTCGGTGATTTAGAAAGTTTGAGATCCAGGGCAGAGCTTTACCTTTAATGCCAAAAACACCAAAGCACTTGCTTAACAGCTTATATTTCCATACCCTATCAAAGGGCTTTGACACATCTAAAAATGCCGCCATGGTGTGTCTCGTTGGTTTGTGATTCTGAGAATCTCTAACGCATTGGATGAAGTATAAATGGTCAACAGTAGAGTGACCCTTACGAAAAGCAAATTGCTTCGGGGACACTAAGTTATTAGTGTGTAAATCGTGAGTCAATCTCTGCAGCACCATGCATTCCATTAGTTTGCATAGGTAAAAGAAATAGGACGATAGCTTGTCGTAAGACCGGCATTCTTGTTGGGTTTACGAATGGGAATAATGATGGCCGATTTCCACTGTCTTGGTAGTTTGCCAGTTTTCCATGACAAGTTACATATGCATAACAGTCTTTCCCTACCCAAAATTCCAAGGTGGGACAAGAAATGTCCAGGGATTTGTTGGTGTCCAGATTTTGAAGGGCATAATATAGTTTGGGTAAGGGGAAATCAACTTTGAATAATGGGTTATCTGTCCCTACAAGATTTTATTTGATTTTTGGTGACTCTGGCCAAGTGTTTGTAAGAACTATTAAAAGCAAGTCTACTTTCATTTGCGTAATACGCTTCTCGAGCATCCACCGAGACATGTTCATTATCACTAATGATAGCATTAGTTTCTTCGTTACTAGGTTTTAAGAGGTCTCAGGGGTGTTGAATTTCTCTAGAGGTCTGAAAATATAAACGATTTTCAAACGGGTATAATTCTTTTAAATTTAAATTAAATGATTCGAATCTTTTACATATTACTTAAAATAGAATGGAACTTCAGAAAAGTATAAAATGTTTAAAATATAATAATAATTTTAAAAGTCATTAACATATGAAAACTCTATAATAAATATTAAGTATTTTTTGCTTTGGGCACGCTATTTTCTAAAATATTAGCCTCTGATGTATAAAACTTTATAGAATTATACAATGCATCTTACTCTTTCAACCCTACCTAATTTTAGTATTATATATCATTTGTATTTCAAAATATTTGTAAAATATTGCAATTTTTTAAATATTTTTTAAAAATGTATTTTTTTATTTATTAAAAATGTATTTTTTTATTTATTAGAAATGTATTTTTATTTATTAAAAATGTATTTTTTTATTTATTAAAAATGTATTTTTTTATTTATTAGAAATGTATTTTTTATTTATTAAAAATGTATTTTTTTATTTATTAAAAATGTATTTTTTTATTTATTAAAAATGTATTTTTTTATTTATTAAAATATGTAAGTTTTTATTCTATTGATATAAAAGTAGCTACAAAGTATTAAGAATACATTTGTCTTTATAAATCAACTTATAGCTAGTAATTAAACTTACTCTTTTAGAAAATAGCATGCGCGACGTAAAACTTAATAAATATTTCTAGAAAAGTTTCTTATTTTCATATGCTTATAATTTCTAAAATTATGATTATATTTTAAACATTTTATACTTTACTGAAGCCCCATTCCTTTATAAGTAATGTGTAAAATATTCGAATTATTTAACTTAAATTTAAAGAAATTATACCTGGTTGAAAATTGTTTATATTTTCAAACCTCTAGAGAAATTTAACACCCCTATGACCCCTAAGTTATCAATTTGCTTAGCCAGCTTCCATAATTTAGTATTTGAAGCTCTATAGTCTACCTTTTCACATAGATTCTGCCAGTTTGATCGTTTGACTTGTGCATAAATTTTCTTAATTTCAGCTTTCAGCTTATTCAATTCAATTTTGTTGTCCAAGCCGCCATTTTGGGCAATTACTTTTAAGAGTTCCGTCCTTTGGGCAATCAATGGCTTAATAAGGTCTGAATTGAGGGCAAAGAAAGAACGGGTCTGTTTACTTTTTCCCCTAGGGATTAAAGACTTACCAGCTGTAAAAATGGAGTGCTTGAAATAGGACCATTCCTTTTCCAAGTTGTCCGAAATAGGTTCTTGCGATAAAAGATTTTTAGAGATATTTTCAAACAGACTCCAGTCGGCTTTCTTAAAATCCAGTGGGGTTCTTCACACCATTACAACTTACTTTAAGATCTATTTCGACTAAAATAGGAAGGTGATCGCTGCCAATATTGTCCAGTACTCACCAGGAACTGTAAGGAAATAAACCAGGACTCATAAATGCCAAATTCAAGACATCAGTAGAACCGTAGCTGTTAGATCGGAAAGTGTGAGTGCCATCATTTAAACACAAGAAAGCTTTGTTGTTGACCAAGTTACTCAGCTCCAAACTTCTTGCATTTGTAATAGTGCTACCCCAGGTAGTATTCTTGGCATTGAAGTCTCCTAGTATTATAGTGTTGTCATCAAAAAGACCTTCCATCCTGTTTGTATCAAGATGTTGACTATTTGGAGGATGATAGAGGTTCTTGATGGTAATAGTGCGATCCTTAGAGAGGACAGTTATACCTAAATATTCGAGAGGTGCCATTGCCAATATCTGGTAGTCTCTGAAAAGGGACGTCACGAGTAAGAAACATGAGTCCGCCTCTACCAGAAAAGCTCTATCCCTTCGGACGATATTATATCCTTTAGCATTCAGAAGTCTCTGCTCGCATAATTAAGTTTCCTGATGAGCTATAATTTCCACATGTAGTCTATCAGCTATTTCTAGAATTTGGTCTAACTTAATTCTTGTAGCTACAGTACTTAATCCATTAATATTGCATTGCAGCAAACGAAGATATTTGGAAAATCTTTTACATTGTGGAGACTGTAACATATTTGTCACACAGGGTCCTCTACCTAAGTCCTGTGCGCGTCCTTGATTTACCTGCGCGATGGACGATGCAGTGGGAGAATAAAATAAATGCGGTTGGTCCATGGCGAGGGGTATTATGCAGCTTCCCTTTAGGCGAGGAACCACTTGGGCGAAAGACTGACTAAACCTCATACCTGTTGGTCCTCGGAAGGTATTTTATTGCCCTTCTACCACCTATTGGAAAACCAATAGAGGCATTCCCCGATCTGCCACCTGGGGACGCGCCATGTAGGGGTTACAGGCTCCCCCTAGGGTTCCACCAATATAAATAAATATTCCAATATAAATATTCCACCAATATATATATAAATATATAGAGAGTGTGGGCTAATAGTAGGAATTGAAAAATAGCTACTTTTATGCTATCTTTAGCACTTTAGGAAATATACAATTTTTCAAAGCTCAACTCTGGGAGCAATCTGCAATTTTAACAGTTAATCGGATGTACTAGATTATTGAAATTAACTTATTGTGAGTTAGAGCTCCTTGCTATGATCCTTCTCAAATCCCGATGGCTCGATCAGCTACAAGGTTATTTCTTTCCACAATTCCTGGAGGTCTACGACGATAATTAATCTCAAAATGCGTGACCACCCAATCGCTGCTCACCTTTTCTGATTTTTGGATTTCACGCTTAACGATCGACGGTTAACTATCAACTTCACACACTCATTGACAGGGCTTAAATAGTAATTACATTTGCATAAAATCACGTCATCTCTACGGAAAGTGGTTTTTAAACTAAAACCACAATTAAGAATAGTTTCTCCACGAGAAATAGTAGAAGAACCAGAATAGTACCCCGGTTACAACTTTACTTTACCAAAAACTTCATCTGAAGTGAATGAGTATTTGGATTGAATTTCCAAGTTTGTAAAGCATTTTTTAGAGATAGCTAAGCGCTATCAGCTGTACCATTTGCTATTTATGGAGGATGTGTGAACATTTGTGATTTGTGAAACAGGTAATAATATAAAAACCAATGTAAGCAAAAATATCGTGCATACACTGGGCTAAAAATGCTTCAAAGTGGGCTAAACAAGGAAAAAAGAATTTTAAAATGAATTCTACGTTTGAGATTTTTGCTCATCTATCTTCACATGATATGTTACCTTGAGAAAAGCTAAAGTGAAGTACCAGTTGACTCCGCTCGTGTCTCATTAATTCTTAACATAGTCTTGTAGAAAATATTTATCAACTTGTTCAGGAATTTCTCTGTCGGTATCCACCAGTCAAATATCAATAAATAAATATTAATAAAAATGTCAGAATAACACCTATGTAGGACTCTAATTTTTTAAATATTATTTGGAAGCATATTATAGAAGTACAATGCTGTATTATCTTAAAATAGACCTGATAAATCAATTCTTTTTGAGACATTTTTTTTTTAAAAAAATGTTCCTTTTTTTTAGTCAAAAAAATATTTTGCCATTTTTGTTTTAAATTTGTGTTTAGAAAGTTATCTAATATAGAAATTAATTTGTCATGCATGTATATTTTTTCCAGATGTATTATTTAGTTGCTGCCAACTCAAATGAAAAAATAAATCTTAGTTTATTTTATATATTTAAAACAAAATTTTAAATATTTTATCCTCTATAATTTTTTAACATATACATAATGGATATGTTAATGTAATAAGAGAATTTTTGTCGTTACAACTCCAAAATCAGAAGTGCAAGGATAAACTGAAAACTAAAATAACTGCAAACACAATTATTTCTGCTTTAATTTTCTTAAAAATTTCCTATCTCTTAATCAAAGTAAATAAAAATAATAATAAAATAAATATTAGCAGGTACAAGAAATAATTATTACTTTTATGTAGTATTTCTTAAAACTGATTATACAGACTGAAAGGCAGGTAATAAATTTGTGCATTTACATCGTTACAAATTTGCGTGGGTGAAACACAGCCGGCGACTTCAAGAACAGAAATAATGGCAACTGGGCACAAGGACGAACAAATAACTACATGCAGACAAATCAACGTATTTACACTAAGAACTATTAAAATAGATAAGTTACAGCAATGAAAAACGCACTCGTTATAAACGAGCTTTACAGCTTTCCAAAAACAACTCTCTGGAACGGTTCCATTAACAAGAACTCTGACAAATAAAGCCTGTATGTCTTATTGAAGAGAACTCTCAAGCAGAGATTCTCATCTGGACTCGTCTCAAAGGTCCTTTTTTGTATAACTTCATAAAAATGTTTGATTCCATGGACTTCTTGATAAATCCTTGGTGATATAATGGGATGCGGTTGTCCAGTAGTCAAGGTATCGGATGATGGCAGACATGTCATGAGTTCGAACCCAGTACCACTAAAGACCCGCCGTGTAGGGCAGCGATGTACGTTAAATCCGTCGAGAGCTGAAACGTCCTCCCATTGGTGTGATAGTTAAAAGAGGGGGTGCCAGCTCAGGTGTCGTCTACGTCACTTGACCATGGTTCAGAATTACATGGTCCGCCGCCAAAAGCCCTCGTGTAGCTGAACAGTGCGACGTTAATATTCACTCATTTATTGGCGATACAATTTTTCACCAGAGTTGTCGACAAATCTGTCGCCTTCTGGTAACCTAACACTCACATCTCATCGGGTTGCCATAATCTTATCCAACTACATGCAGGGAAGCGAACTTTCCTTATAAAACTCTAGTTTCCCGAAGTAGAGTGCTACTGCGTAGAAAACAGCATACATGATGTGTTTCATTGTTTACAAAATGTTTGCAAAATTTCGATGACAAAAATTTAGAAGATTTCACAAGTAGCATTTCATTTTAAAAATTAGCTTAATCTGTCATAAACAATATTATAAAAAATGACATCGAAAATCATTATATGTTTATCGTTACTTTTATTATTTAGTCATTTTTCTCGAAGAGTCAATTTATTCATAATTAAATTTCAGATTTTTTACACTCATGTATATTTATAATTTCCTTATATAATATATGTTTACATATATTTACTTCTGTTTTTTATAAAGAACGGTTACTCTAATTTTAAATGCATCACAATTTCTAATTGGTTTTACGTTGTTAATATAAATAAAGATTCTGCATTTATTATATTTACGCATAATGGCTATATACATGATACATAGTTTATAGGATTGATATTCAAGCATGACTTTAAAGATCACCCTCAATTAGTAATTCTGCAAATTCAAAAAGAGCTGTTTGACATTTTATTCTTTATTGTATATCAACAAATAATAAGCCCAATACGTTATTGCAAACACACTAAAAGTCAGCGGAAACAATACGCGAGAGGCGAGATCCACTCGGGTAACATTTTTCAAGACTAAACCACACAGCCACCAGCTCCTTCCGTTTCGTTTCGATGCTTGGGAAGACACAATTGAATTATTGTCACTCTCGTCTACGTTGAGGACCCACGATCCATTGGGTTTGGTTTTAGGACTTTTTTCTGTTCCTTCAGGTCCAGAATTCTTGGAGAGTTGGACCTGAAACATAACGGGTGTTTTGTGAATTTATACGTGAAATGTTTACTCTTTTATTCACAAACTTTAATTCAACCAAGACATTGTTACAGGTAAACAATGTGTTGTTGGGGTTACTTTTGCCACCTGATCGATAGAAACATCGGATCGAGGTCCACGAAATTCATCGTTGCTAAGGGTTAGATTTTTACGTCTATCGTTAGCCTTAGCTTTGAGCACCTTGCAGGTGACAGAACGGTTTTGCTCGGTTCCACTCCAATTTTGATAGAGAATGCCATGGGGGTTGTCAGAGGCCTCCCACCTCTTTCCCTCTTCCACCAACCTCACGAGAGGAGTCCCTACGGCACCGTAGTCAGCGTTACTAACCACTATACCGGATGGGCGGCGGTAATCAATGAGGAATGCTCTATGCTAGAGGTGGGCAAATAACCGACAGCAAAGATTTTTTTTGCACCTCACCAAGAAATTTAAAAAATCCACCTTGAACCGAAATTTCTTTCCTATGCACGACCAAATTTTTATCTCGTATTTTCTACTAGGGTGTAGTGAGGAAGTCAGGAAGGAGAGATGCCAGGCTCAAGTGGGGTCCTTGTCACTTGACCTTCGTTCAAAATTAAGAGGTCCTTCGTCAAAAGCCCTAGAGTAGCTGAATAGTGCGATGTTAATATTCACTTATTCACACTCACTCGCCACTAAATATTTGAAGTTTAAAGAAGGCCGAGATGCGCTCGTTAAATCTGTCTGTGATCAAAATCTAAATAATGTCATGTTGTGGAACTATGGAGCCCAGGTGTCGTTCTCGTCCCTTGAAAGGGGTTCGAAATGACGATTTCCGTCGTCGTCAATAGCTTTTATGTTGCTGGATAGTGCGACGTTAATAAACTCACTCACTCAAACGAGACATAATAATGTTAGAATATGTTCTGCTTCGAAAAAATTAATTTAAGAGTTTAGATTCAACATTAAACAAGTATAGCTCTAAATAAAAAAATTCTAATTTATACTCTACTTCTAATGTCATCTAAATTGAGAACTGCATAATTTAGTTTTGCTATGATTTCATTTTTGATCCTTTCCATACTTGAGGAGGTAGAAAGTAGAGGGCATTTTCCTTTCATGTTTTTCAGTTTCTAAGAATTTTTTTTGTTTGCTTTTAAGTATTTTATAAATTTAAAAATGAGCGTGTATTTGTCTTGAATTGTAACTAAATAGTTAGCTACGACTCAATTTCTTTTATCTCTCGTAATCGACTAAATTTGAAGATTTAAGCAAGAATATTTTTATGCATAATAATTTAATCTTTTTTAAAAGAATTCCAAATTATTTTAGTGTCGTTATGTCTTCAGTGTTTTTTATGAATTTTTCTTTTTCGGGTTTCAGACATTTTTTTTTTGTTTCTTTTACATTCTTGGTTGTTATACATACGAACAATTTTATGAGACTAATACTTACATGTTTAATCACATAACTGTTATAAGAGATGGCAAATTCAACCAAGGTGGCAAACACCATAAAGATGCAGACAAAAAGCCAAATATCTAAAGCTATAATGTAATTCAGAGACGGAAGCTGAGATTTGTGATTCTGAACCTATATGAAAATATAAAAAACATCTAATTACAAATAAATTGAAAGCATTATTTGATAATTTTACTAAAAATCTATACCTCCAAAAAGGGCTAAAGGGCTTCCAGTTATTTATAAATATTTATTTACACGTGCCTTTTAAGTTGACCCAAAACCTTGGCAACAGCAAAAGCTAAAATTTGGTGCGGTCATTTACTGAGAGCATCATATTTGAACGTCATTATCAGTTTGTTTACAGCTTTCTTCTTTTACTGAGGCTACATTTTAGCAGCCTTTGCAGACTCGGTAAGTACCCAAATGTGAGAGCCATTTCATGGTGGAACCATTTAGTGGTGGCCTCGCCACCAAATTTGGACGCTGGAATTAATTTTCAATTCAAGTTCTCGTCGAATACTAAATATTGCCGTGATTTAATTTTGCCGAGAGTACCATAGCCAAATTGATACTCAAGGTACCTTTTACATACCACATAATCACATGGCTTGCGTATCTACGATTTTGGCATTCAGAAAATCTATCAACTCCAACCGGGGTCGAACTCGCAACCTCCGGCTTACGAAGGCTTCTACTTCTAAATCACCGGAACCGACGTTAGCTTACAGTTTTATCACTTCATAATCAACTAACTTAAATATTAACTCATATCTTCGGTTTCGGTTATTTTTGCCCCCCCCCTCGTACCTGACACATCAAAGTGAGAACTTTGAACCTTAACAGGTTTAATGCACTTTAGTTCCTTACATGGCAGTTCTTTAGAAGCCCTAGGACTCGATCCCATTCCCACTAGTTCTCGACCAAGACCATGTGGTTTTTATGGCCAAAAAAAAGGGGGAGAGGGGAAGGAATACGTAAATCTTGTGATGTTCCTCCCCTTGGAAATACATCTCTCGAAGTATCAGCGTGAGCTAGAGGTGTAGGATCAGCGAAAGAACTAGGATCAAACATTATCTTAATATGACTTTATTAAGATATTCAACTTAAACCTTTAACAAATTCAATTATAATAATTAATATGAGAGAACCTACGATGACGCAATACGCAACACACAATATATATATTTATAATAAGACCTAATCCAATTCAGAACAATATCAATAAGCGAACCGCCTAATCCTCGATTCTAATATTAAGTAATCAATCCTACCTTATTATAGCTTGTAGTAGCTCTTGTCTTTATATTCAATGGGATGCAACTGTACGGCTTCCTTCTAATCGAGCACCAATATGTATCCACGTCACATAGAACTTATTCAAACTTGAAACACGAACTGTAGTAACTATCAACTGCCACAACCCGCATCAATTGTCTAACATTCCTTTATGTTGCCATACCGCTTACTCTAAGATCCGATATTTAAAGTCCGTTTATTTGCATCTCTTATTCACATTTCATTTCTTGGATTTGGTTGGAAAAGAGTTGCCATTAATTCTGGCCGAAAGAACCCAAAGGACTTGTTAAAGAAAAGACGCGTGAAATGTCACAATCTAATTGAAATAAATATCCTCATAAGATAAAGTGGAAAACTGGAAATATCAGCCTGGTCCCATTATGATGGTCGAAAAGAACTAATTTCATCGATAGTTTTCTGTAATATCTTGGTGGTGTAAGATGTTCAGGAATCAAATACTATCAGCTCCACTTCGTGAAAAACTAATTCCAGATCTAGATAAGAAGCAGCGCCGTCCTCATTGCCATCCTTCTTCTTCACCCACTGGACTTTTCTCTCTGGCCGATCAATTTTAAGTTACACTCCACAGAAAGTTAATGGCCGTGATAGCCTAGTGGTCATGGTCACGAGCTCCTGGACGGTGTGTCACGACTTCGAGCCTTAGGACCACTGAAAACCTAATGTATAAGGGGGCTGATCGACGTTAAATCTATTGAGGCTCAAAGTCCTCCCATTGGCATGGTAGATTGGAGAGGAAGATGCCAAATCAGGTGTTGTCCTATTCATTTGATCATGGCTCAGAATGACGAATTCCGTCGCCAATAGTCCTCGTTTTGCTTTAAAGCACAACATTAATAAACATTCACTCACCCACAGAAAGTTAAAATGTCCCATTGCTACATCGAATTTTTTCCAAGTACGGAACAAAATGTCGCAACCACTACCCAGACACTCGACTCCATTAACCCTTTAACGGGCACAAAGCTGAAATACACTTTTCTGGGATAAAGTACTTGATAAATGTAGCGTTCTCATCCCCTATAAACATTATTTAGTCATAAAAAAATCTGATCAAGGTCTTTTTCCTGGGCTAAACGTTATAGCCACTGCACACTTAGGACATTTAACTTACTTTTCAGGACAGAAATAATGAATGGTATTAGAATAAACTTTTTATGAAAAAATTGACATTTATGTAATAAATATTTCAATATCAATTAAATACAAAGTATAAGTGTAATTAAACAATAATAGAATAACTGTTCAACATAAAATATACTTATTAAGAATATATATAGAATTCTTAGAATATACATTGAAATTGGTATATATCCACATTTTATATTTTACTTAATCTTAGTATAAAAGGTTAGAAATATAAAGTAATACTTTGAGAATTTAAATTAGTTATTTCACAAATTTGATGAACTATTTGCTGTGTAAATTTATAATATGCAAACGTTTTTTCCGAGCGGAAAAGCTGTAATGAAAAATTTTCGAACTCGAGAATCTTGTACCACATATTGTAAAATTGTGGTACAATTATTGTTTATATTTCAGAAACCCTCAACATTCTCACATGATTCTAAGTGTGGAGAAGAGCGAGAATTTCTAGGTCATGTTTCTGTTCCGTGTGGGAAGTGGATAGAGCCTCTAGCCACATATAAAAGCTTTCCAAAAACCTAAATAAAACCTTTTTTTTAAATTGCAAATTTGCTCAATTCATTCAGATGAGAGAAAAGTATACTTAAGACATGTCGAAATTTTTTTCAAATATCAGAAATTTTATTTATAGTAATCAAAGTACAATTTCTAGATTTACACCGAGAAACACTATTTTTAACTACCCATCAGGGGACATGAAATGCAAAAAAAGGGTATCGTGCTGCCATCTGTATTGATTTCTATGCGGTTTAGCTTCAATTAACTCATGTGGATGGACTAAATATCCATCCACCGCTTGGAGAAATTTTTTTTAATATGTGGTTAGACCAGTGCTTCTCAAACTTTCAATACTGGCGCCCCCCTTTTCGATCACAATTTTTTCGCGCCCCCCTTATATATTAATAATGTACTGAATGTAATAATAATGCACTTTGACGCTAAAGTTACAATAGGCGATCTTAATTATAAACCATACAAATTAGTAACATAAGTATTAAATTTTGTATACTACTTTTAAGCAAAATAAAATAAATAATAGGATAATTATTATGTTATTTTTCCTTTCTCTAAGTTTTAAATTGAACATACTGCAAAATGCGGTAGCTGCTTAGAAGACAAAATATAGATATCTGCTAAATATAGAAAAAGAACTCAGAGGGTCAATTTATAATAATAAAAGCATTCCTTATAAAACTTTGCTTTCCAAGACAAGCTCATGGACGTCATTAATACTTATTAAACTTGTTCTTAATTTAGTATTAATTTATTAGTTATAAAATATTCTGTGCAGCACTGATACATTAAAAGTATACCGGCTGAAGTGCCCGCTCTTTGCTCGAGTTCATTTATAAAAAAATAAAACATTATTGATATAATAGCTGAATTGTAAGGGAAGCAAAGCCAAGTGCTCGACAATGTTTACAAAAACGTAAAATGAATTTTTTAAAATCCTTGCTCAAATTATAATTAGTTTTAAGCGAATTGTATTTTTAAACCTCACAGAATTAGCATTTATAATTGATGTTAAACAGTAGCGCACACAGGAATTTTACAAGGGGGGCGGGGTCGAAAGTTCACCAATCTTGTATCAGGTTCCTTTTGATTTTGTCGATTTCCGGGAACAAAACACAGTAAAAAACTAATTCTTGAATAAATAATTAGCATTAATGAATAAAATTAATCATTAATAACAAATACTTAACTAAATTTTGCGTACTATAAACTTAGAATTATAATCAATCGGAAAAAAATCAAGGGCTTTGGGGGGAGTCCGGACCCCCCCCCTTGTGTGCGCGTCACTGATGTTAAATAATGATCAATAGTATAAAATATCGATGAAGAATAATTGTATTATTTTTAATATTTAAAGCGAAAAGACTTCAACACGTTTTAGCCCGGGAGCAGACGCGCACTCGATACGGTCGGGGTTATTGAGTCACCCCAATCCTTTTTTTTATAATTATTTTATTGTACACGATACAAATCGTGATTACAGTGAATAATTTAACTAAGAGAAAGTTTACTTACCTACTTTCAAGGACTTTTCAATTTTTCTTTGGAAATAAATAAACAGTTTTGCCAGAATTAAAGATTTCGTAATCTGTGTGTCCCGCGCGACCAATTCCGGGTAAAATTTATTATGATAATATGTATGTTACTGCTAAAAAAATTGTGTGAAACGTTTTTCGTTATGATTTATACGTTGAGAATATTTATAAAAATATGTCTTGGCCAAGTAATCCTTCATGTGCTTGTTGTGTGTGTGTGTGCTCTCCGTGGTTTTCCAAATATCATAAAACTCTTTTGCATGAAAAAAAGCGCAACAGAGAACACATAAGAGAGGGGTCAGAACTAACTGTACCAATAATTTAGAAAGTCAAACAGATTACAGCTATAATGTGCAGTATTTCAAAAATAATGACAGTGATGAATTTTTTATGTTCCTAAAGTTTTTCGATTCTGGGTCCGGGATCTGTTTTTTCCTCTGAAAGAGTAGTAAGTTAGGTTAAAAAAAAGCGTAATAAAAAATCTCTCATCACGGGATGACAGCAAATCAAATAAAAGTTTTTGTTATTTGGTTATAGGATCAAAGATTGATAATTAGGTATTGAAGTTTTTATTTTTGGTTGCTTAATATCGCCTATAAATTATATCAGAGTAAAAGTGCATTTTTTATTATGTCTGAAAGTATTTTGTTTTAATTCATTCCAGTAAACTAATTATTTTTTAAATCTTTTATTTTCGATATGCTCGCGCCCCCCTCGTAAGGTCATCGCGCCCCCCAGGGAGGCGCGCCCTACAGTTTGAGAAGCACTGGGTTAGACGTATTAGCCACTGCCCGCTAAAGGGTGAACAAGAATCAGATCGATGTTCCTATTTTTTGATACACATACCTGAGTGCAAAGAGTGAGTAGGGAAGTGACACTCAAGGCCACTCTTGCTGGAGCAGCCTCCACCCTGATCCAGAAGGATATCCAGCTCACGGCCACGATGAGGGTGGAGGGGAGGAACACGTTAATAAAGCTGCCCATCAGTTGACGCACAAACACGAAGAGAACAACAAGCTCATCTGTAATTGATAAACGATAGAATTGAACCATTGTGCTGCTGCCAGAATTAATTTGACTTATTAAGAATTACTTTGTCCCAATAATAGGCTTACACAGCTAATTGTACCTTTAATATTAGTGATGGATTTAGGCTTAGGCCCGGGCCTAGAGCAGCATATTTTTAGGGGCACCAAAATTTTCAAGGCGCCAAATAAAGGGTGTTTTTTTGAGAGGTATAGAACTTTAAATTGCAATAAAACAACGATGTATTATTCGATTGACATGAATTTTTTTATTCGAAAGATAATCTTGGGGCATTACATTTTAAATATGATTTCTGGCATAGGACTGCAACGGCTGGCTCGGATGTAGTCCAATCTGGACGTCCAATTTTCGATGACTTTTTCCAACATTTGTGGCCGTATATCGGCAATAATACGGCGAATGTTGTCTTCCAAATGGTCAAGCATTTGTGGCTTATCCGCATAGACCAATGACTTTACATAGCCCCACAGAAAATAGTCTAGTGGTGTTAAATCACAAGATCTTGGAGGCCAATTCACAGGTCCAAAACGTGAAATTAGGCGGTCACCAAACGTGTCTTTCAATAAATCGATTGTGGCACGAGCTGTGTGACATGTTGCGCCGTCTTGTCGGAACCACAGATCCTGGACGTCATGATTGTTCAATTCAGGAATGAAAAAATTAGTCATCATGGCTCTATACCGATCACCATTTACTGTAACGTTGTGGCCTTCATCGTTTTTGAAGAAGGATTCCACCAGCCCATAAAGCGCACCAAACAGTTTTTCTGGATGTAACGGTGTTTCGACATACACTTGTGTGTGTGGATTAGCTTCCCTCCAAATGCGGCACTTTTGTTTGTTGATGTAGCCATTCAACCAGAAGTGCGCTTCATCGCTAAACAAAATTCGCTTATGAAAATCGGGAACAACGGCAATCTCGTTTTGGGCCCATTCGACGAATCTACGCCTTGCTTGATGATCATTTTGATGAATTGCCAAACCAAACTGAGAATAAATAACTTGACAGCTGTTAAATCGGTCACCATCTTGGAAAGTAATGCCAACTTAAACTTCTATACCTGGAAAAAAAAACACTCTTTATTTGAAATCGATTTTGTTTTTTATCATCTGTGAGACCAAATGTCAATGTTTTTTTTCTTTATTTAATTCATGCCTAAATTCGATACCTAAATTTAATTCAAATCGAATATTATTATTCGCATTATTTTTTTTTATTATTATTGTTATGTATAAGTGCGTCAAATTAACTTGTTTCTAACGCACCGTCAAACCTAAGTCCGTGACTGTTTATCATCGCACACTTTTAGCACAAATATGAAATTATACATATTCTAAGCAAGTAATGTAAAAAAAAAACATTTTTTTAGTCAATTCATACTTAGATCAACAAAGAAAAATAATTATTTTAGCCACTTTTTGCTAAAAAGTTACAATTAATGTAAATATGTATATACATATGACAGAATCACAACATTCAGTGGTAATTATTTTTTATTAATTATCACTATAGTATCGAATTGTCATTCAAAACAGTCATGTACATAAAATTTCAGTTCAATTGAATGCTTTAAAACGCGAGAAAAAAAATCTTTTAAAGTTTTGACACAAGTCGCCAAAAAGGATGCCAACTTGGCTGTATTTGTAATTCTTTGAATAATTAGTTTTAATTAATTTTTATTAATTATAATTAAATTACAGTATTGTCATCTAAAATAATTATGTATGTAAAATTTCAGCTCAAATGTGTGCTTTAAAATGTATATTATTAACGATTGAAAATTCCACCAAAATAAATAAATATACAGAAAGTGTGAGTTAATGGTAGGAATTGAATGAAAGAACTGTTTATATGTTTCTCATGCTAAAAAAGCGTTAAAATCAAAACTTAATAAAAAAAAAGTAAAACTGAAGTTAAAATCAATAGAATTAAACTTAACGAATCAAATTATAATACGTAACAAACAAAGTCAAATTTTACACTTTTTTGATTTTAAAAAATTGTTTCAACTTTTTCCAAAAATATATAATTTTTATTAGAAAAAAAACTAAAACTGTTCTGTGACCCAATATTTAAAAAATAATTAAAGCAAAATATTTAAAATCAAAATTTAAAAATTATTTATACTCATTTAATCAATATGTTAATTTACATATCATATGTATACAAAGTTTACATAAATTTTAAATTTAATTAAGCTAATATGAATATTAGATTTTTCGTCATGACATTATCAAATAAATATACGCAAGGTTTATGAAATTTATGTGATATTTTTTTTTCTTTTTGTGCTCAGTTTTGTTTTGCCCTGTTTTCAAAAAAATTTTAAAAATTAATATGTTTATCTCAAATAACTTAAGAACATATTAAGAATTCTGGTGAGGTGATGAAATTAGGCATTGAAACAGAATTATTTTTTTACGTAGACATTTTGCTATATTTTTACTAGAGGATTAAAGATAGACGAAAATGGCTATAATTGTCAGTTTCTCTCTTATAAAACTTTTTTCAAATTTATGTTTAACTTTATGAGACATTTTCTAGATATAAAGTTACTTAGAATTTAAAAATTTGATTTCAGTTTTCTGTAGTATTTACAGTATTTAGGGTTACTGAGAAATTTCTAGGAATTTAGACTTAAGAAATCTTATAATAAATATTAAACCAACATTACACACTCACAAAACTTCATTAAATTAAGACTTAGAACTTTCTAATAATAGATATGCTATGGGTATAAATTTAATTCCATATATAGTTTTTATTTCCATTTAGCTAAAAATAAGAGGTCTTATATCGGTATCTTTGCAATCTCTTTTAATCGCCGATCCAAAAGAATGCACACACATATATATATACACCACACCATTCTAGATTTATTTTAGGGTAAAAAATTCCATACAGTTTAATGTAGATAAAACAAAAGTTTATGAAGCTCATACATTTATATTAGTTATGATTTAATACTCGTCTACATTGATTCACCCCTGAATTAAATAAAATTTGTAAATCTCTTTTCTTTAATGTAAAATAGAATAGTATTCCACACACACACATTTCGTAATTAGCGCTTTAAAATACTTCATTTATATCAAAAACCATAAGATAATTGCGTAAAATATAATTGATCCATAGAATATTTTGAAGCTTACTTTCTCTCTTAGTGGCAACAGGTTTTCTGAAAAAGAACTGAAGTGGCTTGAAATCTTCCTCAAGCGAAAGACCAGAACCATTTGTTTTTTGCCATTTGATGGAAATATGGTTTCTAAAGTCATCCACTAAAAAACATGTTCATTAAGTTATTTATACAGCTGCAAGATAGTCAATTCTTAAGCTTAAATTTACGTTTCATATATATTAGGAAAAATTTCACTCGATAAAGATCAGAATATTCTGAAAAAAGTAACAAAATTTAATCTAAAGGAAAACTTATACAACAAAGAATAATTGATCAAATAAAAATATGTTTCATTCACATAAAATATAGCATTGGAATCATATACTATAACTAATCAATACTATTCATAATGTATAAAGTTATCTTGATAAATAGAAATAACTCACTTCAGTATAGCTCTTTAGTGCATAAATATTTTTACACTAAAATACCAAAAGACGTGCGATAGCAATATACAGATTTATAATTAAAAATAACATCGTTTATCTTTCTTCTAAGAAATTTAAAATGCGCAATATCATTGCTTGCAATGATTAATGAAAAAAGTTTTTTAACGTTATATTATGGGCTCTTGAGTGGGATTGACAGTTTGATCATGAAATGCTAATTGGAATTAGATGCAGGGGCATTCCACACAGAAAAACGTTAGGGGAGTGCTTCTCACACGTTCAATATCTGAGAACCAATCTTCAATCATAATTTTCATCACGCCCCCCACAATAACAATGTGTTGATTGCAAAAGTAATGTACTTTTACGCTATAGCTACAACACGACCTTAATTATAAACTGTATAAATTATTAAGAACAATATTAAATTTTGTATAAATTACTTTTAAATGATACATATTTTTAAGTAAGTTACTTTTAAGTAATAGGATTATAGTATTCTGTTACTTTTCATTTCTAATTTTTAAATTGCAATTAATATGCAACTTGTATTTCAGTTTTTATTGAGTCGGAATGTGCACTCATGGACAAAAAAATTAGCGCATCAAGAAATAATTGCGGGATCGTAACGAAACTTGGCATGAAGGTACATATCGGGGAGATATACAAATGATTAGAAATGCAGCGTGATTGCGCATTATGTATAGCCGGTAGATGGCGTTTAACGTCGTTCTCCGTGGAGTATAAAGCAGGTAACCAAAGCTTGTTTGAGTGTGTTGAACCATTTACAAAGCAAGAGCTGAGGTAGACATGTCATTAGGCCGTTTTCGAAGACAATATGAGCAGATGTCGTAGTTTGAGAGGGGGAGAATCATCGGCAGGATGGACGCTGGGTGGTCAGCTAGGCTATTAGCTCGTCAAATAGGTCGATTTGAGTGTGCTGTGAGGAGGTGTTCGGACCAGTGGATCCGAATTTACACGAAGACCAGGCTCAGGCAACCCTCGACAGACCAGTCGTCGAGAAGACCGCCACATCGTAAGAAATGCACGCGTACAGCCAACTACTTCGTCGGCCGCCATCCAGGCACAGGTAGCACCTCCACTAGGATCATTTGGGACGGCGAGTTGGGTATCCCACGAGTTTGAACGAACTAGAGATAAGGTTACAGCAAATATGGAACGAAATTTCTCAAGACATCATGCAGAACTTGTATGCCTCAATGCCCGATCGTATTGCATCGTGCATTCGCGCCAGAGGGGGTTAAACGAGATATTAAATCCTCCGTTTTGCCTTTTTCTCTGAAGTAAATGATCCTTTTTCTTTGATTTTCTAATCATTTACACATATCAAAGTAGTTATTACGTATGTAAAATTTCGTATCATTTTGACGACTCCTTGCCCTGGGAAGGATTTTTAACAGGCCAAATCAATTGTATGAAATCCTCACAGATCAGCTACCCTGTCAGATATCATCTGAAATTTTTTATGGAATATATGATATTATGCATATAGATCCTTATAGTGTTAATCCATCAACATCCGTTGAGATTAGCATAACATCATAATAACGAGTTTATCCGTTTTTAGAGGGACAATTCAAGATGTAATGTGTTGAATTTTTAAAAGAAATTGGGACTTGAACAGACAGCTCTATTTGAGCATTGTCATTTTTACGTGTTATTCTCGCTATCCTAATAATAGAAACTAAATGTGAATTAACATTTTACTTGACATCCAAACAACGGTACAACTTGAAGAAAAAAAATATTTACCGTATAAAGAACGTAATAACATGTAGTACACAACAGGATCATGAACTTTGTATCAGCCTAGTTAGCTTAATCATAAAAAGTTATTATTTAAAAATGTTAAACATTTTTCTGGCTATGCTTCAAGAACTAATCATAACAAAAGAAAGATACATAAGGACATACAAGGTGTGTCACAAAAAAACGAGACTAAGAGTGTAGCTTGAAAAAACAGCGCGGAGTTGGCAGTAACTGTTTTGGTGACGTCATCCCGCACAACTCATCTACCCATGTTGACTGTTTCGTCTTAATCGATCACGCCAGTTGGGAGAATTGCGTCATTGAGCGAATACCTGTAACTGCATTCTGCCCTTAAAAATGTCGAATCAACATCAAGTTTCTTGTGAAACTTAAGAAAACAGCCATAAAAACGGTACAAATATTAACCGAGGCTTATGAAGAGGAAAGTTTGTCAAGTGAAGATGTGTTTGCATGCTATAAGAGGGAGTGAGGAAGATGATGAACCTGCTGGGCGCCCAAGGTCAGTGATTAAAGACGAAAACATAGCCAAAATTCATGATATGAGTGGGTTCCCCCTCACATCAACACAACTACATTGAAGTACTAAAAAGACTTGGTGAAACAATTACGAAAAAAGGCCAGAATCGGGGAGGTATGGATCGCTGTTACACCAAGATAATGCAACCATTCACATGACCTTATCTGTCAAGCAGTTTCTGACCAGCAAAAACATTACTAAGATGGGGAATCCTCCTTATTCACCTGATTTAGCACCATGATACATTTTTTATTTCCTACAGTTAAATCTTGTTGAAAGAGAACTCATTTTATCTCAGTTGAAGAGATTCAGGCAAAAACGGAAAATCTCCTAAAGGGACTTCCAAAAACTTCGTTCCAAAACTGTTACCAGAAACGGAAGTACCGAATGCAGAAGTGTGGGAATGCTGAAGAGTGAAACTGTCACTGAGAACTGATTCTGTAATCACAATAATTTATTGGACATATCTCGTTTTTTGTGTCACACTTCTTGTTATACAAGTAAGCATCAACTTGTGATTTGGATAAAGCAAATGTTATACTCACAAAGTCCTATAAGAAACTCGCAATGTTGGGTATCGAATGGATAATCTTTGAAATACATCCTACAACCAATGGTGAAGATGTATCTGTAACGAATGGAGCATTCATTCAATATGATTCAAAGGGTTATATTAAGGGATTATTATTGAAGTATGTACATTATGTAAATTATTATGCAAGTACATTTATTTAAAACACCGAAGGAAAGCAGAAATATTCTGATTTGCAACACTTTTTTATTTTTACGCTTAAATTTACATAAATTCCTTATATAAAACAACATTTGCTCGTGCATGCACACACCACACTATGGCATAAAGATAAAACGGTTAAATTGGCAAGCCGTTCAGGAATACGAAATTTATAGAAACAGCTATCACCCCTAGAGCTAAAATTGTCCTTACCCAGTTATGCAGGCAATCGAACTCGGCTTGGATGACAGAAGCGGGGGACTCATTCTATGCTGCTTCAAGTCTATGCCACAAGTCTCTGTGTTGTATAAAACGTATTAGCTGTAGAGGGGTGGTTGATCAGTCTCTCAGAAACCCAATTACAGATGCTTTTAGCGGGTGATACATCTAGAGACCTAGCAGGCCAGGGTAACAATCGAATACCTTGTGTCTCTAGGAAGATCAAAAGAAGACTTTCAACATGTGGTCTTGCATTATCTTGTTGGTAGATAGTGTTTGGCAGGGCTTGAAGAGAGGGCACAACCATTAGACGTAGGATGTCAGAATGTACCACTATGCGTTCAAATTACCGTCAATCCGAATTAGAGACGTACTAGTTGTTTAGCCAATGGTTGCCCAAACTATCACACTAGGTGCAGGGTCTCTATGCCGATATTGAATGCAAGTCTCGGCGACGAGCAATCTCATTGGAGTCTTCAGACACTTATACGGTCATTAGAATACTGCAGGTCGTGGGTAGCCTAGTGGCTAGAGCCTCGAATTCCAGACCGGAAGGCTAGGGTTCGATGCTCGATGCCACCAAATACCCTCCGAGTACACTCGGAGTACGTACTCGTTAAATCAGTGGGTCCGAAAGTCTTGTGGGCTGAATCACGAGTGTAGGGGACTGGAGAATATTTCCCTCCCCTTTAGTTCCATGCTTAAATTGTGGAGGTGGAGATATATAGTGTCGCCATCTATCGTCCTTACGGGGAATTTTGCCGAGCTAATTCGTACTGTATCGTGCTCAAGGTCAACAACAGGCGTACTTCTAGCTACTTGCCACGATGAGTTTCGTAGGCCTCGATCTGACTACGTCAGACAAGTGGGATTAGAAACAACAACAACAGAATACTTCTCACAGAACCGGGACTCGTCTGAAAAGGCAACATTGGGCCAATTCTGTACCCATTTTTGTCCTTTGATGCACCAGAGTCACTCTCTCTCTCTCTCCACTCTCAGAGTCTATGTCTGTGGTGCATTGCCAAGGGAAGCCGAAATAATGGCCACTGTGCTGAAACTCTACGTTGCTGCAAACGTCGTCGGCCCGAATGAGTGGATACTGGAGTTTGCGCATTCCCTGACTAATGGTCAGTGATGGGGTTGTAAGCTTTTGCAGGGCCCACCTCACAATATGTCTGTTCTCTCAGGCTTTAGTTATGGGAGGACGTGGAGATCCTACATGCCATTCAGTATGACCTTCAGGAATTTCATATTCGCATGGCGTTGGTTGGATTTCTATCAGTGCGATAGGAACGATAATCCATACTCTCACTCACCTTCTGCCTCTGTCGAATCTTAACACTTGCCGGTAAGCATTTCATCTTTTTATTCGAGGCATAACATGATATTCTGAGCAAACTCCGACCTTGCAAAGTATTTTTCGATTGAGAAATTCACCACACAACTCTTTTATACAGTGCTTCAGATGTCGTTTCTCCCTCCTGCGTCATCGAAATGCGCTGAAATATTATTCATTTGCATATCCCAATATCTTCTTCCTTTCATGTGATTTTGACGTTCGCAGATCATTCCTTCATGGTGGTGCAATTTTAATGGCTAGCAATGTATTATTACATAATTTAGAAACGCTAGGAAATGGCATTGGAACTGGTACACCACTCGTCAAAGTTCGACATCAGGCAACGACATTATTTTGCCTTATGTATTTTATCAGCAGAAGTATAGAGTACAGCAAATGATTTTTTCTTAATGATATAATATTAAAGGGCTTATTAAAACGTATTAGTTTATTTTAATATTAATGATACAGTCAAAGAGGCATAAAATCCCATATCCGATCTCCATCGCGAGTTTTAATGAAAATAGATGAATGATTAACTTTCACTACGCTAGTTAAATGAAATTAGGTTGATGTTCTCCGAACAAATTGTTGCAAATGGAGCAAAAATTTGAACAAGGACAAGAAACAGTTTTTGACACGAAAACATTTAAAAGTGATGAAATACTTGTATTTTAAATAAACTTATGTGCTTAAAAGTAACGCAGATACTATTTTCACTTTTTTTACAATTATAAATCCTTCATTTAGAGCTCTAATACCAATAATAAGGAACATATTTTTAATATTTTTTTAATTCCTACTATTAGTTCACTCTCTTTCTATATATATGTATATATACTGCTCAAAATAATTAAAGGATATTGCGGTTTTAGATGGATCTTGTGACTGGGAAACTTTTAAGCTGATTGATACATGGTCGAACGACGTAGTAGGTTATATTAGAATAAATTACACATGTTTGGCAAAAAAAAATGCATTTTATTGAGCATTTGTGTACGAAAGGGAAAAAAACACAATTTGTGCATATGAGAAAAAAGAATAAGAAAAGGTGTTTTCTTCAAAGGAAATCATTTTCAGTAGGAGGTATGGTTTCCACGAACGTCCAGCAACATTGAGCACCTTTGAGGCATGGAGTCAATGAGGCTATTAATTACGAGTTGGGGTGTTCTGTCCCACTCTTCCAGAAGAGCTCTTTCCAGTTCTTGGAGTGTTTGTGGGGGTGGGTAGCGGCCAGCAACTCGTCTTCCTAGAGCGTCCCAAACGTGCTCTATTGGATCCATGTCTGGAGAACACGCTGGCCAGTCCATTCGTACGATTCCTTCCTCGAAAAAGAAATCCTCCACTAGGTTTGCACAATGTGGGCCTGCAGTTATCGTCCATTAAAATGAAGTCAACTCCGATTGCTGCAGCGTAAGGGACTACAATATATCTGAGGATCTCATCCCTATATCGGCGAACAGTCAGAGGTCCATCTCGAATGATGTAGAGGTCTGTGCGCCCATCAATGGCCAACACCATACACCAACACTCCCCCACCGCCAAATCGGACACTTTCGTGCACGAACGCAGGAATATTCCTACTGCCACGGTCTCTCCAGATGAAAATACGCCTATTATCGGGATGAACAGAAAAACGGGACTCGTCAGAAAAAAGAACATTGCTCCATTCATTTCTCTTCCAGTTCACATGCTCTGTTGTCCACTCCCTGCGGTCGCGACGATGCCTTGATGCTAGTCTAACACATACCATCGGTCGGTGAGCATACAGACCTACACCATGGAGCCGGTTTCGGACAGTCTGAGTTGAAACCGCGGTGCCAGTAGCCGAGCACAGGTGTTGTTGGAGAAGAGTAGCGTTCATATTTCGGTGTCCTCGAGCCGTTAACACTAAATAACGATCTTCATTGGGCACTGTTGCCCGTCTACGACCTTGTCCTGGTCTTCGGCCTGCACTTCTAGTCGCCAAAAATGGTTCCAGATCCTGGAAATCACACTTTGTGACACTCCAATGGCTTGCGCTACTTCGGCTTGAGTTTAGACCTCTTCTAACCTACAAACAGCTCTTCAAGCTTCTTAATCGGTTAAATGACTTTGCAGAGACATCGTACTCATCGAAACAAAGCAGTCACTGAATGCCGATCATCCTTGTCTTCATTTTAGTTGAAAGTCAAATTTCATTCGCTGCCGCTGAAGCGACGTTTTTGACGTCGAACTCAAAATTAGCATACTCCACAGTTTGAAAATCAGAAAAATTTACATTTGTGATTATCTTTTTCCATTTTCGGCAAAAAAATTCCCTTATATCTTTATTTTGTATAAAATTTACAATATCCTTTAATTGTTTTGAGCAGTGTATATGTGTGTGTGTAAGATAATTAAATTAGATTAAAAATTAAATTCCCTATCTAGCACTTAACTCATATTTTTCATTTGATCTTCAAGTATCAAACTAATCACTCATTTATTCCTTCCGAACATATTGCGGTGTTTTAAGTGTTAACCCACTTAAAAACACCGTGGCTAAATTTTCCCTTTCTGCTCTTAGCGTCAGAAGAGATGTAGAAACGATTGAATAAAGTTCCTTTTTAAAACTAAGTCTGATTCTGGCTCAAAAAACATGTCATATATATATATATATATATATATACTCAGGAACATTGAAAATAGCGACCCTAAAAGAAAGCATCAGATTGAAATGAAATTTAATACACATAATGACACAGATGAGAGATTCACTTGTTCTCAAAAACAAGACAATTAAACGAAAACAGGGTGTGCAACGACACAAATACTGGGCAACTTCAATAGCGCGTTGGACCACCTCCAGCTGCAATACATACCGCCACACGGTCCGGCATTGAGTTGATTAGCCACCTTATGTTGTCCTGAGGCAGATGGGCCCACAAATCTTGAACAACCAACTCTAAATCATGTACAGAGTGACACAATGGAATCTGTCGTTTTAGCTGATCCCACACGTGCTCTACAGGGGACAAATCTGGGGAGCGGGCTGGCCATGGAAGAGTCTGAAAATGACGTAGGAAGTCTTGAGCAACTCTTGTTGTATGCGGACGAGCATTATCTCGCTGGAAAATTGCCCCTGGGAGACTATTTAGGAAAGGTCATACATGGGGTCGAAGAATATCATGAACGTAACGTTGGCCCGTTAAGATTCCACGCATCACAATTAAAGAGGACCGGCTATCATCTGCTATGGCCCCCCCAGACCATTACACCAGCTGTGCGGGAAGTGTGACGTAGAACAGTGTGGGGGGAATTGTACCGCTCACCAGGGTGACTCCACACCCGTACACGGTTATCATCTGTCCCCAAAACAAACCGGGATTCATCACTAAACACAACCTTTTGCCAATCTGTGACATTCCACATTGATCTGGCTTGGCACCACTGTAGACGCAGTTGCCGATGTTCCGGTGTTAAAGGGAGTGCAGGGAAACCGGGATTCATCACTAAACACAACCTTTTGCCAATCTGTGACATTCCACATTGATCTGGCTTGGCACCACTGTAGACGCAGTTGCCGATGTTCTGGTGTTAAAGGGAGTGCACGGAAAGGGCGCTATGATTTAAGATTTGCTTCTGCAAGGTGTCTGGAAATTGCTTGTGGAACAATTGCTACACCTACATCTGCTCGTATCGTTGAACGAGTCACAGTGGGGTCCACAAGTGCTTGCCGCACGATCCATCGATCCTCTCTCCTCGTGGTCTTCCTGGTTGCTCCAGACCCGGTTTTCCACGCGTGCGTACCTTCTCGTGTCCACTGCTCTCAACAATTTGTAACGGCACACTCCGAACGATCCACCTGGCCAGCAACATGGCGCGTCGAACAGCCTGCAGTTTTCTTCCCGATGATCAGGCCTCTCTCAAACTCGCTTAACCGTGAGAAATGTCTTCTAGCACGTTTACCTGGCATGTTTCGCTTACCAAAGTCTTCCTACAATCGGCGGGTAATCATCACGTTTATGAATCTTTGAATTTGCGCTGGCTTATATAGCACCCTCTTCCTGAATGTAGCACCACCTCGGCGTGTATGAGCATGCGTAGTGGCACAAAACTTGGATCATTTGCATATTACATTACGCTGTACTTATTTGCAAAGTTTCGCTATTGTACTTAGCTTCCTTCTTGGGTCGCTATTTTCAATGTTCCTGAGTGTATATTGATAAAATTTTAATAAAGTACTTTCATCCTTTCAAGTTCTATTCATCCATTATCTTCATCCAATCAAGTTCAAATACATTTTTTCAAACTTTTAATGAATGACACTTAATGTTAATAGTTTTTCCTAATATTAATTCATTAATTAAATTTTATTTTTTAATTTTTAATTTATTCTGAATTATTTTTATCGAAGTTACAACTGGCTGCAACAATTAGCGCCAGTACGTTTTTCTAACGAAGTAGGAAATGACTTTAAAAAAATGTTTTATATTACTTGTTTAATTAGTGTTTTCTATTCCACTAAAGGTTTTTTCACCCAATAATTTTATTGTATTCTTATTAAATACACATAAAATACCATTTTTGTTAATCTCTATACGTAATTATAAATTCCTTCCCCACAAAGCTAAGGTATAACTTGTTTTTTGTGCCTAATTTGAAAAATCAATGAATGGAAAAACAAGAAATTTGGAAGGGAAAAAAAGAACAGTTTTTTATAGGATACTACTCAAAAATTTGCATGAATTTAAGAAAAATATTCTTTGCAACATAAAATGTCTTTCTGCAGAAAAGTCCATTATTAGAAAAAGCAGTACATCACAGTTCAATGAATAAAAATGTATTTGAAACTATATATACAAAAATAGGTCCTAATACAGAATGTGTCCACCCTTGCATTGGTGGAATCAATTTTCCATGTTGCCAATTAAGTTTTCGGACACCGAAATAGAAAATGAAGGGCAGACATGGAGTAATTATTGTTTCAGCTCTTGTAATGACTTTAGAAGATGATTTAATGCAGCAAAGTATCTAACAAGTTTGTCGCGTATATTCTCTATTGAATTCAGGTTTGGATATCGAACTAATCCTTCGATTTGCTGTAAACCGTGATCCTCAAAATGAAGCACTCGGAAATGCAGAAATTCGATAACTTTCGGTGAGTTAGACAGCTGGTAAAATCAGTTCAAGGTCAATGATTACTATAAAATGCGTTAAAAGAGAAAATAATTTGAAATGTCCAGAAATAATTTTAAAAAATAGCGAGAACAAAATGGAATCAAACGAGAAAAATTCGTTTAACCCCTTATCTACCGCATTATGATTTACTGCAATTTTTTTCATGCAATAATTTATTTATTTGTTTGTTTCAAATCCCTACATAGAAAATTAAGGGATGTACTTAAAAAATATATCAACTTTCGGAAATTTAATTAGTTAGAGCTAATTAATTAACCAAAGATATTCAACTGTAAAGTTAGTTTTATACACTGTTCACTTAAAATAAAGAGTCAAATCGTTTTCTAAGGTCTTCATGAACATACAAAATATAAGACACTTGCCTGTTGACATTAAATACTTTTTCCGAACAAAAATGCCAATCTTCGCAATCCGCTGAAAACGTCGTCAGCTGAAAACGCAACTTCTGCTATAAAACTATTAGCGTTTCCCGCTAAAATACCCTTTATAAAACTCGTGCTGCCATATACCTTGGAAGAGTGGATTTCAAAAAGTATTCCTGCTAAGTATCGTCAGAGTATTTGTAAAAATGGTTATATTCTATGTAATTTTAAAATGAGTGGTACTTATAAGTACCGTTGGTAGATAAAGGGTTAATAGAAAATGCACTTCGCTATTTGGAAATTATTTTACGTAGAAAATCGTAAAAGGTTCTGGATTCCACGGAAAAGTTCGCAAAATAAAGAAATTCGCCAAATAGAAGCTCGTAAAATGGAGTTCCGACTGTATATAAGTCCAACTCATGGAGGTCCGACTGTATATAAGTCCAACTAATGGAGGTCCGACTGTGTATGTGTATATATATAGTTTTCTCCTTATACCTAAAGATAAAATTTAAAAGAAACATGAAGGATTTAAAAAAAAAGAGTGGTTGGCGTTACTTTTGTGAGTATATAGTTAAGTTCTCGGAGATGTAGATGAGGTTTTCACGGAGATCAAAAGTCTCTTTCTTTTCCGCTGTTCTGAACCGCAGACTAGGAGTCCAGATGTATTCCGCGCACTCGATGTTTCGGATCTCGGATCCGTTCATGGAGAGTCGTTCATCTTTCCAAGCAGCCTTGAGATACCCGTGCAAATTGAAATCCTGTTAGGAAAGGGGAAGAGGAAAAATTTTATAAATAATGGATTAAACATTTTACATTATTTTAAAAAAATAAAGGAACTTTTATGGGATCTAATAAATAAGCAAAATATTTTCAGTACTTAAGAGCGGAGAGCCTATGTGTAACCTTTTATTAAACGGTTGTACTACAACAGATGTTTAAGGCTGTTTTTGGCAAAAGAACGAGAGCCTGAACTAAATGCAGAGCACATTTTCAGACAGAAAAATGCCTCAATTTTCATGAAAATTTACAACATTATGACTTATACATCTGTTAACAATATAGCGTTTCTAAAATTTCAAAATAATTACGTGAATATTATTTTTTTATTTTAACACGTGAAAGGACTGCTCATTTAACATTACGGTATTGGAGAAAAAACGCGAAACACATTTTATGCAAGAAAAAATGGCTCAGCTCGGACAAAAAAGTGAAGAAGGATAAACTATGTTGTTTTCTAAGGGATGTGAAGCCAGAATATAATATTAATTTTTCATTTCTTTTATATCCGAAAAAAATGTACCAAATTCGGGTCCTATTCTTTAACATTAACCGAAAACAGCCTTAAAATTACCACCACAAATCGTCTGGCAAGTCTAACAGCCCCGCTATATGGTTGATTGATTGATTGAATATTAACGTCGCACTGTTCAGCTACACGAGGGCTTTTGGCGACGGACCACGTAATCCCGCTATATGGAATTCCTGACGTTCTAGAACAGGCGTACTTCTTTTTTTTCTCCCGGGCCGTATACATATGTTAGCTATTTCACGAGGGCTGCAAACAAATGATAGCTATTTCCCGCGGGCCGCAACATGAGAATTGCCGGGGGTGGGGGTGGGGGGTATGCCTCAAGATCATGATAACATAGAAAATTTTCATTGCAGAAATTGATCAAAATATATTAAAACTCCTATTCTGCCTTTTTAATTATTTTTAATGTTTTTTATTTTTGTCATTAAATTTCTCTAAATTGAAAGCATTTAAGAATGATTCTCACAATTTCTGCATCGGTAAACGGCTTCATATGATTACCAATAATGTAATAAATTTCATAGGGTGTCTTTGTTACCGCTATGACATTACCGCTGACAAAACACTTTTTTGCTGTTGTAAAGATTATTCACAAGAAAGCCTATTTATCACCTCTTGAAAGAGATCTTCGAGGAAAAGTGTCATTGAATGATTCCTGTTTATTGGTATTTTTTAAATACCACACTTTCGTGACAAATCAAACAAGTACTGATCCATGCTTGTTTTCACTATAGAATAGTCAACTTCCCAATCGTCTTGAAGCAAACTATTTTCTTCGAATATTTTTCGCTTGTAAGATTTGAAAGATAGTTACAAATTAGTTCCACTCATAAAATGGTCGCTACTTCACTGTAGTCTAGTGTCACTAATCAGAAAAAAAATATATCAATTCGCACCCATACGACATCGACAGTAAAAAGCAATATTGATTTTTTAACAAAGAATTTCCCACCAATTTTTCACAAATAAATGAATTTCTCAGAGCAATGGACATGACCGGGCCTCTTAAAAAGGCCCGGTGGGCCGCAGGCTGAGTATCGCCGTTCAAGAAGATTCCTCCAGGCAGTCTTGCGGTAGAAAGGTTTCGTGAACGCCAAGTCGTCATTTATGAAAGGTTTTCCAAGGTAATATGATGAACTCATACTTTAACGAGGAACTGTCGACAAGTTGATAGAGTATGGTACTGAGGATTGTACTTTGTACCCCACTCGGTGGTTGTACCAGGAACGTTTCCCCAAAAGGCATGTTTCACATCGCACGACCTTCACAAATGTGAACAAAAGGTCACGTGAGACTTTCTTTGACCCTTTATCTACCGACAGTACTTATAAGTACCACTCATTTTAAAATAACATAGAAGAAGCAATTTTACCAACATTCTGACGATACTTAGCAGGAATAGTCTTTGAAATCCACTCTTCCAAAATATGTGGCAGCACGGGTTTTATGATGAGTATTTTAGCGGGAAAGGCGAATAGTTTTATAGCAGAAATTGCGTTTTCAGTTAATTGCAAAGATTATCAGTTTTGTCCTGAAAAAATAGTTAATGTCAAAATTTAAGTGTCTTATTTTTTGTTTGTTAATGAGGACCTTAGAAAACTGTTTGATTCTTTATTTTAAGTGAACAGTATATATAATTAATTTTACAGTGGAATATCTTTAATTAATTGATTAGCTCTAACGGATTAAATTTTTTAAATTGATTGTTTTGCTTATGTATATCCCTTAATTTTCAATGTAGTGATCAAAAAAATAAAGCACGAAAAAATCTGCAGTAAATCATAATGCGGTAGATAAAGGGTTAATGAGTAAACCGGCTTGAATATCTGTAGCTACCTTGGAGGATTTGTGATGTGCCAAGAATCTTCCAGAGCGTACGAAATTCCGTTCAGTGCCGATGTCAGGCAAGCCAGATTACTTCTGATGTAATTTCGAACACCTGTTGTAGTAGAACCTTTCAATAAAATGTTTTCTGTTAAATTAATGTGTTGCTATTTCTGTTCCTTTTTCTTCTGCTTCTTTGCACTGTAGCGTGCAACTACAGTATTTGTGACCTTGCATTCCTATGTGATTTTTTATTGTCTCTCTACCCCCTATATAACTTGAAAGTGTGTCGGTCTGGCAGCAAATCTCCCTGTATATATGCATTTGGTGGCCAAAAGTGTTCTCTACAAAAATTTGCGTAGAATTTTTTTGCCTTGAAAAAATTATTTTCTATAAATAAGTGATATGAAATTAAAGCTTTTTTATGTCGAAGTCAACTTTTTATTAATTGATGTGATTAAACTAATTATCCTGAGGAGCAAAAATCAATGTGTTACTACTAGTTAATAAATATCTGACCAACTAATAACAACGATATAAAATTTTATTAATAAATGTGAATTACTTATCAAAATCTCAAAATATTTTTACACTTATAATGTATTAAATAATATTCTAAAAATAAGAAAAGACCAACCATGTTTCCTTCATCAACTTCATCTATATTATTGATGGACAAGTGAAATGAAACTGTGATTGGCTCACCTGAAAAAAAATATTTATTTAAATATAGTATGAAAAAATTCTTGAAGTATAAGTTTTATTTTTAAAATGTTATTACAATAATTAAAAGTTTTTGTTGTAAAATGTACTGCTAAAAAATTAGCGCAGCGCATGGATTTGATGAAATTACGCAAATAGTTCTTCTGATAACCAAAGTAAAATAGAACATCCATAATCTAAAGTGTGACAAAAAATAGAAAAAGAAAACTTAACTCTTTATCTACCGACGGTATACTTTTAAGTACCACTCACTTTAAAATTACATCGAATAACCATTTTTACGAATATTCTGACAATCCTTAGCAGGAATATTCTTTGAAATCTAATCTTCCAAAATATATGGCAGCATGGGTTCTATGATGAGTATTTTAGCGGGGAAGGCGGATAGTTTTAAAGCAAAAGTTGCGTTTTCAGCTGACGTTTTGATCGGATGGCGAAGATTATCATTTTAGATCAGAAAAAGTAGTTAATGTCAAAAGGAAAGTGTCTTTTTTTTGTATGTTATTGAAGACCTTAGAAAAAGATTTGACTCTTTATTTTAAGTGAACAGTGTATAAAACTAATTTTACAGTTGAATAACTTTGTGTCACTTATAAATACCGACAGCACACTGGATGTTGGAACAAGGGCTTAGCTTTTTTTCCGTACTTGGAGCTTATTGTTGCTTTTTGTTGTGTTGAAGCGTCATCACTATAGTGCAATAGAGTTGTGCCTTTTTTAGCATTTCTTTTTGCTTAACTTATTTATTTTGGTTCTTTAATTTTTTTTTATTTTAACGTTTTAAAAAAATTTGAACTTTGAACTTGCTTTGTCACATATTTAGATGAAAGATCTATTCTTATTTCAAAAATTAACAACATTTGAATTTCTTTATGTGTAACCGAGATTTATGAGTAATTGGAGATTTTCAAAGTGCTGCTATTATTGTTATTATTTACTTTTTTTAGAAAGTTTGGAAAAAAGAATCTTCAAGAGACTTTGGATTTATTACAGAACTACCAACTGAAATCAGTGATGTACTAACAAGTGATTTTTCAGATGAAGGAGTCCCAACAAATAATCTATTTAAATTCTGGTTAGACTCTTAAGATGACGATTAAAAGACTCGACAAGACTCTAAGTGCAGTAGTTCATGTTAGGAAAATATAGTATTTCCTACTCCAGGATGAAGTACTTAAAAAAAATACAAAGCTCACTCAAAATGCGCAACATGTAATGAATATTTGTGTATTAATGAAAAAAATGTTTTTCTTTGAATATCATCAAATTAAGTTTATGTGTAAAAGATGTTTTTATATTTAAAAAAAGTAAATAAATTTTTAAAAAATTAATTATCTTTAAAAATAAGTATTTAGTGATGTAAAATATTAGTGATCTCTGGTTATTTAGCATTTTTAAGAGTTACAGCTGCTTCAAAAATGGCATTTGGTCTTTTCGTATTGAGAGAATAATTTAGATCTTTGTGAGCTGACGGTACTTTAAAGTACCAATTTAATTAACTATCTCTAACGAATTAAATTTCCCAAAGTTGAGTATTTTATTTATATATATCCCTTAATTTCCAATGCAGTGATTCAAAAAAAAATTTGGCATGAAAAAAATTTGCAGTTAAACATAACGCGGTAGATAAAGAGTTAATGTGCATGAGCAAATCAACATACATTGTATAAAAAACCAGAAAAAGGAAATAAGTGCGAGAAATCTTGAGACTTCATAGAAGCTGTTGTTTTTCGTCCAACCTTTCAGGCATTCTTTTGAGAATATGGAACTGGAAAATGTCACAAAGTGATCTATCAGAAACCATGAGTTGGTGTATTATCCAGAGATTGGAATCGGAGCAAACACAAAAAACTGTAGCGGATGCTGTTGGAGTGACAATAAGTGTCATTGTAAGACTGGGGAATCGATTCTTAGAAACAGGATATGTTTGACATCGGCCAGGACAAGGTCGTCTAAGAGTTACAACTGCAAATAATAGCTGACATATCCTATAAACAGCTCGTCGAGACAGAACATCCAATATGACGCGGATTCTAAGACAGTTTTTTTTTGCAACAGAACGTAAGGTCTCAAGCCCCACCGTAAGAAATGGGCTTCACGCGGGTGGTCTGTATGCATTAGGTCAATGATGTGTTTTCATTGATAGCAAGGCACCGTGCAGCCCAAAAAAGTGGGCTGCTCATTATCGAGATTGCATGCAAAACGATTAAGGTCAAATGCTGCTCGCGGAGGAGTTCAGATTCAGTTTAAAGTGTAACTTCAGACGTGACGAGATCAAACTGCTCTTACTCGTTTCCGTAGTGGTCATCTGATGTCATTGACTTTCGTCGATGGCAATAAACACTTCGAAATTTACACTAAGTGTTCTTCTGCTCAAGCCTCCCCTGGCCACATTTTATCTTGTTTGGGGCTTACCGGGCAGAACTTGGTTCAAGATCCCCTATTGGTTTTGGGCTTCTTCAGGGTGAATGGACTCATGGACCTGATCTAGCTCTGCTGATCTCGGGGATGAGGAACAAAAACAACTTCAGACATGTTTTGGAATGGCAAGAAAGGGGTCCTTGAAATTTAATATTAGTTCAGGAAAGATTCATTACAGATTAGGTGGTTTGATGGTATCGGCGGGCATTAGCATAGGTGGGTGTACTGACCTGAATATCATTCGGAAGGGCAATTTGAGGGCTGAAAAATATGAAAACAAAATCCTGAGACATCATGTCATAATTTGATGTTAATTGTTGCACCATGATTAAAATATATTATAAATAAAATAATTTTACATCCGTTTTTACATTTTACTTCTTTATTCCGTTCACTCCGTTATTGTATTTTTTTTTCCCAAGCTGGTTCTACAGATCCAAGACAACTCATTAAATCCATCATCAGAATTTTCATTGCCAGATACAATAGGAAAAAAGACTACTAATCTTAACTTAAAAATATAGACATAAATTAATTCCCTGACAAATAGAACTAACCATATTAGGTGACGGCCTAATCACTTAACCCCTGCCAAAGTTGATTTGGCCGTTACCACAGGCAAAGTTGCGAGGTTTTTTGCCAAAAGTGCAAGTGCAGCTTCAAAGAGTTACGTTAATTAGAAATCGAATCAAATTGTCTAAAGAGTCATGTAAAGGGGTCCATGTCTTTAAGGCTGTTTTCGCCCTCTGTACCAGAGCGTGAACTGGACGCGGAGCACATTTTTGGACAGAAAAAATGCCTCGATGGTTACAAAAATTTGTGATATTGTAACTCATGCATTTATTTATAATCTAGTGTTTTTCCAATTTCTAAAAATTTCATAAATAATTAGTTTTTCTTTTTTACATGTGAAGGGATAGCTCATTTAGCATTACGGTATAGGAAAAAAATGCAAAACACATTTTATAAAAGGAAAAATGTGTCAACATGGATAAAAATGAGTAGAATGATAAAAAAAGGGATTCTCTACAGGATAATGTAGCCAGAAAATAATATTAATGTTTGAGTACTTTTATACGTGGAAAAAATATTCCGAATTTAGCCCCTATTCATTACTACATTAGCCGAAGATAGCCTTAAGGCTGTCTTCGGTAAAAGTACGAGAGCTTGAACTAAACGCGAAGCACATTTTCAGACAGAAAAATGCCTTAATTTCCATGGAAATTTGCAATATTATAACTCATACCTCTGTTAACACAATATAGTTTTTTTAAAAAACTTCAAAATATTCCACAAATACTTTCTTTTTCGTTTTAATACGTGGAGACATAGCCCATTTAACGTCACGGTATAGGAGAAAAAACGTGAAGCACATTTTACACCAGAAAAAATTTTTCAACTCTGTAAAAAATGGGAAGTATAATAAAAAATGCTACTCTTTATAAAGGATAGTGAAACCAGAATATCATATAAAATGTTCATTTCTTTTATATCTGAAAAATGTTCCAAATTTGGGTCCTATTCTTTAACATTAACCGAAAATAGCCTTAAATAGATATTTGGCGAGAGGCCTCAATTTGGCGGGAATTCGGAATGTTAGAAGAATAGAGTGCGTGTTAACCTAGTCCCTTGATTGTTTCTCAAAATTACGAGGCTCATTTCTTTTGTGTTTCTTAATATTATGTTAGAAAACAATTAATAAATCAAATCTCATTTGACTTAAGACATAACCATTCCCATGATTCAGATCGTTGCCCATCCGGTATAATGGATAGCGACATTGACTGCTGTGCCGTAGGGCCTATGTCCAAATCACAGAGAAGGCATGGATGTTTGTAAATGTATTGTATCTTCGCAGCATGAGGGTACTCTAAATACTCGTCGAGCCATAAGTCCTCTCGTGAGGTTGATGGAAGGGGAAGAGGGGTGAAAGGCCCCCTAACCTCTCCCAGGGTAGTATTCTTCAAAATTGAGGTGGAGTCGAGCCAAATCGTACAGTCACCTGTTTGGTGCTCAAAGCTACGGCTAAAGACATGCATCACTTAGCTCCTTGCCATGGTGAATTTTGTGGGCCTTGATCTGGTTTTTGCGAATCAGTTGGCATTAGTTACTTCAACATTATCCAACTCGACGAGGAATTTTTGGTGTAGTTTCATAACGTAATGCAGTGCTATTCCAAGTAAAATTTTAAAACATATATAATTTGAAGCACATATTTGATTAACCAAAGAATTTTTAGTGTGAAAATTTGAATCCTATTTCTACTAAAACCCCGTCATGGGTTGATGCACGTTTAATTGATTAAAATATCAAAATACTCACACTGGTGCGGCTAGTATTTGGAGAGTGGGGTGATGGTGTATTTATTTTCAACTCTAGTTCAAAGAATTCCGTGACATATTTGCTGTGGATAGCGGACTTTGGTGTGACATTTAAACTCAAAATGGTGTCATAAAGTACACTATGAACATGCATTTGGATAAAAGTGTTTATATAATTACCTTTGTGCTTAGGAGCTTCATGTTTCTTGTAATCAGGAGGTAGGATGTCTATGCATTCTTGATGTTCAAGGCTGTAAGAAAGGATGATCATGGCTCGTAAAAAAATTCATATTTGAAAGCAAAGGCAGAGAAAGATGTACACAAAGAAACGAAGCCCCCCTTTCTAAAAATAATCCGATTGCTTGGAAATTTCCACCGCAAATTCCTTTATATCAAGTTTCAGAAATGATTAGATTTTCAAAACAAATGCAAGTTAATCTTTGTCATAGTATGCGTTTTCTATTAAGTAAAAAGCATCTGATAAAACTGATAACAACTGCGGATGTTTTTTTTATTTCTTTGTTGTTTGTAATTTGCCGGAAGTACAATAAGTAATGTCGTTACGACATTTTCGTCGAATCTTAGAACGATTGAACGATTTCGAACATAGTAAGATGGTAGTTCTGTGCGAAGCTGGATGGTCATATCGAGCAACAGGCTGCCACAACACGAAAATAGTGGAGCAGAAATAACGGTACTGATTGTAACTGTACATCGCAATAAGGAGGCTTTGGATAGCAAATTATACACGAATAGTAGGCAAGATAAGATGATTTTGCGAGCTGTCACTGTCTGCTATCCAACGTACTACAGCCTCTTCCATACCACGAGTGGTACTTTCCATCATCTCACAGAGCTTAACCATGGCTGGCTACGCCCATGGAGGCCTGCCTTTAGTCCCGCAACATTGACAGAATGATTCAGAACGTAAGTTCTCAAAGTGGCTCCTACGAGTCACTGGGGGCTCTTGGAACTGCTAAGCGCAGGGGTGAGCAGACTTTTTCAGGGTGTGGGCTACTTTAAATCTATTCGAGCTGTTGTGGTCCACCCAATGTCAGTGGCGCACACAAGGAGGGGGGTCCAACGGTCCGTACCCTCCTTCAACGCCCTTTATTTTTTTACCTATTGGTTATAACCCCATGTATATAGAACATAAAATTTAATTATTTGCTATTAATATTTCTTTCGTTATTTAATGCTGATTATTTATTTAGTAATTTATTTTTTACTGTTTTTTATTCCCGACGATCTACAAGTTTTTTTTTAAATTGCGCCCGCCAACGTCCTCTCGGACATAAGGCGTCTTGCAGTCCAATATAAAGCAGATATCGCTCTAGCAGGAAGGATAACTCCACAGTTGTCTTGTTAGAGAACATGAAGTAGAGCGGGGCAAGCGGATAGATGCTCCCCAGTCATTGGCACGGAATTACAGAGAGAGCAGAGCGGTGAATCAGCCAGGCCTATCTTAAACAGATGGGCTCGCAGGTAATCATGTCCGGTTGTGACGAATCTGTACGGAACCTTTCCACTAATCTTCTTAGACGTCTTTCTGGGGAATATAAATTCGCGTTTATTTCCAATCAACTCCAAAAAGAAGTTTGGGATATGTAAATGAGATAAGGTATTTAAGTCGAGGGTTGCGAAATAGCAAGAGAGATGATGGTAGGCTATTGAGCCAACAACGTTATAAGCTAAACTAGAAGTTTCAAAGAGATTAGATTCGTGAAGACGTCGTGCTGTTAGACGTACCAGAAAGCTGAGATAAGCCAGCGGTAAATATAATTCACGTACGCTTAAAGTGAGCGTCAGTTTGAGATGCTTAGTTAAAGTTAATGACAATTAAGCATTTGAATACGTGTTTCTCGGATCTCCTCTATTTCGGTAAACCTTACTTGAGTTGAGCTAGATTAGTACTCAATCGTATTCTTAGTAATTTAATTTAATATAAAGGCAAATCCCTTTAGATGACGTAACATAATTACATTATTTGTTATCAGAGATTTTTTTGAGGAAATTATAACAAAAATAAATAATATTATTCAAAATGGCTTTTGGTGGTTCTTTGCCTCAAATTAATCTTGGTGTTCAAGGTGTGACCCAGGGGGGTCATCACACGGTGAGATGATTCTGAAACATGCCACACCCTCTGATAGGGCAGAAAGCTGAGCCCATCTTTGGCCATCGAGCAGACAAGACCAAGGTTTGCCAACAGCCCGGTCTGTAAGAGTGGAAATTCTCTTCTGTCGCAATTTGTCCCTAAGAAGTCACTTGGCATTTCGAAGAGGCATCGGATGGCAAGGTGGATGCAGCATCAAAACCTCTTGAGTCGGCTTGTTCGTTTCCATGAATACCGCAATGAGATGGGATCCATTGGAGAATGACCTCTCTTCCGGTGCAAAGAAAAGAGTTGATAAGTTGTTTGCACTCGAATTCAAATTTTGATGGGAATAGATTGTAGCCAGATATGGTCTTAATTGCGGCTTGAGAATCTATGAATATTACAATATTTAGACCAGGTGTAGTACTAATCGCTCTAAAAGCCATACATATTGCGTAAATCTCACCATCAAAATTGCCTGACCAGGCATTAAGAGGTTCTATAAGATTAAAGGATAGGCCGCGGTAGCCGAGTGGTATAGGTATCGGACCGTGGCTTGCCTTGTCACGAGTTCGAGCCCAGTACCACCAAAGACTCGCCGTTTAGGGCAGCGATGCACGTTAAATCTGTCGAGAGCTGAAATGCCCTCCCGTTGGTGTGGTGTGGTAGTTAGGAGAGGGGGGTGCCAGCTCAGGTGTCGTCCACGTCACTTGACCATGGTTCAAAATTACGTGGTTCGTCGCCAAAAGCCCTCGTGTAGCTGAAAAGTGCGATGTTAATATTAAATCAATCAAATCAATCAATCAAGATTAAAGGAGTTGGAGAAAGCACCGGCTCTAGCCCTACCAAAGGGAGCTGTGGCAGAGCCATCAGTAAATACGTGTAACCAATCTTGATCTGGATATCTTTCATGAATCGTAGCCGCAGACCTTAACTCAGCCAGAAGGGAATTATGTTTATGAACAGGCAGGACCAAATCCATATTAGCAGAAGCATATCTCAAATGACCCGGGAAGATAGTCGGTCTAAAGAGGGGTCTAAAGAAGTCTATTACGGGAAACACCAAAAACATTTGCAAGTCTATGGAACTCAAACAAAAAAGTATGTTGAGTTTTAAGTCTTGTTTGGGAAGGTATGTATTTAGGCCAGAAATACTCCTTTCTCATTAATCGTTCACCAAGAGAAAGCGCAAAGTATTGACGTCTTTCAGATGAACTAGAAATTTCAGTCTGCAGATGCATAGAAGTGATAGGGGTCGAGGTGGCTCCACCAGTGATAAATCTCAGTGCCTTGTTTTGAACAATGTCCAATTTTGATAATGCACTATCAGAAGCAGTTACAAGAAGCTCAGAGCCGTAATCAATAACAGGTCTGGCGTAAGATGTAAAAGTGGAAGTCAAAACACTTTGGGATGATCCCCACTTAACACCGGCAATTCTTTTTAACAGAGATAGCCTACTTGTAGCATTCTTGACCACTTTAGCAATATGTTTAGTCCAAGTTAGTCTGGAATGAGAGAAATCCCGAGATAAGTAGCGAAGTTGGTCCTGAGTATAGCATTGTTATTGTAAACCAGGTTAATGTTGTGCTTTTTTGTACTTAAGGTGAAAAGTTCAAAATTTGTCTTATCAGGGTTTACCTTAAAGTCATTTTTTCTAAGGACCAGTTTACCAAGGTCACCAGTGCCGAGTTCAGGGTACTTTCCAATTTTGGTATATCAGAACCGGTTGACCAGAGAACAAGATCATCAGCATATAGTAAGGAATTAATCTCAGGCACTGCATTATCGATGAAACTCAAAAAATCGTTAATCATAATATTAAGAAGAACTGAACTCAAAACGGATCCATGTGGAAGGCCTTGTCTAGTTTGGCCATACCCGGAGCTAGAGTTGCCATATTTGATATTTAAGAAGCGCTGAGAAAGGAAATCACTGATCCATTTAAAGAGATGACCGGAAACATTCATGTGTAAAAGCTTTTTGAGCAACATCTTTCTCCAGACCCTGTCAAATGCTGATTTAAAATCAACAAAAACAACTAGCGTGCTTTGCTTCTTTTGAAAGCTGTCTTTAATGTGTTGAGTCAGGCGAACAATTTGTTCGGTCATATTGTAACTCCGTCTGAAGCCAGCCTGTTTCTCAGAAATATGACCTCAGCTGTCTAGGTGTAATACTGTAGTCAAACAACAATCATTCTTTCAGATAATTTATTTAGAATACAAGTTAAAGAAATAGGTCGAAATCTTTGGATGTCTGTCGGATCTTTTTTAGGTTTTAAAATGGGTAAAACATCAGCTTTTCTCCAATAACTCGGAAAAGAGCCACCTCTAGTCTTGTTTATAAAAATTAAAATGGTTTGTTTAGCCTTGGAACCGAGTTCCGAAATAAACTCTGGAAGAATACCGTCAGGACCAACGCGTTTTCCTCTAGATAATTTTTGAAGGACTCTCTGGAATTCCTCATCAGAGAAAGGAGCAGAGAAAAGTCTGCCCCATTTCTGGTTCACACGAAGATAATTTATTTCTCTCTTTCTGATCTGTCTTCTCTTGAAAGTTGCTAACCTTACGGTAGTATTTCAAGAAGATTTTTGCTATATCCAGGTCAGAAGTCAAAATCTTTCCACCAACCTTCATTGGTTGTTTGCAAGGCTGCATTTGTTTGCCGTTCAAAGCAGAAATGAATCTGAACGCTTTTGGTCCATCCTTTCGGTAGTCAAAATTCTCTAAAAATTTGTTAAAAGAAGCATGCTTTGCATTTAAAATTTCCTTCTTTAAAATAGCTTGCTTTTTCCTTCAAGATATGCAATCTTCAAGAAGGCCAGAAGAATCAGCTCTATCTCTTGCTAAATCTTTTTCTTCCTTAAGACTCAGCAATTTATCATTCCAGAAATATATTCTATTTATAATATGGCCTTTTGGAATACAAACATCGACACAAGCTAAAATAGTAGTAATAATTTTGTCAAGAGCCTTGTCATTATTCATGTCTAAAAGTCAATTAGCCAAAAGAGTATTTGTCAAACTTGCATATTTCTCCCAATTAGCTTTTTTTAAATTCCATCTAGTGACTCTGGGAGCATGAGTCTCCCCTGGATTAGAAATAATGACAGAAATAATTTTATGGCCAGCACCTCCAGGTGCCTGAATTAGGTGGTGATATACAAAAGGAGTTAAATTTGGATAGGCCAATAATAAGTCAGGACGTGAGGAGGCACCTCTATATGAAAGAAACGTAGGAGACTCCATAGAGTTTTCAATAAAATCGATTTCGTTTGTGTCAATAAAATCTTCAACTAGATTGCCAACAGGACAATTTTGAACATAGCCCCATCTTGTCGAGTGAGCATTAAAATCTCCCAAAATGAAGGAGTGTTTATTCCAATCATGTAGAAGAGAATTTAAATTCGGTTTGTTCCTCGGAGGATTGTATAAAAAAGAAACACGATAACCAATGTTTCTCTTCCATACTCGTAGTTCAATCGCTTCCAAAGAATCAGAAGAGGTCATTGCGTGTTTTAGCAAAGGTTCTGCAGTGAGATCGGTTTTAACAAAAATAACGATTCCCGAAGCAATTTGTCGAGAACGTCCAATAGAGTATGATTTATAGCCCTTTAATAAGAGATTGTCTGCAGAAGAGCCACTCTCAGCCAATAACATCGGGGGACTCTTTGGAAATAACAGTTTTTAGTTCAATTAATTTGTCTATAGTAAGACCACCAGCATTCCAGAAAAGAACTTTAAGACTGGGAGAGTCCTTGCCCTTAAAAGGGCAGTTGTTAAAAATCTTCATAGAAGTCTCCAAGAAATAAGAAAAACACTACACTTGCAAGAAAACGACGAAAGCTCTAGCAGAATTAGCGTTACCCAGGGTGCTCCAACGAGGAGGCCTGCTACACTACACCCCGAAACGCGAGATTACAAAATTTAAAAAAATATATTAGACTGCGTATGATACGAGAGTGTGATACGAGAATGGTAGACTTTCGACACTCGACTCCCCATCCCCCCTTAAAAAATTCTTGTGTTCGCCAATGCCCAGTGTCGTAGGTGCGGTGAGATTGGAGAAAAGGTCAACAATATTTATAATAAATTAATAATACACTGCTGGACAATTGCTAAGGACGGATCACAAATTGCTATGTAGCATAACATTAAGATAGAGATGAGGCCTAGTTGGATAAAATATAGTTGTCACACTGTTCAGACATTAGAATAAAGAATATTTATTGTTCTGGAAAGTACAAAAGCTGTGAAACATCTGAAAGAAAAAAAAATGTTCATTTGATCTGCGTACGGAGAAATGGAACAATGCATCTAAAAGTCAGCAGGCACCTTAAAGAAAGGCATCAGTACGGGATAAGTCCACCGTGGAGTGTAATGCAACATTCCACACGTCGTACCATACTTTGCACAACATTATCCAGCAGCTGTTGAGGCAATTTATCCCATTACTCTGTGAGTACACGGATGAGGGTGTTCTTGTTTGTCGGAGGATAGTTTCGACCAGCAACTTGCCTCCCCAAAGCATCCCACACATTTTCAATGCGGTTTAGATCTGGAGAACGCGCTGGCCATACGAGACGTTGAATACCCTCGCTGTCTAGACAATCCTGAACAGCGAGTGTTCGATGACATGTTGCGTTGTCGTCCATAAAAAAAAATTTATCACCGACAGCACCACGGAAAAGACGAACATGAGGACGTAGAACTTCATCAATGTATCGTTGGCCCGTCATAGTCCCATTCGCAACCACATGTAGGCACGTGCGGTCATTGATCATGATGCCGGCTCACACCATGATACTGCATGTCGGATATCGGTCCTTTTCCTGGATATTTTCTGGACGATAAGCAGTACCACTCTCGCGCCAGATCAGTTGGCGTCTACAATCTGATGACAGACTGAACCTACTCTCATCTGAGAATAGTACGCATGCCCAGTCCTGTTAAGTCCAATTGTGATGCTCAAGACACCATTGCAAACGGGCAGTACGGTGCTGTCTGGTCAATGGGACACACACAACAGGTCTGCGTGCGTATAGTCCTCCCCTCAAACGTCTGGCAACAGTTTTTCGGGAGATCTGCTTGTGACAAATCTATACGGAACTTTATCACTAACCTTCTGAGTCGTCCTTCTTAGGGAAATTTAATTCCCTACCTATTTCCAATCAACTCCAAAAAAAGCGGACAGGATTCCTTGTTATATATGCAGATTAGATAAAGTATTTAAGTCAAACGGAATAGTAAAGTTAGAGCAGTAGGAGATAGAGATTGAAGCAAAAAGCTATAGTGAAGTTAAATTGAAGATTTCTTGTTGGAGATAATTTAACCTCAAGAAGAGTTGAGATTCCGTTGGTAATTATTGATTTATAATTAAAGTCTCATTAAAGTTTTAAGAGTGAGATTAAAGTTAAATGTTCAATAGGAACATTATTAAATATAATTCTGGGATCTCTTATCGTGGTAATCTCTGCGTGATCGTTATTTAATTGTTAATTAATTTGATCATTAATTAAGTTAATTTAAAAGATATTACATTTAAAACCTCATAATACTAGTTAAACATATTTGTTAATAAGTCTTTGATTCTATTTGGATAATATAACCAAATAAAGAAAGTTGTTTATAGAAATGGCTTCTGGTTCTTACATGATTCCTATTTATTCTCGTTCTCAAAGTGAGGTCAAAGGAGACCTTCACAATGGCGCCCAACGTATAAATCCCGAGAATAGAGTCGGATCCAGTTTTAGAATCATTCCGGAACAATATTTTTCGGGGGTTGAGAACATAGATGATTTTTTGGAGAATATTGATCATAATCTCGCTTATTATGAGATACCAGCACAACTAGCATGTGCTTACTTGAAGGGTCATCTCAAAGGACGGGCACTCGACTGGTTCGAAGTTCTTGGCTATAGGGTCATTGAAGATAAGACAACAGACTACGCGCACTTAAAACAGGCATTGTCGGAACAATTCCCCGTGGTCAGAAACAGGTCAGAACTAGAAACGCGATTTTATTCCTCATCGCAAAGGTGGGATCAGCAGCCTTCGGACTTTATTTATGAATTATTGAAAATTCATAAGGTCCTTAAACTAGAAACGTCGGAGGAAAAATTAATTGATCACGTAGTTAGTCGATTAGAACCTCAAATTTTGGATTATGTCGAAGTTAGACATCCACGAAATACTGCCAATCTCCTACAAATCGTTGATAAATACGAAGAACGTTTTATACATAGACAGATAAGAGGTTCGAGTGAGAGATTTAGAAGTTCAGGTCCTAATGAAGGCAATCGTTTTAATACCCGGCATAGACAAGAAAATTGGAGGGAAAACGGAAATAATGAGAGATACGCCAATAATAGCCGACCACAAAGAGAATTTAATAGATTCGAAAACCAAGGTTTCACAAATAATCGCAGATTCGAGAGTAGACGCCAAGGTGGACAATCGGATCAGCGATTCCACAATCAGGGCGGTCGACAAAATGGGTCGAGAAATAGTTCATTTCAAGATCGAAATGAACGAAGTAGAAATTTAAACTTTTAAGCGATCGATGTGAAGATGGGGGTAATCGATCGCGGGGTACGGAAAATCCTCCAGTTTCGGATCATCGGCCTATCAGAGTATCCTCTATAAGAATGACCCCAGTCGAATTACCGTATGTCCCTATTCTATTAAATGAAACCTTTATTTCCAGCACTATGGGACACGGGAGCGGAGAAATCTTTTATTTCGGAGGAGGTATACCGCAACTATTTTTCATACCGACCTCGTCAAAAGACGAAAGACAGAGTCGTGACAGCACAGGGAGCCCCGTGCAGTCATTTGGGTCGGGTAGAGTTGCAAATTAGGATCAGGGAATTTCAGAAACCCTGGGAATTCCATATACTAGACAACATGCAGTATCAGTGTATTTTAGGGATCGATTTTATGAAGGCGTCACGATTAACATTGGATTTTGATCAGAAATCATTGATCATTCTCAACAATCTGATCAAACAATCGACGAAAGAAGAGAAACCGGTTGATATTGATCTAACAGAATCAAAACTTGGTGACGAGCAACAGAGGCAATTAAAAGCCTTATTTAAAAATTTTAAAGGGTTATTTTCCGATCAGCCGGGATTAACGCATGTTCTATATCATGAGATAGATACTGGAGACAAGGGACCGGTAGTATCAAGACCATACAGGTACGACCGGGTCAAACAAGGCATTATTGATTATGACATAGATAAGATGTTACGGGATGGTACAATTTGTCCTATTAATTCGCCTTATGCATCTCCAGTCGTTCTAACACGAAAGAAAAATGACCTTCCTCCAGATTCTCCCGAGGCGTATCGTTTCGCGATCGATTATCGAAAACTAAATGGAATTACCAAATATCCTCGATATCCATTACCGGTGATTGATGACTTACTCACCAATATTCCTCACACCAACGTTATGTCCACTCTAGATCTCAGAAGTGGCTATTTTCAGTTGGCGATTAGTCCAAGGGACATAGAAAAAAACCGCGTTTATCTCTCGCAATGGCACTTTTGCGTTCCTACGCATGCCTTTTGGTCTTTCTGGGGCAGCACCTAATTTCCAACGGGCAATTGATATTATTCTCAAACCTGTTATTGGGCGTTTCGTGTTGGTGTATATGGACGATGTTATAATTACATCTCCATCGTTTAAAGACCATCTCGATAATTTAAGTCAGGTTTTTACCTTATGGCGAGACGCAGAGCTAACGTTAAATAAGGAAAAATGTCACTTCGCCCGTGACAAACTCAAATATTTAGGCCTGATTATTAGTAAAGAAGGAATCGAAACTGACAATAAGAAAATTAGGGCAATTACGGAAATGAAACCTCCCAAAAATAATCGAGAAATGTCAAAATTTTTAGGGATGACGGGTTGGTACCAAAAATTTTTCCGCGATACGCAGATATATGCGAACCATTGTACCAATTAAAGAAAAAGGGGGCGAAGTTTAACTGGTCGGGAGAAGCACAGGATTCTTTTGATCAGATCAAACGCACACTAACGGAGGCACCGATTTTACAATTACCAAATTTTTCTGAACAGTTCAATTTATTCACTGATGCAAGTGGGGTCGGAATTGGTGCTGTGCTTCAACAAAATCAAAAACCTATTGCTTTCGCGTCTCGAACCCTTAATAAAGCAGAACGTAATTATACGGTTACCGAAAGAGAATGTTTGGCGGTAATATGGGTTCTAAATAAGTTTAAAACTTATTTTGAGCCCCTGCCTGTGAAAGTGATCACAGATCACGCAGCGTTAACAAAGTTAACCAATGGTAAGAATTTATCAAGTAGGATGATCCGATGGGCATTGAAATTGTCAGAATTTAACATAGAATGGGAGCACAGACCTGGTGTTCAAAACGTGGTCGCAGATCTTTTATCGAGAAATCCAGTAGACAGTGTCGAAGGGTCACAAATTTCGTGCGCAGCTCTTAGAGCCCTCGCAATAAATTCACGTGAACAATTCATTAAGGAACAAAGGGAAGATCCTGAATTAGGACATATTTATCGATACTTAGAAAACCCTGATGACAGTTCTGTCAATGCGACGGTATGCGAGAGTTGGTCCCAGGACTTCAAGTTAATAAATGGTCTCCTCTTTTACGCGAAGTATTTTTCTACTCTGGGAGAACTAAGAGTTTATATTCCTGGTTCTCTTCGAAAAGATATAATGAAAGAATTTCATGATTTGCCAATGGCAGGACATCTCGGAAAGAGGAAGACGTATCTTAAACTTCGTGACACGTGCTATTTTCCATTTATGAGAAAATATATATTTGAATATGTTTCAACCTGTGACCGGTGTCAAAAGTTTAATTATAAAAACGCGCTACCAGATGGTCGTTTAATGCCTATAGTTTCAAAATATCCAAATGAAATTGTAACGCTAGACTTATTAGGTCCCTACCCCGCATCCCGACCCGAGAGATATAAATTCATATTAGTTATATCTGACCACTTAACTAAGTGGTGTGAGCTGATTCCTCTTCGTAAAGCTTCAGCCCAAGCAATAGCTAATGCTTTTTTTTTATAACTATATAGCGCGTTACGGAGCTCCGATTTCTTTGATAAGTGATAACGGCCCCCAATTTATTTCTGACGTGTTTGAACATCTCAGTCACAGGTTGGACATCAAACATATGAAAACGGTAACGTACCGACCACAGGCTAATCTCACAGAAAGAGTGAATAGAAATTTTTTTAGTTCAAATGATTGCTTCTTTTGTTGAAGAAAATCATGAAAACTGGGACCAATTTCTACACGAGTTCGCTTTCGCATTACGCACGGCGGTAAATGAGACAACAAATAAAACTCCGGCTGAGTTGTTTTTGGGGAGGAAAATCATAACTCCGTTTAGCAAGCTCATAAATGTTGCAGAGGATACGAAATATGTTGGTAGGAACATCGAAAAATTATTCGATGAGGCAAGACAAAATATGCGAAAAAAGCATAAGTCTTGGGAAAAATATTACAATCGCAGAAGGAGGGATGTTCACATCAAAGTGAACGATTTAGTTTTAATCCAAACACATTTCTTAAGTGCTGCGGGTAGAAAACAGGTTGAAAAATGTATGCCTAAGTTTGAAGGTCCCTATAGAGTTTTGGAACTCAACGGCAATAATTTAATTGTTTGGAAAAGCGGGAGAAAAGTGACAGTTAACATTGATCAGGTCCGAGTGTACCGATCTCGACAGACAGACACGATTAGTTCGGATAATCTGGTAGAAACTCTGTATGACGAACAAGAAGTTAGTCATGGGTCGAATAGATCGAATCAAGGGCAGTTTAAAGAGCATAGGAAAACCTCTAGTCAGGAAAGTGAGGGGTGTAGATCACGGCAGGGTAACACCGCACGGGAGATTCCCAGAAACAAACGCAAATTGAGTAGTACTGTGTCGAAGGACCAAGTTTTAAAACGATCCAAGATGTGTAGGAAGAGATCATTACAAGGGTCTGAGCACCAAGACCGGAAAAGACGCGCTCCTGAGCAAAGGCAGGGAGTCAAGAGGTCGATCCCATCCTCGATCTCGTCCAGGACTTACAAATTTAAGAGACCTAATACCTCTTCACTAGGAGTAGAGTCCATTGCAGGTCCATCAAGGTTGCCTGATTGCAGAAGGAGTACTTCGACTACAGTCGGATACCGAACGGAAGGTAGTGGACGTGATAACCAAAAACGCCAGACCAGAGCGACAACGAGAGGACGCAACAAACAAGCGGAGAGACCAGTCCGGTCGAATTAAGCCACTACAAGGAGACCTTGTCCATACTATTTAGGCAGTCTCGTAAGGGACAGCGACGGAATTCCTGAGGAGCAGGGAAACATTGAAATCAACGGCACCCCTCACAACAGAATAAGGAGAAGAAGCCTCAGTATGGAAGCGTTGGATGGAGATCCGGTACATAGGATTTAACAGACAAATACCAGGTTGTATTGTTTCTTTATCTTCGCGGTACGAACAAGTGAAGAATTTTTGCAATTGAAGCAAGTCACGGGCGGACTCTAAAATTAAGAAGACTGGCAAAAGTGGACACTGCATTGTGTGTGTTTTTTTCTATACCAGAAATAAACGGCTTTTGTGTTAATTTTTTGTATTTTGGAGAAAACATCAGTAAATTTTGCATTTGTTTACTTCGATGTATGACTTCGCTAAGATGCGACAATTCATTTGGTTGTTTGTGTTATTTGTTTATTGTGAAATGATGATTATTGTATGATATGTATATATATGTGTATATTTTGTTTCAAATCTGGTGACTTGGAGCGCGGCGTAGTTAGATAGGATTAACCATTAACACTAACTAGCGCATAAAGTTTTTCGAATGGGAAGGCGAAGGAACCAGATATTTATTGTATATGAAATTCATGTAACAAGTGTATAAATTCATGTCTGCTTTTAACTACCACTCAAATGGACATTAATCTTTCAGGGTAACTGACCCTGAAGTCCTCGATGTTCCAGTGCCACAGAAGGATGAATTTATTTTTATGTATAATATTTAAGTAAACTCTATGGGGCTGGTTTTTTACCACCACTAGGATGGTTTTTCCCACGCCTCCTTCGCCGAATGGATAGAGTGCAGGGATTAATTTAAACTTGTGAAGTATTATGAGGTTTAGCAATTAATTATAAATCGTAATTTTATTTGTCCTTTTTCCTTAAGGGATGAGTTTCAGTAATATACAGTTAGAAGTTAAGGTCGTCGGTACTATAAGACAAAGATAGGAATTACGTAATTTATTTTCAGGACGTATGAGTCCTTCGAATAAATCCCGTTTTCTTTTTGGAGGGGGTTGTGACAAATCTATACGGAACTTTATCACTAACCTTCTGAGTCGTCCTTTTTAGGGAAATTTAATTCCCTACCTATTTCCAATCAACTTCAAAAAGCGGACAGGATTCCTTGTTATATGCAGATTAGATAAAGTATTTAAGTCAAACGGAATAGTAAAGTTAGAGCAGTAGGAGATAGAGATTGAAGCAAAAAGCTATAGTGAAGTTAAATTGAAGATTTCTTGTTGGAGATAATTTAACCTCAAGAAGAGTTGAGATTCCGTTGGTAATTATTGATTTATAATTAAAGTCTCATTAAAGTTTTAAGAGTGAGATTAAAGTTAAATGTTCAATAGGAACATTATTAAATATAATTCTGGGATCTCTTATCGTGGTAATCTCTGCGTGATCGTTATTTAATTGTTAATTAATTTTATCATTAATTAAGTTAATTTAAAGGATATTACATTTAAAACCTCATAATACTAGTAAAACATATTTGTTAATAAGTATTTGATTCTATTTGGATAAGATAACCAAATAAAGAAAGTTGTTTATAGAAATGGCTTCTGGTTCTTACATGACTCCTATTTATTCTCGTTCTCAAAGTGAGGTCTAAGGAGACCTTCACATGCTTTCCTGAAGCAGCAAGAAACTGATTTGCCACCTGCTGAGCTGTGGTGCGCCTGTTCCTTTTTGCTGATAGGACGATATATCTGTCTTCTGCAGGCGTCGTACTTCTAACACGACCTCCCCGTGCCGTCTACTACACATTCCAGTAGTTTTAAATGACTTCCACAGCCGTGAAACAACGCTGTGAGCGATGTCGAACTTCCTGGAAACATCTGTTATTTTTCGCCCTTCTTCGATCTTTCCAATAATTCGGCCACGCATAAAATCATCTATGTGATGTCGGGAAGACATGCCAAAAATTTTAAGTTCGTCTATTAAATCTTTCCTGTAAAACTTTGACTTGAAACAACAACTGTCCACACGCGTCAAAACCTTTAAAGCTCTTATGAACGCTATCGCGTGATGAACAGACGTGGAAAAAAAATTTGCATACTCATACTTCTCTTCTTACTAATATCCCGCACTTATTCTAATTTTCCACATTTTGCTTCCTTTCATTTTGTGGTTGCTATGGATGATAGTGTTATCCGTCCTTAGCAATTGTCCAGCAGTGTAAATACGAAATATATACTTACAGAACTAAAATTTTAAAAAAACTAACACTTTTAAAACCGTGTTTAAAGTAAAACGCAAAATACAAACATGATAATGATAGCCACAAATATAATAATATCAAATGATGCAACTATTATCAAACATTTCAAAATACGTAAAAAATAAAACGCTTTCATCTAAAGTGAGTTTTTTTTTTGTTATAGTGAGTAGAAGACTTAGACTGCACACACACACATAATTCACCCAATCTTGAATATTTCCGTATATATAGCTATTAACTGCTAAAATCTTCAGACGGTCACCCCAAAATGTCTTAGCGGTCCACCGGTCGAACACGATCGACGTAATGTTCACCCCGGGTTTAGGGGGCTCATGATAAATTAATCTTAACTCGAAGACGCGTAAACAACTTTGGGGGTCGAGAAAAATTTGATACAACGCAAAATATTTGTTATTCACACACACCACACATTTCCATTAGTATAAAAGTTAAAATAAATGAGTAATGATATTTACGTGTCAAATATTTTCAGAATAAAAATTTAAAAATTGAAGAGTGAAGCATTATAGATAAGTGCATAAACAATACAAGGAATGACAAGCGCCACACGGGGGAAGTCGGACCGATCGAGTGCGACCCGTCTATGGAGATTTAAATAGGAAATAAATCTTGGCACTACATTCAACAACTTGTCTAAAATATAGCAGTGTACAACAAATATATAGTGAATGCAACAAACTTTCCCTGGCTTTGAACGAAAATCAAAGCTATATTCTTTGCATTCAAAAATTAAAGTACGTTACGTAATTATATTTAAATACAATGAGCTCAATTCATAACGGTCACATGATAAAGATAAACTCGTGTTCTACATTGAATTCACAAAGCAGACATCAAACTAATTGTACGTGTTGTTCTATTTGTGAAATTTGGGTAAAATCTCAAATTTTATAATTGGGTAAAAAATAAATTTCTTCAAAAAATTTTTAAATTAAAAAAAAACAAAAGTCTTATTTTCTACATTAATTTCTAAGTAAAATGCATTTGTCTACCTATGTGCATTATTGTTGTTGACAAATTTGTATTTTTTAAGAGAAAGTTTCTGAAAGGATCAAAAATTTTTAACAACGAAGCACGTGAACTGTTTGCTGGAAACACATGATTGCTTTTTCGTGTAACTATGACGTCACATGAGTTTTTGAACTGATTGGTTAAAAATACGTGGTTATCATTATCATGTGACTACGACATCACATGAATTGAGCCCATTAATATCTTGTACATAAAATTATTAGCCAAGGTTATACTTTCGTTAAATTTTATTTATAAAATATTCTTATTGTATAATGTTTATCGATATATCATTTCCATTTGCCATTTTTAGGAGATCAAAATTAATTTTGTAATTTTTCTTTTATGCATAGAAATATGAGTTATTTTCCCATGGTGGTTCAGGATCAAATGCTTGGCATAAAAAAAAGGTTCTATAGGTACAGTAAATTTGCGAACCAGTGGTCTAGAATGATGTCCAATAATCCTTACTACAATTCGAATAATGTAAATTGCGGTTTTGAATTTGAAATAATTTTATTATATGTGTGTTTTACACAAGTTTAATTTCCCTAATGAGAGAATTTTTTTCGTGGTACTTTTACAAATGACTTGCGTATATTATGACATTGTTTACGATGTAAAATAAACATGAAAGCAAGAAAATTACATTACTTCTATTAAAATGAATAATTAATATAAATATTCTTAAAAAATTTTGACGAAAAGGTTTCAGCAAAAATTAATGAAAAAATGTAGTGTATATTGAGGAACAACGTCACATTGTTATTTATTAAATAATAGATGTGGGGGAAAAATAACACTAATTATTCACTTCTATGACTAAAAAAATTCAATTTTTAAAAGAGATATTTCGGAATAAGTATTCCCACAGAGAAGTAAAATACTATAAAATCAGGGGCCTTATACAGCTCTTATTAATGGTTTTACATATATCCAAAAAGATTTTGTCAAATTTTCAAAGTATTGTATAACATATGTATATCTTTTATAGAAATTATATGATTTTTCGAAGTCTATTTTAAAATTGTTAAATATCAAAATAAAATTTTATTCTAATAACCATAGAATTTTAATGTTTTATATAAATATATTCCTAGAATAATTTACAGAAATATAGAAATTTTATGTACTTGAAACAATATTTTGATTTGAAAACTATGCACAATGCATTATTATAACATGGGTATAATGTTCATTTGTGTGTATCTCTGTCCATATTTTACTCAAATAAGCAAATCATTCAATTTAATCTTTAACGTTAATTATTTATACCATTTTTAGGATTCCTTTAATTTATTTTTACCAACTTTCTGCAAACTTTAAATAAACATTTAGAGAGCTTTTCTTTTCAAAAGAAGAGCTTTACTGTTGTTCCACTCTCATATGTATATATATTTAAATCAATATTTTTTTATGATGTGAAACTTCTTTTCAATGCTTTTGTAAAACCTTTTGAGGAAATCAATCAAATAAGTGTAAAAAATCAAACTATTATTCGGTAAAATGTGAAATAAGTTTGGAAAATAAATTTTTTAATAGAAACACATTGAGATGATGCTAAAAACATATAAAATATAATTTCTAATGACAAAAGTAAGAGGAAATTGCAAGTATAAAAGAGAATAAATACATCAAAGAATAAATACTATATTTAAAAGCACTTTAAAACTTATCTGCTACCTTTAACTTAAAAAAATTTTTTTTTTGAGTAATTTTAAATTTTTTTAAATGTTTCAAACTATTAATCAAATTTATCCCATGTATAATTTGATAAATCTATTATCAAATTATATAAGGGATTAGAGATACTAATATTTTTTTAAACTTCCTATATTAAATTTAAAAATAATTTATATTTTCAAGCAAAGTAAAAAAAAATTGCACATATTGCAAAAATTTCAATTAGCTAATAACTTTAGAGAGAAAAACTTATAAATAATATTTTTGATGTGGAAAACAGAAACATATATAAATTATGTAAATGTGAATGTAAATGTAATACGAAAAACGTAATTTACAAATAATTTTGACAAAGGAACTAGGATTTAAAAATGGAAATTTTTTAAGTCCTAATTTTTAAAGATAAAAGTAACAAAATTGCATGTATAAAAATCATAAATAAATCAGCAATTAAAAAAGTGCTTTAGGTCACTGCTAAAATTTTAAACCACACAACTTATTCTTTTTTTTCTATTTAAATAATTACTTAAACTTAAATTAGTAATTTTTTAGTTCGCATGTTAGTTACCAAGCTATATTTGAGGCGATGTATTATTATTATTAAATAGTAATATATAAACTTGTATTATTTCAAAACACATTTTCGTAACAGATTAGGAAAAATTTGTATTTGCACAATCAAGATCTTTTCCAAAATGTGGATTTTATTTTTAAACTTTTATAAATAACCATTTAAAAACGTTTTATAGATAAAAACTTACTAATAGGGTAATTCTGATTTGGTGCGGGTTATGAGAAAAAAAGAAAGGATTAAAAACCACATGGACGATCTGCAAATTAAACGCACTAATGATTGCAGTATAGCCATCGCGAGAAAATTATCTGATTTTGAGAACCCCGGCTTTCAAGAGCCTGCTTATAAACGTTGTTAATGGATATTATGTTTACCTATTCACCATGGTAATGAATTAGAGATGCTGTTCGCTGACACGCGCTCTCTAATAAAAATTTTATTTATTCAACTTTTTTCGGTCTAACGTGTGTTTCATTCCTTGATACAACAAGTAGGTCGGCAATCCCGTGGTTACAACATTAATGTCAAGCTTCTTTAAATATTTAACTATATTTGAAATGTATGCATTCCACATAAATTTCCGAAGTTCGAATAATTTCATTCTTTTGTTCCGGCGCAGCTACAATCTTTTAAATCCAGGTTCAGTGTAGAAATACGTTGAGAATTGTCATAATTTACAGTTTTTCCGTTTTAGAAAGTAATGTCAGACATTAATAACGGAAAAAATCGATTACTGATGCTTAGCGTTAAATGCATTCGGCCATTCTAAATACTATGTTGTGAAATGAAACCTCGGAAAACTTATTGTTATTGTATTATATTTGAGTTTTTTAAGGCTAAAAAATACAAAGCATCAATGAGCGTTTTTGATCCTAAAGTGCTATATGATACATGACTTCGAAAAAAAAGGGTATCTAAACAGTGAAAACTCTGTTCATGTATTGTGAGGTTTTGCTAAAATACGAACGGCACTTAGGGAAATTGGGAAATTCATGTACTTTGGCAAAGTAATTTATCACTCACGCAATTGTTTCTATTTTGACATGATGTATGAGGGACACATATGACAGACTGAAATTAGATCTCTCTCAAGCGCCAGCGCATGCGCATTTCTGCCCAGGGCACACATCTATCTGATGCGTAATAATTGTTACTATTATCAACGCAAATAAAATAGGGATTTCAATTAATAGTAGCCGTCCGTTGAAAGATGAGTGCGGGGGATAGAACCTGCGACGCTCGCGTCCGTAGCCGCTTAACATAACCACTAGACAAACGTGATCACGGTCGTCTGGAGGCTGTTACTGGTTTATATAGATACCACTACAGTACTCCTCCAACTGTGAGTCTTTGGTTAGGCGAACGAAAGAGATATTTGATAAGGCAAGCGTGTGTGTTATTGCTGTTAATTGGAGGTGTTGCGTCAAGTGAGTCTGACGACTTTGGATTGCTCTAGGAGTATCTACATAAGGCAGTAACAGCCTCCGTTCATAGGTGATCACTTTTGTCTAGTGTATGTTATCCGGCTTAGGATCCATAAGTCGTGGATTCTATCCACCGGATAAACATTGCCACAAGAGTATGGGAATTCTGATACTAAGACATTACAGATTTACCTGTTGCTGATGAGAGTAATAACAGTTCTCACATCAGCTGAGGTCAAACATGATGCCTAATAATACCACAAGCCATCATTTCGATGTTCTCGACTTGTCTGTCAACGCATAGAGCATTCCAGGAGGTAGCGTTCATTGTTGCAACATCTAAAGCTGATGCAGTTATCACTGTACTCGAAATCCCTCGATTCCTGAAAAATAATGACTTATTTCCCATCGAAACGCCAGTGTTCTATGCCGATTATTCTATTGAAGCCGAAGACGCCATTCCTTTTGCATGAGAGATTCTTATATAGGTAGGAATTCTTGCACAAAGTCCACTGTGCGACGAACACTAACTTATTATAGGCCTTGGTCTCGAGTTCGTGGCTGGTGTCTCTTGATCTCAAGTTCTTGTGTACCTGAAGACCCACTGGACACAGTGGCTGAAGCACGTTAAGTCTTTCATGGCTCAAAGTCCTCCCATCCGCATAGTGTGGTTGTTAGAAGGGGAGGGCGAATTCAGTTGTTCTCCTTTTTGTTTAAACGTGGTTCAAAATTATGAGGGTCATGTCCAATAGCCCTCGTACTTCTTTACTGTTCTATGTCAATAAACACTTACTCATCAATTAATTATTGGAGTTTGCAGTTTCTAATCTCTGATAGTGTTCTTAACTTTTTTCCTATGATTGAGATGAAACTGTAAAACCTTTCATTACCATACGGATGTGATGATTAACTCCCTCGTGCCGAGGTAATTTTTCGTAATCCACTGCGGGATCTCCGATTCGTTTGGTAATCTTGAGCCTGCTGTTTCCACACTCCTGTTACTGACATAATACCCCAAATTGAGTGTCTATTGCTTAATAATTAAAACGAGGGACGAAGGCTAAGTTTTGAACCCCGTTTTAATTTCGCAGCACACTATTATGGCCCCGGTCATAGCTATCGTGACCAGTACTGATTTGAGCTCGTTTCGGGCCCAGGGCGCAGAAGATTTTGCCCTGGGCACTGGTGTATAGAAATTTATAACCAGAAAATATGGTTAAGTCCTGAGTATGCGGGCCCTTTTGGACCACGGGAACTTGGGTGCCGACCCCAAGCAAGTGCCCAATGGATAAACCGGCACTGGCCCCAAGCAAGTGCCCAATGGATAAACCGGCACTGGCCCCAAGCAAGTGCCCAATGGGTAAACCGGCACTGATCGGGAAACTGGCAGAAAATATAGACTGTTAAAAGCCAAACATAAACTCTTTTTAAGGTCTCGTAACAGTTCTCTAGTTATGAGGACGAATCAACAGTTCGGATAGCACTGCTTTGCTCTCATAAGCGTGATGATTCTGAAATTCTCAGCATTTGAGCGGAGCAACTTGATGTTAGTTTTTTTCCTTACTTTTGCAATATTTAGGAATAGGAATAAATAAAAATAATTATATTATATTACACAAATACAGCCTTTAAACTTTCTTTTATCGCGCTGGAAGTAAATTTTGATGCAATATTTGATTCACTAATGAATTACGCAATAAAAATATTTTCCAGCTTGCGATCGGTTTATTGAACGACTTAGAGCCTGCACCACAATAAAGGAAAAATCCCATAAAACCAACCAAACACAGCAAATTGGAAACTTTAAAAAAAAATTTCTCTTTTTTTCTTTGTTCATTGCGTGCGTTTGGAAACTAATCATCAAACTTCACGCCTGGAAAACTGTCACAAAAATACAAATTATGTTTTATTCTAATTTCCAAAGAGGGGTGCGTGTTTTTGAATAAAAGGTGAATTTGTTCACGTAAGGGGTTGTGTTCGTGCATTATTATTTTTTTCATAAATGACATCGTGATGTCGCAAAGCTATTAAAGTTCCTGAAATTTTCATTATATTTTTACCACATTGTACATAATACTCGTGAGAATTCTGATACTACAACTGTGTAACTAGTCGTATTAAAGAGGCAGCTCTTTAGTAAGCCTTTTTTTTACCTTTTCCCAAATAAAGAATATTTGTAGTTAAAATTTGCTCTATAATCGACTCTGGTGGCTTAGAGGTAGCGCGCCCACTTCGAAAGCCTAAAGTTGCGGGTTCGTTCGCGATTGGAATCAATAAATTTTTTGGATGCAAAAATTGCATATCATATGATTATGTGGCATGTAAAAGATTCCTTGAGTATCAATTTGGCTCTGGTAATCTCGTAAATATTTAGCATCCTACGAGAGCTTGTGACGAATCTTAACACGTCCTATCACTAATCCTCTTGGAGAATTTTTGGGCTATAGCATTCGCGTTTATTTCACAGCCATCCCTCTCAAGAAGAAACCGTTGCCACGGTCGTATTTCCGGGACGATAACGTTCTATTACAGGCAGTGCTGTTGAGGCAATAATATTTGCTCCTGATGAAGGCGGCGTTAAAACGAGCTGAAAAAGTGCTGGAGGAACAGATGCTGGTAAGGATATTGGAATTGGAGAGACTGTTGGAGTCACAGATCATGTCTCTGCGTTGGTGTCGCTCTCTGTCTATTCTCGCGATTCCATGGTCTCTTTTTAAGTGAAGTACGTCCCACCCACGAAAGTGTCACGTGATGTATAGTCACTTCTGTTTGGACGTATTCGGTGAAACCATTCTGGTATTGGTCCAAGTCCCCTTCGCGCAGTGTACTTAGAAACCGGCGGCTGGCGTAGGAACTGCGCCGGGACCTTCTGTCGGCTAGATCAAGGAACGTCGGAGGTTGACTTCCTTTGGGACCTCAGTGCCAAGGTGTCCACCCTGGGATACTTTCCCACGAGAAACTACTTGACCGTTGAAACATCACTCGTTCCCGACGGAAAATGGGTCTTTGGTGAATACCGCTGAACCGTAATATTCAGATTAGTTCGACTATATAAAGTCAGAGTTTTCTAATTACGGAGAAGGAGATAGGAGAAGCAGCTATATTCACTACGCAGGTAAGGTTCAAGAAGGTTTACTTTCGCATGTGAAGATTAAGAGTGGTGTTTTGCCACTGTGTTGAATGAGTAGATTGGAGGTTAGTAATCAACAATAGATTAGGTTGAGTTAAATAAGTTGATTCCGCATATTTGAATAATAATCATTGCTTTCTCCGTGCTACTCATTTGACATTCACTTAGAGAATAGATTGTTGTTGGTTAAGTTGTTTGACTAAATAAATAATAGTGATTATGGAATTATCTGGTTCTGCTTTCATTCCTCCCGTCCCTTAGATAGGCAAAGGAGAAACTTCGGGAACAAGTCGCTCACAAGCTTGAGTTAAAAACTAATTCAAGCGTCCAAATTTGGTAACGAGGTTATCACTAGATGGTGCCACCATGAAATGGCTCTCCCATTTGGGGACTTATCTTGTTTGCAAAGCTAAGTTGCTAAAATGTAGCCCCATTGGGAAAAAAATGCTATATATTAGCTAAAAGTGACAGTAAAAAAATTGTATAAATTTATTTTGAGATTAGTGTTGTGTAGATAGAAGGTATTAATTTTCTTGAAATTTTAAGATTTCATTAAAAATAAATTGCTAGGTATATTTCTAAAAATATTTCTTAAATTTGAAAATATTGTTTTTGATATCATTATTTGAATTATGAGTTTCAAGGTAATACAATAGCCTATGGTTGTCAGCCAGCGTCTTTCCTCATCGCGCGTGCTCTAGTGGCTTCCAATACTGATCAAACCATACGGAACAATCTCTGGAATGATCGTAAAATTATTTAAATCAGGTTGTGTTGTTCTGATTTTGGAAGAAAACATAATTTTCTCTATTATAAAAGGGAAATTTTTCTTTGTGAAAAAAGCTCTCTTCTAATCCCTAACCTTGTGAAGGGGCTTTATAGTCTCTTCCTATTAATCCTCTTGGGGAATCTTTGGGGCCATAATTGAGTTATTTCACAGTCAATTCTCTCAAAAAGAAACCGTGATATACAGATTAGTTAGTTGATATACACTGGTGTGCAAAAATTAAGGACGACACGGTTTTTTCAATATAACTTTGTACAAAAGCTTTCCAAATCAACACATTTAATACCGTAAGATCCCCAATACGTAAGGACATGTGTAATGTAAGCAATACTTACTAAAAGAGAAATCAGAGGGATAAAAAGAAGCTTTATTGAAAAAGTAGCATGGAGCGCAATGCGACTAAAGGCCGAAACATCCATGTGATGGGTGTCCAGCAAGAAACATCCGGTCTTTAGTAGAAGATATGATCTCCCCTGACTGCTAGGCAGGTTTCACAGCGTCTGTCCATGCTGAGAATGAGGGTGTCAATGAGTTGTTGAGGCATTGCTGCCCATTCGTCTTGCAGCGCCAATCGAAACTCCCGAATCGTTACTGGTGGTAAGGTACGAGCTTCCAAGCGTCTGCCTAGAAAATCCCATATATGCTCGATGGGATTGAGATCCGGAGATCGTGCCGGCCAATCCATACGTTCAATATCCTCACTCTCTAAGAGCTGTTCGGCAGCTACTGTGCGATGACATGGTGCATTGTCGTCCATGAAAAGGAACTGCAGACCCATAGCGCCTCTAAAAAGACGCACATATGGAAGAAGAATCTCTCTCTCTCGTTACGATAACGGGTCCCGTTGACTGAACCTGCGAAGATGTGAAGGTCTGTACGATTACCAAGCATGATGCCTCCCCAAACGAGAACACCGCGACCTCCATACCTGTCCCTTTCAATGATGTTCGAGGGATGATTGCGGCTTCCCCGCTCTCTCCAGATGAGTATGCGATGAGAATCGCTACTCAAACTGAATCTGCTCTCATCTGTAAAGAGTACTCGTCCCCATTCATTGTCTCTCCAATTCCGGTGTTCCCGGCACCACAGAGAACGCCTTCTCCGATGGGCAGGCGTTAAAGGTACACACCGTACAGGGCGTCGTGCAAACAGACCACCACCGTGCAATCTTCTGGCCACGGTAAAACGCGATATCGGTCGTCCAGTCGCCTGTGTCGTGTGTCTAGCGATTTCTCCCGCTGTCTGCCGCCTGTTTCTTCTGGCCTGTAAGACAATGTACCAGTCATCTACGGGTGGGGTTCCTCGTGGACGACCACTACTGAACCCCCGGATAGCTGTTCCTGTAGTTTGAAATTGTCTCCAAAGTCGTGAAACGATGCTGTGAGCGATTCCGAACTCTGCAGCCACACTTGTCACACTGCGGCCTTCCTCCAACTTCCCAATGATTCGACCTCGGGTAAAAGCATCCAGATGTTGTCTAACAGATTGATTATTCGCCATTTCTCGCTGAGGCAGCAACTCGGTGTGATTTTAACTGCTATACGGCGTGCAATCTCTTTGCCAGAAATACTGATCTTACACCGACAACATGCTTTATACTACTCAGACACTCCCCCATTACGTCTACCTGCATATCTGCGCAATGTGCTACCGTACATCTCCTTACTTAATCTCCTGATTGGTCTTTCTGTCCGCTCTGCCTCTTCGTTCAGCTGATATGCTAATTTTTCGACTTCGTCCTTAATTTTTGCACACCAGTGTATAGTGGGGGTTTTGTAATCGCAAAAGAAGGAGAAAGGAAGCTAAGATGTTGAACGACGTGGACTGATGATAAAGAATTAAACTTAGAAGCGTAATTATAGAACGGGCTTTAGCGAGTTACAAAAATTAAGGAAGATTAAGATTCATAGGTCAATTTTTCTTAAAGTTAAACGGTTAGGATTTCAGGCGCGTATTTAAATAGAATTTAGGAATACGTTATATCACATCCGATTGCCTTTCTATTGTAAGAGTTGCTTTGCTTAATATATTCGGATAGTTATGGATTGGATTTATTATGGCTAACTTGGGTGATCAATTCTTACCTCCCACAAATCTAGGTCACGTGGATGAAAAGATGGTAACCCCAGAGAAGGGGGGGGCGGTATCAGAACCTGATAGTTTTTTTCTTTGACAAAATGCACAGATTTGAACGACCTAAAATTTTCATGACTCAAAGATTAAAATATGAAAATAAATTTCAATTTTTTTGTAAGAAAAGAAATCGCAATTATACTCAGGTCCTGGGATAATTGCAAGAGTTACACCATCCTATTCATTTATATTCCAATTGAATATCGAGTCTTCTATATTTCTCTCTGTAATACTTCTACATTTCATTCAATAATTAATATTTTGCTAATATTAACACATATTTACAACATTTCAAAACTGTTTAGTCAAGAAATATTTTGTTTTGCTGACAGTTCAGAACATTTTGAACATGGCTGATAAAAATGGATGACATTTATCCGTTCGGTATATCTTATAGCCTCGGTAATTGAGCGGTTATGGTCATGAACTGATGGTCATGTTGTCATGTGAGTTCGAACCCTGTCGACCTGTCGTGTAGAGGCGCTTATGTATGTTAAAGCTGCCATGGCTCAAAATTTCCCCTTGGCGTGGTGGGGTAGCTTAGAGGAGGAGTGTCTGGTCGGGTGCTTTCCTCGTCACTTGACTGAAATTAATAATTATGAGGTCAGTCGTCAATAGCCCTCATATATGTGTGTGTGTTGCCTTATAATGCGACATCCAAGACCATTCATTCATTCAGCATATCTTATTAATTGAAAATTTTTTTTATTTCTAATGGGACTGCCAATTGATGTGCTACAAGTACATTCCTCGGGAATTGGCATATCTTTTTAGTGCGGCACCATATACGTGGGATTCTAATCACTGCAAGTAATTTTAACGCACAGTTTTCTCCCCAGAGGGAGGCACCTGAGCTCTGACGATGCAAAACCGTACTTAGAAATTTAATTTTGCCGAGAGTACCCGAGCCAAACAGGCACTCAAGGGATCTTTAACATGCTGCATAATCATACGACAGGGACGCTGTCAATTTTCTACATCATGAAAACCCACCGATTTGGGCTGGGGTTGAACCCGAAACCCTTGACGTACAAAGCCAGTGACAAAGCAATTCCGAAAACTATATTCAATAGCGTATTAGCAGTGCATCAAAGTATCAATTTTTTCCCTCTAAATTATTTTGAAACGAACTTCAGGTATAAATAACTATTAAGGTAAAAAATAACCAATGTTCACAAATGAAGTATTTTATCAGAAATATATAGTAATTTGTAAGAAAATGAAACTTTCGAAAAATGTTGTACTAAATATTTTTAAATAGCTATTTGATTTTATCATACTATTTCTTCTTTTTTTTATTTTAAAATGATTTATTTTAAATTTAAAAGAGTACTTGTACTTCCATTTTAGAAATTCTTGCCCTATTCTTTTTAAAGAACGAAGTGAGGGCTATAAGAATTAATACAAGAGAATGCTTAATAGGACTTAGAGATATTAATAATTTATATAATCATGCAACAACCTGAAATTCCCAACGAAGAGGGCAAAAAACGGATGGTAATATGTTTTCAGTAACTTAGACGCGATATACTGTCTAACTTTTTCAAACTTGTTTTTGTTTCGACTATTTTTAGAAAATTCTTTCCAATATCATCAATAGCAATTAATAAACAATCGTGCGTTGGCGAAAATGTTCAACAACTTTTCTCAAAACCCTTCTCGAACTCTGTTAATCTCCCGCCGAGTTTTTATCTGACACCTGCCAAAGTGCAGTATAGTAAGTACTGTCAGTAGATCTTTTTTTTATCCCTAGTGATTCATTTTGCTTTTTTCTCATGAAAGAAGCTTTAAATCCAATATATCTCTTTAGGAAATATCGACACAGTTGCATTCGATCTTTTTCCCTTAAAAATATTTCATCTACGGTGTTATCAAGTCCAATTTTGAAATGCATCAAATTTTTCCATTGTTTTTTTTAAAGTTTTGCAATATATATATTAACTGTAATAAATGCTATGTTGTTCTGATCGATCGGAACCTATTTCGTTTCCATCAAGCAATGAAAAGTTCGACTGTCCTACTTTAAAAAAAATGTTTCGTCCTTTATTTTATGTATATCGATTACTACCGCTTATTCTGGTGTATAACGCGCACTTTCAACACAAAAAAATTTTATAGAAATTTACGGGAGCGCGTTATACGCTGGAAATAAAATCGATAGCTTTGAAAGTAAGAAAAAGATGAGTATCAAAAAAGATTTCTACGTGTATCTAAATACTGCTCGTTTAAAATAGATGTGTGACATACCTTTTAAACTTTCAACAATGAAATATTGTCTTACAAATATTGTCAACCCCTCTTCTTTTGTGCTTTAGGGCTGTAGTTTTAGAAATATACCACTACTCAAAAGCCTGGTATAATGTTTTGAATAAATGGATTTTTGACATGTAAATTACATGAACATTTGAATTGTACATTTTAAAATGTGCATGAACATTTTTGGTTTATAATTTAAAAAAGAATGCTCGTTATGCTGCGAATATTCCTAAAAATTTTAAAAAATGTAGTTGGAAAGTATCGATGTACATCAGGGGTGTCAAACTCGCTGCCCCAGGGCTGCATACGTCCCGCAACGAACATTTTTATGGCCCGTCCAATACATCGGCCCGCAATAATACGTAAGTAAATAAAAAAAATTTCTCCGAAATTGGAAAGATAGAAGCAGAGAAGAAATGTCAAGTGTCAAGACGTAAACATTTAATTTTTCTCGTGCTTTTATTTAAGTTTAATATAATGTATGATTCGAAATAAATCTACGTTTTTTATAAATAATGATTTTTTTGCTGCCCATTTAAGGTATCCGACTACGTTCGGAACCGTGATTTTGCAAAAGGGTATAAGGGGATTTTATTTATGATATTTAGTGTCACTTAGATTAGAAACGTATATAAAATTGTTTTAAGAATAGTATTACATTAAAAAGTTTATTTAAGTAGAATATTTTGACAAAAAATGAACATAGACTGACCCACTTTCAAAATAGTCTCCTTTTGTGAAAAATGCTTCTATTATAATAATATTTTGCGTGTATATATCTCAGACCTCTGTACAGAGGCTGAACCAGAGTTTTTGAAATATATAACTTAGAAGTGGGTTTATCAATGTTTTACGACAACAGAGCGGAGACATTTTAAGAAAAAACGCGCCAATAATTATTTCAATGAACTGTGAATTTGTGTGTGTTTTCAATGAATTTTAACTCTGAAAATAATGTGGATTTTTCAAACATTCTAGTTGAGCCTCTGTAGAGGGGCCTGAGTTATAAACAGGCAAAATATTATAATAGAAGCATTTTTTACAAAAAAGAACGTTTTGAAAAAAGGTTATTCGAGTTCATTTTTTGCCGAAATATTGTATTTAAATAATTTTTTTGTCAAAATCTCCTTAAAACAATTTTATACATGTATTCTAATCTAAGTGACACTGAATATCCTGGAAATAATCCATTTATGCGCTTTTTTAATATCACGGTTCCGAAAGTAGTCGGATACCACAAAGTTAGAACTTGTTTGTTCGGCCCAAGTTAGACTTTGAGTTTGACAACCCTCATGCACATAATACGTCGGAATATATGGTACATGAAATGCGACATATAAATTGAATTTAATCCTGTTGTACGTAATTGCTGTCATTAGAAACTTATTGTTCATGCAAAGGATCTGCATGGTCTGATCCAAAAATATTTTGTTTCTTCTCTAAGATGTGTTTTTACTCGTTTTTGATAACTGTGACTTTCACTGATTCCCAACTTATGTACGTATTTGGTTTATCTTGTGTTACGGAAAGAAAGACTGGGTTTCAGGATGATACTTTTGACGAGATACACATTATGTGTGAACTACATAGAACCTTTTTTCATAATAAACCGACCGTTGCTGTACTGTAAGCTTGGAAATTCAAGAAGTGACTATTAAAATTTCATTCAATTATTAAATTGAAGACATGGTTTACGATTAGTATGTCATAGACAGTAATAAAGGACCACGCAGAAAAAAAACTATATCACAGAATAACTATAGCATTTACAACTACCCACACGGTATAAGTTTGATAAAAGACAAATTGCAGTTGCCTTTTTACGAACATAGCTTTTCTGTGATATTAGTTAATATGTCCAGTAGTGTGTTGCCTTTTTGCACTAGGTAAAATTCTATAATTTGAATTATGTTATTTCTCATGACCACCAACAACCACTGAAACGCTTTTAATAATTCTATAAATTACCTTTATATGATGCTGCTAATTTATTTCTATATAAATATAGTAACCAATAGTTATCGACAACTCCACGCAGTCTTCGCGCGCAGGCGCAGCTAAAACACGAACTAAAACTTTTGAACTAGTGGAAGAGAAACAAAAACTCTTGGACATGAGAAAAGAAAACGCGAGAGGTGCGCGAGCAGGCGTTACCTTCTGCATATCATCGTCAAACTTATCTGTTAAAAACTACCTTTTTAATTAATTTTTGTTAGTTTTAAAATAAAGTTAAAGAAAAGATAAATGTCTTGGACCCCTTGTTGTCTCCCACAAATTATGGGGGCTCGGCCGGGATCGATAAAATTTCGATTTTGAACCAAAGTCTGGACAATGAACAAAAGCGTCCGTGAGGAGACGCTCCGCCATTTTTCGAAAACTTCGTTCAACCTGTGTAGAGGTTTGAACTCAGCATAAATATTCAACCTGTGTAGAGGTTTGAACTCAGCATGAAAATTCCGCCTGTGTAGAGGCCAGGATTGAAAAAAATTTCGATTTTGATCAAAATTTGGAACGTGAAAAAAAAAGCCGTCCGTGGAGGAGACGCGCCGCCATTTTCGGAAACTTCGTTCAACCTGTGTAGAGGTTGAATTTTTCAACTTCATTCCGCCTGTGTAGAGGTCGGAACAAATAACAAAATAACCTGTGTAGAGGTGTATTTTTCAACGAACCATCGACAAATTCCGCCTGTGTAGAGGTTGGAACCACTCACAAACACCTGCGAAGAGGTGTCAATTCGAACAATTTCAACTATATTACCTGCGAAGAGGTGAGATCTGTGAAATCGAAATTCTTCAATTATTGGATACATCGTACGTGCGAGCAACAAGGGAGCAAGAAAAAAAAAAGGTAGGATCTTTCCATATTTTTCTAAAATGTATAAAAACGCTCTTAAAGAGGATCTCATAAGAGTAGTTGAGGATCTAGACGGTTCTGTGGAGAGCACGGACACTATTGCTATACTAAAGACTAAAATTGAAAACAGTAGTACATTTGAAAGTGATCCAGATTTCGTTAAAACTTTAATTCAAAACTGTATAGATGAAAGGGTATCGCGAAACGAAAGAGAGGTAACTTTAGAAAAACAGAAAATTGAGCTCGCGAAACTTCAGTTAGCAAAATTAGAAAAAGAAGTCGAACTTCAAAGGGCTAAAAATAAAGCATTAAGTTTAAATCCTGCAGCTAAAGTCGAAGAAAAACAGTTCGAAACTAACATAGAAAATATGATAAAAAGTATAAAAACTTTATCTCTTCCTGTTCCCACCAGATCTGAAAATTTTAATCTGTTCTTCCAATCATTAGAACGCGCATTTTTAACCAAGAAAATAAATGACGAATATAAATCTGAAATTTTAATAAATCTTCTGGGCGAAAGAGCTCATAACGTCTTACTGTATATTAAAGAAGAGGAATTAAATGACTATGAAAAACTAAAATCTATAGTACTCAGAGAATTCCAATTAACCCCTCGCGAGTGTTTAAACTCATTTAAAAATGCTGTAAAATCATCAGGCGAGACATACATCCAATTTGCTGCAAGATTGACGGCAAACTTCCAATATTATTGTTCGTTAAGAAAAGTTAATTCCTTTGAATCTCTATGTGATCTTATAATTTCTGATAAATTATTTGAAACTTTAAATAAGGAAACCGCAACCCATATTGGCATTCGAGAAGCAGAAGGTTGGTTTAGGCCTATTGATTTAGCTAAAGAGTGTGATATTTATATCTCATCTAGAAGCGGATCACATAAAGAAATTCCTATTACTTATGGATATACCCAAGACCCCTTTAAAAATAGATCACAAAACTTTAAACCAAAGATTAAAGAGAACTATCCCCAATATCTTGAAAGAGAAAATAAAAATTGCTTTATATGCGGTGATTTATCTCATTGCGCAAGAGACTGTGAGAAGCGTTTTAAACCTAAAGAATCTAACGACCACATCCATAATAGAATAAACGTGAATACTTTGAAAATCGAGAGCGAAAAACAAAATAGCGATGAATGCACAAATCTTCAATACGTAAACATTTTTGTGGAAAATCAACCCGTAACAGCCTTGATCGATTCAGGTTGCCAGATCCCAGTTTTAAATTCCTCACTAATTAGAGTGCAAACACCTTCCGAAGAAATCATAACAATAAGCTCATGTTTTGGTGAAAAGCGAATGGTAGAAGTTAAACCCATAAATATTTCTCTTGATCAACACTCTCCCGGTCTAAGTGTGCGAACGGCGATATCACCGACCTTGACCGAAGAATTTATTATACATCCCAGTGTATATTCTGAAATAAAAAAACTAGGCCACGCAAAGAGCGATGTTTTATTGAATGAAAGTGAATCCTCTTTAGGTGTTCATGCTTATGCTTATTCTAGTGCTATTTCTTTTCCAAATGTTTCCGTTTCAAATGTGATAGAAAACTCTAGTTATGATTTGTCACATGTTAAAAACTTTAATACTAGAAATGATTCGAGTTCTCTAATTAAGGATTATAAATGTAATAAAATTAAGAGTACTAAGTTAAAATTGAGTATTGTAAGAGAAAAATGTTCTGATATAGTATTGTGTAAGAAAGCCAATGGTGCCATGAAAACGAGTTCCGTGGAATTCATCTCCCGCTCACCTACCCCTTCACCTATGGAACGTAATTATAGACGGTTTGTGTTGCTCCGAAGGATCTTTGAGCCCTGGCAGTGGAAACGAAGGAAAAAGAAAAATCGTTTCGAACAGACGTCCAGAACTCTACAGAGGAAAATATCGATGCGTTCCACCAAAGATCAACTTGTTAAAAAAGACGTTCTTATGCCTGTGAAACACAATGTTCTCCTGTGGAGCCTTCCGGATGTCGAAGAGGTGCCTTCACATGATGGAGAAACTGTCTAGTTCAACAAAATTTTGATATGTTAAATCTTTGTATATTTGTCGTATAGTCCTTGTCTGTTCCGTCTTTTTTTTGTATGTTTCAGATTCTCCTCTGGTCTCCATGGAAGTACCGCTGCGGACAGCGTACAGTCAGGCTGGCCGGATATAGTAACCAATAGTTATCGACAACTCCACGCAGTCTTCGCGCGCAGGCGCAGCTAAAACACGAACTAAAACTTTTGAACTAGTGGAAGAGAAACAAAAACTCTTGGACATGAGAAAAGAAAACGCGAGAGGTGCGCGAGCAGGCGTTACCTTCTGCATATCATCGTCAAACTTATCTGTTAAAAACTACCTTTTTAATTAATTTTTGTTAGTTTTAAAATAAAGTTAAAGAAAAGATAAATGTCTTGGACCCCTTGTTGTCTCCCACATAAATTATTCAAAGTGCTGTTACTATAAATAAATACAAGAGCTAGCTTCTATAAAAGCCAACCATTTCACACATGCTTTACAACAGGGGTAGCCAACTTTCATAACTGGGCATATTTTCAACAGGATAATGCCCAGCCACATACGGCACGTCTTTCGGCTTTTGCTTTCGGGCTACTTCAACACTTTCCTGGTTAGCGCGATCGCCAGATCTCTCCCCACTTAAGTTCGTTTCAGCACTAATGAGCAAGCAATTCTGACCCTTCGTCGAATAGGGACAATCTTATTCGCTAATTGAAACATGTATAGCAAGCAATCCCGACGTATGATATCCGCCAAATCCACGAGCGAATGTCTAGCTGGATAATAATGCGTCGTCGATATTTTTTAGTTCTTGCTGCTACATTTCCAGGAAAAAAACTTTCCCTTCTTATGATACCATTATAGTTTTATTTTGAGCACATGTACCTCACATGTACTGATTTTCATCCCATTCGGAACAGGACGCGTGTAGAATGCTTAATGCGTCTCTTTTCATAATGCAAAGTGCATCTTTAATTATGAACTTTGTTGACAAAAGGAACAACAGAATTAATAAGAGTCTTATTTCTTTTCAGATGCTTAAGGAGCAAAAATTTGTGTAATTACTCGAGGTTTAACAGATACAAACAGATAATCTTCCAATTTCATTCAGCAAAGAAAAATAGCAGTGAGTATTAGTCCTGTCGCCCTTGCTCCTGAAGAAATAGGACATTACTCCTACACTAGAAAGATCCTTCATAATAAATCACACATATATTGATTGACGCTCAGACGGAAGCAAAGAAAATTTCAATTCAGACGCAAAGAAAATAATAAAAAAGAACTATCGTAGAAAACATTTTTATTCCAAATGGATTCTCATAAATGAATATTTTTCAAAAATATTTTTTTAACTATTTCAACTATTGAGACTTAATGTCGGTGCATTTTATTGTTTTTCAATTCTTACTATTATATAGCCTCACACACTCTCTATATATTTATTTATTCATTTTTTATTTATCTTCGTGGAATTTTCAGTCGTTAATAAAATACATTTTAAAACGCACAATTGATCTGAAATTTTATATACATGATTATTTTGGATGAAAATACAGTAATTTAATTATAAGTAATAAAAATTAATTGATTTAAATTAATTATTTAAAGAATTACAAATACAGCCATGTTGACATCATTTTTGGCGACTTAGAGACCCTTTTTGGCGATTTGTGTCAAAACTTGAAAAGGTTTTTTTCTCACATTTTGAAGCACTCATTTGAGCTGAAATTTTCTATACACTATTGTTTTGGATAAAAATACGATAATTTAATTATAATTAATTAAAATTAATTTAATGAAACTAATTATTTAAAGAATTACAGATACAGCCACATTGGTTTCATTTTTAGCGACTTGGGTCAAAACCTTAAAAGATTTTTCGTTCTCACGTTTTAAAGCATTCAGTTGAACTGAAATTTTTTTTCACGATTGTTTTCGATGGCAATACGATACTTTAATGATAATGAGTAAAAATGAATTACCACTTAATGTTGTGATTCTGTCATATGTATATACAGATTTATATTAATGGTGACTATTTTATAAAAAGTAGCTAAAATAAAAATTTTCTTTGTTGATCTTAGTAGGAATTGATTAAAAAAAAAAATTATTATTACTTGCTTTCCTTTACAGGTGAAAAAATCTATTGTTTCGTGTGCCTTCCAAGTAATGTTTCGCATTTATATTCAAAACATTCCCAGCATATATATTCGTTTACAGTCTAATTATGCCTCGTGTAAATTTGGATTGAGCTCAATTTGCAATTGATCGACTAATCAATCGTCATCTGAGAAGTAGCCTCATTGATATCTTTCTGCCTTCCACTTTGATTGCGGCCATCAAATGAGTGTCTCTTTGGACTAGTTGGTGGCTGTCACCCCCCCCCCTCGGGTGTCCCTCAGTGCCACTTCTCTTCTCCCTCGGTTCACACGAAAAAGACATTTCTCTTTGTTTAATGTTTATTTTCATCATGAGTTCGTCACGAATTCTCGATTATAATTACTAAGCTACCACGGCTACTCAAATAATGGATTTCTCACTTGAAAAATAAAACCTTATGTAAATACAGTCGGACCTCTATATAACGAAGTCCGCTGAAACCCGAAAAACAGTGCGCTATATAGAAAATTCGTTATATAGAGGTTCATCTTTCAATATATTTTATAAACCCCATAAAACCAAATTTTAAATTCATAAACACTATACATATTAAAAAAAGTAATTATTCACATTTGTTTAAAAATTAATTAATGTTTATTTTATAAATTTTACCCATCAAAAAAAGAAAGAAAAACTACAAGGAAAACCAGAAAAAATAATGTCGAATATGCTGTATTTTCAATGTTAAGAAAATAAATTTATATTAAAATTAATGAATTTTAAGGACATTTTATAATTTAAAGCATACAAGAGTAATACACTGCTGGCCACCGTAAATGCAACACCAAGAAAGACAAGAGATAGCGCAACAACATTTATTTTGTATATTACATGTTGACCAAGTATCAAATGATTAATTTTATAGACTTCTGTGAAGTGTGGTTCCTGCCAGAATCAGTAGCCAGAGTGGCCGCCATTGTTAAAGATCACCGCTGCCACACGCCTCAGCATTGATTCAAAGAGACTTTGGATGTGTTCTTGGGCTGCAGCAGACCAAGCAGCTTCAACATATTGCCAAAGTAGATCTGGTGTGGCAGCTGGGGGTGTAATCTGGGTCAATCGTTGAGCAAGTATGGACCACATGTTTTCTATCGGTGAAAGATCCGGAGAGCGAACCGGCCAGGAAAGCAATTCAATCTGGTGATTGACGAAGAACCCTTGGATAATGCGTGTCACGTGTGGTCACCCATTATCCTGTTGAAATATGGCTGTGGCCAAGCCCTGAAGGTAAGGAAGACAACTGGCTCCAACAACTCGGAGATGTAGCGCTGGCTGTTTAAAGTACCGGCAATGCGTACTAGAGGAGAGCAAGAGTGATATCCAATACCGCCCCATACCATAATACCCAGTTTAGGAGCAGAGTGGCGGTGCATAACGCAGCTGTTCAGCATCCTCTCTCCACGGTGTTTCCAGACTCGAATCCGACCATCGTGGTGTTGCAGACAGATGCGTGACTCGTCAGTAAAGACAACTTCATTCCATTCTGCCGCCCACATCATTCTTTCATCGCACCATTGGTGGCGGAGACGTCTGTGGTTCTGCGTCAAGGGTAGACCAAGCATTGGACGTCTTGTGAATAGACCACTCTGCTGTGAACAGCGTCGTACTCGCAGACACTGAATGATGCTTTACAAACTGAATGTGCTGTGCTACGGTTCGTGATGAGACTAAGCGATCCGTCACTGCCATGCGCACAATTTGCCTGTCCTCACGTGAAGTGATGCACTGAAGTGGATGCGATCGACCACGTCGGCCCTTCGTACCCTCCTGCATCCAACGGTCATATATCCGCATTACAGTTGTTTGGTTTCGTCCAACACGACTACCGATTTCTCTAAAAGATAATCCACAATCTCTGTAGGCCATTATGCTTCCTCTGTCGAACTCGGATACTTGATCAAAAGCTAATTGCTGTTTTCTACGAGACATCTGATCGTTTTTTGAAAAACCCACAAGAAAAAACACAATTGCCGAACTTGAAATCGTCGAAATCTTCAAGCCTTAAATAGCACTTGGAAATGACTCTACAGGTGCGCATGATGTGTGTCAGCGGTGAAATTCTAATCATTTGCATATCTCACCTCCGCTAATGCATGTTGTAAATTTCATGTTATTTGCATGCTTCCTTCAGCGTGTTGCATTTACGATGGCCAGCAGTGTATTAAACATACATTATTTTATAACACTGGGACACAAGACAACTCCACTGAGGGTGAAAGGGGATATCGAAAATGTTTCTAGTGAACTGGACAATGGGGGTTACAGGTTACACTTCTTGGATGAAACGTCCAGAACTCTACAGCTCTCAACGACTGTAAATCTAATGAAACCAGTTAAAGATTCATGATCACCATAAAATGTGTTAAAGAGAGAATAACTTGAAATGTTCAGAAATACTTTAAAAAAAGGGAGAACAAAAATTGAATCACAAAAGAAAAAGTTCGTTATATAGATAATGCACTTTGGTATAGGGAGGTTATTTTATGAAGGAAAGCCTGACTGGCGCCAATACTTACCCTTTGTAAGATCTGGCTTAGGGCCCTACACCTGACTTTGTAGGGGCCCTAATATTCTCTGTTTCGCCCCTGTCTGGATGTATGACATTTGGTATTGGCCTGCTGAAAGATCCTACTTTAATGAAGAAACGCAATAATCAGAATCGGAAAAAATGTAAGAGCATATTCAGATTATTCTGAATGGATTTTCTAAAGCTATGGATAACCCTCGCAATGCAAAGAAAACATTTCTCACATCCATAACTCACTGTGTCCATCATATTATATTCTACCAGCAATAGGGTTGCAGGGCATTTTTTCATCGATGTTTCTAGTCTGACACGTGGATTGTCTTGTAGATTAAAAAACGTATCTCATCGTATAAGGCACAACTCTTTATCAACCAGTAGCAACCTTCTGGCATTACCATACGAATTGAAACTGTTCTTGCTGATACAATCATAACCATAAGTGCAGTGACCATTTGTCTTCTTTGGATTCGTTATATTGTCGTCTTAGATACACGTCTGGAAGTCCCCCGTTGCTTTTGACAATTAAGTTGTTCAGCTGTATCATGTGCGTCAGTCATCGAACATCCCAACCGAATAGTCCCTTTCCACATTAGCAGCACAGTTTCCACATCGTTTATTTTCATTGGCATTATTTTTACATTCACGGTGCTCCTCCTCATAAGCAGCACGCAAACAGTTCACAAACAGCCTTCCTTTCGTATTACAATTGAATCAAAATTTGATGATTTCCTCACCCTAAAGTCAGATCAATCACTTGCTTTATCCATAGCAACAAAGAAGGATATAAAAATCAAGAATCTTGGAAAGCCACGGGAATCCCTGGCCACTGCGGGTCCTATCTCAAGGCACCTGGAGAACACTGAGGCCGTTACCCGCTTTCACCTGACAGCCAGACATGAAGCTATTGAAGTATACCTCTACTAGCTTGGCCTGGCTGCAGACGAGGCCTGCCCGCTTTGCTGCCATGCCAGGATAAATGGCGACCACCTGCTCCAATGTACTGGACTCTATGAATACACGGCTGAGGTCGTCAGTCGGTACTGGGAGGTTCGACGTCAAATGGACAAGAAGCCAAACACAGGTGTTGGATAAATAAATAATGATAAAGAAGAATGAGTTGTGCACACACACACACAAGACAATTGTTATAAAATTCTAGTAAACGTTGACCTCTATTTTTTTAATATCACTTTAATACATAAAAATTACAACAATGAACATCGCGTTATATTCTGATAATTGTCATATCTAAAGCTAAATATTTGCTAAAAAGACTGTATTTTAAATAAATTACTAATAATTTGTATCGGTATTCAAAGAAACATCTGGATACAACACGCAAACAAGAAGTTAAAAAATAACCTCTTAAATACACCAACTTGAAATGGGTTTTCCATTTATTGATTTTACGTTAAAATGACAAGTGTTTATACACTCAAGCAATTAAAAAAATTATCGCTTGACCATTTCATTACTTGCAAAGTACTTGTTTACATTCGTAGTCATGGAAAGAGACGTAGCTTTTAAAATCTAAATTCAGTATTTACTTATTGTGGTTGTACAAAATAAAATGTTGCATACTGACTTGCATAATAATGCTATTAAAATTAAGCTTTACATCTGTGGGAACATGTATCCAACAATTCCAGTGTTCTTTTTCATTTATTTTGTTTTCGTCATAATTGTCTACAAGATGCAAAATATGAAATTTATTCACTAATATTTATACATTTTGTAATTGTGGCATAAGTTCTAATTTAGTTGTACGACATTTTTTACGTGTGATTTGTGTGAAGCCATCCCAGCACGCTATTTTCAATCGGTCTCGTTTAACACTCTACACGTGTTCTGTTAAAATCCATCTATTATTCGGTACCTTTTTATACCCTTTAAAGGAACATTTATTTCTAGTAAAGGTATTTCAAAATATTTTTTAAATTTAGATTGATTTACTAAAAGAAACTCTTATTTTTATATATAGCTTATTAGATAAAACTAATTTGATTTTTAAAACCCTTTTTTTTTTTTTTGGTAGTATATCTACATACACCACCTACTGAGGGCTATTAGAAAGCAGGAAACTAAATGCTTTTTTTTCTCTTTCCTTTGTTATATGAATTATATTTTGTTAATACTGAAAACTGGAAAAAGAATTATATGTCATAGCATTTTTTTAATTCACAGATAACAAATAACGCTATTATTTTCCATGAAATTTTTGGGAAGTAAGGAGTTTCAGTATTGGGATATTGCAAGTTGTGCACACATGTCGCGTTTTTTTTTTTTTTTTTTTTTTTTTTTGATCAGCCTTAGTAGAACATAAACGACAGCGCTTGTATATTTACCCTAAAATTGGAATATGTTAACCCAATGTTTCTCAAACTTTAGGGCGATGCCCCTGAGGGGGGCGGGGAACTTGATAACTCTACGAAGGAGCGCGAGCATATAGTAAAATCGAAAACAAAAGATTATTTTTTTTTTTAAAAAAAAATTAGTTTACTGAAAGTATATAAACAAAATACGTACTGACATAATAAAAAATAAAATACACAATAAAAGAAACTTTTCGACTGTGTGTTTCACCTCTACCGCCCCAAACTAAGCAACCCAGAAGTATAAAACTTGGAACATAATTATTCTAGGTCCTGATGATGTGCACTACGAAGAGAATTTTTCGAAATTCCCTTTAGAATTTTTAAAATTAAATTTTTATATATATATATAACCGGTTTTTCCATTTTTTTTTCAATCTCTGGGTTTTTAGTTAGTTGTTTTGGCAACAGTCTCATTTGTTTTGCTTATATTTCATTTAATTATTCCGAACCATTTTTACATTCAACGCATTTTATCCTTTTACGTAATTTAAACCCAAAGAGAATGCAATTTAATTAATGTTATAATTTATATTATATTCTAGGTTACTTCATATTTATTTGTTTATTTTATTCATGTTTAAATTTTTTTATATTTAAGATTTTCCTTTAAAATTAGGGCTTAATTTTTCTTTTTTAGATATCCTTTTGATTTAAATTAATGCAATAATTTCTACTTTAGTGTCACACAGTTTTATGTTTGTTTATTTTCTGAACTGTAATTTTCTTTGCTTCTAATTATGTGATACCGTGACTCAAAAGTCAGTTTTTAAGTCAAAAAATGATTTGTGAAGCTTTTTGTAAACAGAAGCTTGTATAATGAGGTACTTATGTTTTAGCATCACCACAGAAAAATTGGTGTCACGCGAATCACGCCTTGATACCAAAACAATATATATATATATATATATATATATATATATATATATATATATATATATATGTAATCGGTCAAATTTTGGCGGAAATTGACGCGATTCGTGAGATGCCAATAATCTAAAAAATGATTTGTGAAGCTTTTTGTAAACAGAAGCTTAGATTATGTGGTACTTATGTATTAGCGTACTTAGGCTACAATCTATCTGTACCCAGCTCATTAATAAGTATAGCGTAAAACCAAGTTATCTCCTGAATATTGGTACATTTCAGCAGTACTTCTTGCCTACTTCCAACTGCATAGCCTGACCATTTGGTCAAAAAAATAAGTATTTATGTATTATCGCAGCCTATTGGCGGCATTATAAGAAACGAAGCACATTGTTGCCAATTCAGTGTGGACGACACTTAGTAATCGCAGTTGCTAACTTGGTGAGTTATTAATAGAATTGGCAATTATACATGAGTACCAAATCTTCTTATGACATTTCGGTGCTTACATATTATCCTAACCTATTGGCGACATTACATGAAACGAAGTGCATGGTTACCACAATTTAGCACGTGCAACACATGCAAAATTTTTAACGTTGGCATTGGTGGGATAAATCGTAAAAGTAACATTTCCTCCCATTGAAAAGAAAAAAAGATACTGCTTTTCCTGATACATATTAAAGTATCCGCAGTTAAATGCATATTTATGTTATAATGTTCATATATGATATATATATTTCACTTATCATTATAGTTATTTTATCATTGTTTGTACTCATTCGTTTGCTCTTTGCAATAAAATTATAATTTTTAATGGAAGTATTTCAAAAAAGTATTGTCTCATTAATTAATTTTTGAGCAATACGGTTCGTTATTTGTTTCATTCAGTACTGTTGTTGGTTCTGGGCTGTTTCAACGGGGACCTGTTTTATCCGTTTTAGGTGAATTTTAATTTTATTTCCTACTAATTAATTTTTTTAGTATTTAATTACATCTAATTTTCTTTTGCACTTTAAAATTCAGAGTTAATGCAATTTTTGTAATGTAGTATTATGGTTTGACTTTCCTTCTTACAATCTGTTCTTCATATAGATTTTTAAAAAATTTTATGCAGGTACATTTCTATGACATTTTCTTTGGTTGAAAAAAAGATGATTGCTTTTCTTCCTTCATCAGCAGATGCTATTCAATGTTGAACATCATGAAAAATATGCGTGTTTATTTAGACTCGCATTCCAATGGTGAAATGAATAAAAAAATAGACGGTGTTGAACAATTTGTTGACAAGTTGATGCTAAGAAAACAAAGCAAAGAAAATATCAGATTACCGTAAAATCTAGCAAATAATGCTCACCTATACTTTTGAGCTGAATTTTTTAATGTTAGTTATGTTTGCTATATAATGCACACCCTCTAATTACAAAGAAATCTGAAATGCACATATGCAATGCTCTCATGCTTTGAAGTCATTTGTTCGAGATATTATTCCAAGGTATAGGAAAAAATAGTATACTTATATAGAATTACAACCCTTTAAATTCATACGAAGTGTCATTCCTTTTAAATAAACAGTATTTCGATATTTGTTGAAGTCTTAATTTTTTCTTTTCTCATCTTTTTTTTTTTTATTTTTAAAGCTCATGAATCTGTAAATTTTGATTTAATTTTTTGTGCTTAAAGTGGACTTTGTACGCCGGATTTTATGGTATGTAAGATTTTCTTCTATTTTGTTGTTGTTGTTCAAAACTGTTTGTGGCATCATTGTTTAACGTTCCTTCTGACAAAAAATTCATGTAGTTTTCAGCTAACTGTACATAAACATATGCATTGTACACCTTTTTACACATAAATACATTGCTATAATATTTTCTGTTGAAAATAAAGATTTTTGCTATTCTTCTTTCATCGGCAAATTCAATGTTTTCTTCATTGTAGAAAAATATTGCTTGAAGTGTAACAGAAAGAAAATGACACTAAATTCAAACTAATTGCTATTGACAGATTGGTAATATTGTTAACCCCGTTTTTTGTACGTCACTGTTTATGGCCTTATGATCTCTAGGACCGATAAGATCTCCCCTTTGTTTTAAATTTAAAAAATCAGAAATTTTTTTTTAACAAAATGCTATTTACTGAACTATGACGAGGTGGGCCTTGAAACAATATTCTCATATTTTCTTTTGGATTCCTTTAAATTCAATGCTGACCTGATTTTTTTGTCACAATTTAACTTTGCTTCTGACAATCTTGCAATTTATAAATATATCATTTGTGATCAAAAAAGTGTTTGCAGAAAAAATATGCACCTCGAAAAGATTTTTTCATATCTCCTTTTGGATTTCTTTAGTATTCAGTGTGTGACAAACCTATACGGAACTTTCTCACTAACCTTCTGAGACGTCTTTTTTAGGGAAAAATTTAATTCCCCTACTTATTTCCAATCAGCTCCAAAAAGAGGACAGGATTCCTTGTTATGCAGATTAGATAAAGTATTTAAGTCAAACGGAATAGTAAAGTAAAAAGCAGTAGGAGAGAGAGATTGAAGCAGGAAGGTATAATAGTGAAGTTAGAGATTTATTATTGGAGATTTCTAGGAGGATAAAATCTCAGAAAAAGCTGAGCTGAGCTGCAGTGTGGTAAATATTGATTTATAATTAAAGTTTCATTAAAGCTTTATATTAGGAGTGAGATTAAAGTTAAATGTTCAATAGGAATATTATCGAATATAATTCTGGGATCTCTTATCGCGGTAATCTCTGCGTGATCGATATTCTAATTGTTAATTAATTGGATCATTAAATAATTAAGTTTATATAAAGGAAAGTCCCTTTTAAGCCTCATATAACTATTTTGATATATTTGTTAATAAAAGTCTTTGATTCTATTTGGGAAAGATAACCAAATAAAGAAAGTTATTTATAAAAATGTTTACTGGCTCTTATCTGACTCCAAATCATTCTCGTTCTCAAAGTGAGATCCAAGGGGATCTTCACAAGTGTTAATGTGTTTTTACATCTGATGGTTTACTGTTGCTTCTGATAATCTGTTCCTTATGTAGTTTTTGGAGATCATATACATATTTTATATATTATCATACTGACAATATAATATAAATATATATATTTCAATTATTTCTATAGTAATTTATGATTGTATGTACTCATTTGTTTTCTCTTTGTAATAGAATTACAATTACTAATAGAAATATTGCGAAAAAGTATTGTTTGAATAATTAATTTTTTAGCAACATGTTTTATTGTTTGTGTCATTCAGTACTGTTGTTGATTTTAGATTATTTCCAAGTGGACCTATTTTAGATTGATTTTTTATTTTAGTTCATAATAATTTAATTTTTTAGTATTGAATTACATCTATTGAATTCCAATTACAGTATTACACCGTTCCTCATGTCATACTAGTTTAATTTTTTTCCTGTTGATGGCTTTTCCTAATATTTCTTATTTATGATATTGTTTTGTTAATCAGTTTACCATCATTAATTTTTTCTTTCGGTTTATCTATTTCGTGTTATTTCGCCTATAGTTCAATAGCAGAAACTTACTACTGCTATTACTTTTCTGATATAATTTTATTTCTATTTGCATTCAGTCATTTTTGTTTACTTTACAGCATGCTAATTTCCTCTCTTACATTCAAAAATATTTGTTTTTGTTAAATTATTATTTAATTTGAGGCCACAAATTGTACTTTGTTTAAAATACTTATAATTTTAACACTAATTTTTAAAAAAAATATATTTTAAATTTTTGGTTATACACTACTTGACACAGGGTTTTACCCTCTCTAAAAAATATTATAGTTGCTATAATAATTTTTATGTTCTTGAAACTTAACCCATGTGAAGAACAGGCATTTTACCTGGTATATAATATATAAAAAATATTATTATAATTACTTATAGAAAAAATATTTTATATAATTAATAAAACAAAATTAATATATATCTTTCTTTTGATTTAATCATTTTACAATTTTTTTTTTAAATATTTAATAAGTCTTTATCAATAAAGGAGATTTTTTATTTTACAGCCATTTTTTTAAACAAATGGTATGTCTCAACTAATTGCTCAATGAACATTTTTTTAATCAATTTTTTTATTTCAAAACCGAAGACGGAAATTATTGTTATGTAACGATTGATTGAGTAAATAAAAATACCAAACCCCTTTTATTATTTTAAGCTCTAAGAAAATAATTATCGTTAAAACAATGAATATGTTAGTTTTGTATAATATACTTTTTTCTTCAGATATATGTTTAAATGATTTACTAAACACAGTGGAAAGAAAAACAAAAATTATAAAATACTGAAATATTTTTACTAGACAGTATTCTTTTGTTTTTGCAAGTTTTTTAGTGAATGTAAACATATATATATATAAGCTTTTATATATATATATATATATATATATATATATATATATATATATATATATATATATATATATATAAACGGTTATTTTTAGAGGTATAGAGCTTTAAATTGCAATAAAACAACGATGTATTATTCGATTGACATGAATATTTTTATTCGAAAGATAATCTTGTGGCATTACATTTTAAATATGATTTCTGGCATATGACTGCCACGCCTGACTCGGATGTAGTCCAATCTGGACGTCCAATTTTCGATGACTTTTTCCAACATTTGTGGCCGTATATCGGCAATAACACGGCGAATGTTGTCTTCCAAATGCTCAAGCGTTTGTGGCTTATCCGCATAGACCAATGACTTTACATAGCCCCACAGAAAATAGTCTAGCGGTGTTAAATCACAAGATCTTGGAGGCCAATTCACAGGTCCAAAACGTGAAATTAGGCGGTCACCCAACGTGTCTTTCAATAAATCGATTGTGGCACGAGCTGTGTGACATGTTGCGCCGTCTTGTTGGAACCACAGTTCCTGGACATCACGATTGTTCAATTCAGGAATGAAAAAGTTAGTAATCATGGCTCTATACCGATCATCATTGTGGCCTTCATCGTTTTTGAAGAAGTACGGACCAATGATTCCACCAGCCCATACAGCGCACCAAACAGTCAGTTTTTCTGGATGTAACGGTGTTTCGACATACACTTGTGGATTAGCTTCACTCCAAATGCAGCAGTTTTGTTTGTTGACGTAGCCATTCAACCAGAAGTGCAATTCATCGTTAAACAAAATTCGCTTATGAAAATCGGGAACAATGGCAATCTCGTTTTGGGCCCATTCGACGAATCTAAAAGCGTTGTTCAGGCGTGAGTCTATTCATGATGAATTGCCAAACCAAACTGAGAATAAATAACTTGACAGCTGTTAAATCGGTCGCCATCTTGGAAAGTAATGCCAACTTAAACTTCTATACCTGAAAAAAAAACACTCTTTATATAGTATAAAATAAAAGTGAAGAACTTCTAGAACCTACAGTGCTAAAGAAGGAAAAAATTGGAATTCACAAGACACAACAAATGTAGATACAAAAAAGTCTTTGGACTAAACTGAAGACCTATTATGATTTCTAAAGCTGTCGCTGAATTAGACCACCGATTTAGGGTTAGCAATGCTCTATGAATCTAACCTTCCCCGTACAGCAGAAATTTTCGGCATTATAGGAAAAAAATAGAGTCATGTTGAAAAGTTAAGCCTAATATATATATATATATATATATATATATATATATATATATATATATATATATATATATATACATATATATATATATTAGTTTTTTTCACACTTACGTATGTTTATTCAAATGATCAGAAAAAAAATCATTTCAATAAGTATCTGTAAGATTTTTCATTCATTTATAAATAATGGGGGGATAGCTCTTCACTAAAAAAAGCCACTGTAACGCCGGACTATAGAGAGATAAAAGAAACGTGTCCCTGACAATGGGAACACATGGAAGAAATTTCGTAAAAGGTAATTGTAATGACGTTAATATGGAAAGTATACATACAACAGGAAGTGCTGACAGCTAGAGGAGTAGGGGAATTTCCATGACAGTATGTTATATATTGAAAAATGTTCATGCAACGCAGGAGAAAGAAACCTGTCTGACAGGGAAAAGAAGTGAAAAAATTTCGAAAAATGGAATTTTAATGACATCATTATAGCAGTCACTCACATCGTACGTGTACACACCCACACAAAAGTGCTGGTGTCGTGAAGGAAAGAGAAAATTAAGTTATACATTCGGTAAAAGCCCGTGCAATGCCGGGCTAAGCCGAGGGAAAAGAAACAAAAAGTCAAAGTAATTTCGAAAAAGAACAATGGAAGTGCTGATTTGGGGAAGGAAAGGGAAAATTTATAAAAATAGAGAAAACCCGTGCAACTCCGGGCTTTGCAGCTAATACACTTATAAATGTATCAGTACTGCACAATGTATTTTATAATTTATTTAACAATAATAAGTTAAGAACAGTTTTAATAATTAGCAGCGGCTCCCAAGCTTGTTATATGTAGAATTATACGCAAAAATTAATACTTATCCTGAAAATTTGTGTACGGTTTATAATTAATCCCTTCACTGTCGATTAAAAGTTACGCGATTCGCTCCCCAGTGCCACCGTTTTCTACGTAAGTACGTGTATGTGATGTATCGGAGAGAGGAAGAAAAGGAATATATATATATATATATATAGAGAGAGAGAGAGAGAGAGAGAGAAAGCAAATCCTCTGAATTAAGTAAATCCTTGGCAAACACTATCAAGGTCCTTTAATTGTACTCCAAAGCCTTCGGGATAATTTTATGGATGGCAGTGCACAGAAAAGATCGTACTTCGGGAAGACGTACATATACGTCCGGAACAGTTAACACTTTGTCTGAGCGAAAAATTTATATACTCCGGTGGTACTCAAAAGATTAAAGTCGTACTGTAATTTTAATGTCAAAGTACTCTATTAATGAGTTCTTTTTTTTTTTTTTTTTTTGAGAATATTTATAACCCCGTGCATCCCACGGGGGTTTGCATAGAAATAATCGTGAAGCACACATCACCAAAGAAGAGAAGGTTTACAACACAAACATCCATGTCTTACCCGGGGTTCGAACTCAGATCGTACGGCACCTCAGTCAACGTCCTAAACACTATACCGGAGGGGTGGCGTTTACAGTATTAAATATATTAAATGCAAAAAGACTGTTCGTATATAAACAGTGTTACATATGTGTATACCTGAATTATTTTGTGTTTTGCTGCAAATTATGAAAACTTTGAGCTAATATATTGTTATTGCATGGAGAGTTGGGGGAGGGGGGGATGAAAATTGTGACTGAATATTGGGTTACAAATACTGAAAGTCGGAGAAGCACTGACTTAAGGCCTTATCACACACACCTGTCTCGAACAACTCGAGTTTCTTTCAAACAACCATTTCGTTAAATTTTTTGAGGTTGAAGGGTTGTCATAAACAAGACAACACGCTCTGACGTCAGTCGTGCTCTATCTTCACATAGAAAAAATACTCGCCGATTTTTCTGCTTCGGGAAACGAACATCCAATATTATTTCTTTTATTACCCTAGCATTTTTGTTGACAGTTGTAAACAGAAATGAAGCATCATTCTATATTTAAAGTATTATATGCCATTTATGATGGGCTTGACGAAGCCGAGGCTGCCATCTTGTTTATGGCGTAGGAAGATGAAGAGCCCCATTGGCTGGAATTTCGAGAAATTCCTTCATCTCACTAGGAAAAAGTTGTTCGAAGCAATTGCTATGGTAATTTAATTGTGGTGGAAATTTCTCACAGCAGTAGTCTTCAAACTGTGTTCCACGGAACCCTGGGATTACACGAGGCATGCCCGTGAGTTCCACGAGTGACAATAAAAAATCGAAAAGAAAATTATAATTAGGTATGCAAAAAGATTCCCGTCCTCAATAAAGTTTCTATAACCAGAAGTATGCAAAGCCCAACCCAGTCATTAAAATTCTAAAATACCTACTAGATTGCGAATATTTTGTTGTTTACTATTTCGGATTCCATGAATTAATTTTGTGTTTGATAGTACAATTTTTTACAAATTTAAATAGTTTTCTAATGAGAAATGCTCTTTTTTCATTTGTAGGGGGGAAGTAACACCTATAATGAAGAAGAGAGAACAGTTTATCGACATTCCTACAGATTTGACGTCAAAATCTAAACAAAAGCAAAAACAGCTAAATTTGCTTTGCAAATTCATGCAGAATACACTGGATTTTTCCCACAGCTATGAACATTTTAATATCATTCAGAAGAACGTATTTAAATATTTATCAACGTATGGAGCAATAAAAATAAATCATAAAAGTAAATAAAATGTAGAACCTAAAATGTGATTGCAGACAATTTCAATAGACCTGGACTTCGGCAGTTTGTGTAAAAAAAATACAAGCACGTATCCAGTTACTAAATATAACGGATGGGTTGGTGAAATTTGGATCAAAAATTAATATTATTAATTATTATACTTCATTAAAAAATTTAATAACAAATACAATACTTTTTTTAATTACATTAATGTAGGATTTTCCCTTTGAAACATTTGTTAAAAGGTTGAGTCATATCCTTTTCAGAGGACCATAAATCTCAATTTTATTTATTACTGCATTCCGAAGCAGCGCCATCTAGTGAGCTTTCGTAGCTCCGGCTTGAATAATTTTTCGGCAAAGGCCAACTAACCACTGCTAGTTCAACACGTCGCGTCTTTACCGCATTTCCGCGCCCAGCGCGGCACCACCAGTCCTAACATCCAAGAATGAGAAAGGTTTATTTCCCCGTCTTCTAAAGGTATAACTCAACTTTTAATTAACCTAATTCCTGCATTTCTTTCTCTTTGTAAATATCCCCTCTTGTAAATATTTCCCTTTAACTTTAAATAAATTATCTTTTACTTTGAAGTATTTGTGTTTAAATGACTTAGATTCAATTAATAATTCATCACTCACCCTTAAATACTTACCCCTAGACAAACCACCTCGCCAATCTAAAATCCCGCCTTCTGAAGAGTGATTTTTATATTCGAAGATTTATTCGGACTCCCACATTAATTAAAGTATCTATAACATGTTGATCTACTTTAAATGTTATTTTAATGCATATTCTTCTAAACGTGTTTAATAGGGTTTCCCGAAAATACCTTATTGCTCTAAAGGTTCTATGAATCGAAAAAATTTGAAGACTACTGCTCTAAAGGGTTGCTTGAAAGAAAAATTACTCCAAATACGTATACGTGTGGTAAGGCCTTATGGCGTAGGCCTTCTAGTGGCAGGCTTGAGCATATAGATTTGATCTTCTTTCGAGTCTAAAGCTCTGCAGTTTGTGTTAGATTTAATTAGTACGCTTAAAACGTATTTTTCGTCTGGCCAGTTACTAAGCACTTTTATTCTTTTCAGTGGTAGCTTCAGAAAAGACCACCATAGTTTTAAAATGTCCCTTCATGAAATATTGTTCACGTGTATTGAAAAAGAATAAGTAATTAATTCACATACAATAGTTTCAAAAAAATTTATTGTCTTGAAACATTACAATCTTTCGAGTAAAATAGTACAGAAAAATATGTACACTTTTTACATTGAAATTCAAAAATCTTCAATCTGAAAGTCTTATTCAATCTATTATTTGAATTCAATGTGCAAAAGACGATCTACAAAAAACAACACTGGAAAAAAATAATAATTGTTTTAACATTCTTCATAGTTAATGATACTTTAATTACACCTGGTTGGAACTGCATACTAATTTTACAAACTTTTAAATTAATAAAATGTTCTTTTGAAACAATCAAAGTCTATTTAATTATAATACACATCACACATACATATGCTTATATACAAAAATGAACTTTAAATAATTTTTGAAGTCAAATCAATCGGCATAAAAACAAAATTCTTTAAGTTAATATTTGCTAAATAAAATGAATGCTTAGGTTTTGTTTCAAATTAATAAAGAAGTATCTTATTTTTAATTCATTTTTTATTACAATCATTACTTATTAATGGTGTTGCAGCCTGTTATTCTTAATGTTTTCCAAAACTTGTATACTTCAAGTTAAGATAACATTTTATTTTCAGTGAATTGAATGTATTTTATGGAAGAAATTAATATGGCACAAAAGGCGTTGAAATGGAATGATGTTGAAAACCGAAACATTTCTTAGAATACATTTTACAACAAAATGAAGTAGTGTACCTGACATTACATTCCAATTTTTAAAATTGAATTAATTTCTTCTTGTCACGAATTTTTAATCGTGTTGTGATTATTTTTGTTTTCTTCAGTGGCATCACTAAAGGTTCACATTGATTGACTTGATATTCTAAAGCTTCTGCACATATTAGCAGTTAATGCTTACTAAGAAAAACACAAATAAAAAGTGAATTTTTCAGAATTTTAAAAGATCTTTCTATCATACAATAAAATGGCTTTGAAGGATAAGCTTTAAAAAGTCTTGAATAGTAGTTTTGCAAATGTGCGATAGAACAAAGAATTTTAAACTGTGAGATTTATAAAATTGATTTTAACTTTATATATAGATATGCATACAAGTAAAAATAGTTATAATATTTACGTAAAAAAGGTAAAAACAATTCCATAAACTTCTCAATTTAAAATCCTTTATATATGTATGTATGTCGTAATAAAGGTTTTTCAGAGAAAAAAAATACTCCCTTTTGAAAAAGAGTTAGAAGCTCCACCATTGGCGGTGTTGATAGATATTGAATCAATCGCAGTGCGAAAAGGAGTTCTGACACAGATAGCATTTCATATAATTTGAAATCACATATTACAAAAATGGATAAAAACTCGTCTCGTATATCAGAGCTGATAAATAGTATCTGAAAAGATTTTTAGTTTGATGCTTATTAATAGGTATTTGTCTGAAGAACGGAAACAAAATTTTAAGATATTTCGTTACAAAGAGCATATTAGAGATCATATAATATATGAACTCTAATATGTATGCCCTTTGCATAGATATACTATGTACTATATATATATGTATGTATATGCCTTGTCAACTTAAGAAAAATTCTTTCATAAAAACTACTCAACCTTACTCTTTATAAAAAAGTTATATTTCATTAGTATCGAGATAAATATTTCAAAAAGTCTTAATTTAACGGTAAATAATTGCTACCTTAATTTGTATTTTAATAAATATGAAAAGTTGCATTAATTTTTTAAAAGAAAAAGATTTTAGTTTGACCATGACTTATTGAAGTTAGAGAAATTCCCGAATGCTATGCATCTAGATTATTTACTGAGGAACTTTTTTTTCAATATAAACTGTATAATCACATCTCACAAGTTGACAAATTCCCCCAATTCGTATTAAATACCACAAAGGCTGCTGTTAGTAAAAAAAATCACGCTGATGCGTTTAAATACACAAACAATGATTCACATTGCGCACGAATATCGGTTTAAATAATTGCTTTGAAATGTCCTTTGATCTCTGAAGCTCGATGAATATCACCAACCAAATTGGCGAAACAAAAGTGAAACAAGGAATGCCAACTTCTTAGGAAAATCATGCCAAACAGCAAGTTGCTGTTCTAGTAATGCTTCTCTGCTGGTATATGGTAGTGCTTTTCAACAGGTTCGTATTCGTGGGACTTGGCTTCATGATAGTGATGATGTCCTCCACCCCCTCCAATGTCGATGGCGATTCCATGGCCCTTGTGGACAGGTCCTACTTTGAGTGCGATCTTACCCAGCTGGCTGAGACCCAGAGCTCCTACTCCCAGACCGGCCCCTGCTACCTTGCCCAACGCCATGAGTAATTTCAGCTGGGTGAGACCGATCACGCCAAGCTTGGCAATTGTGCCGAAGTCAATGGGGATGCTTATGTCTACGTTAGCGCTCTTCTTGGGTGGGTGGTGGTATTCATGGTGATGATATTCTTGCCTGTGATAGAAAAATAATTTGAAAGTCTTATGAAAAATTCAAAAGAAAATAAACCATTTAAAATTCTATAAATTTTAGGAATGATGAAACTAATTAAAAAATAATACAAAAATTATATATTTGTTGAATACGATATAGTTATCGATTTTTACTGATATTTCATAGAATAACCAAACCACAAAATTCACGAAAAAATGACCACTACAAGCCTTAAGTCCGTGGTAAAATATACTCGCATACAATGTAGTAAATTGTATGCGAGTATATTAAAGGCCTTATTGCCATGTTATCAGTCTAGTTTAGGGATGGGCAGACCGCGACTCATTCATAGATGGTTGCTGCTTTTCAGACTAAAAAATTATTATGCAGTAGACAGTTTTGAGTACTAAAATATATAAATTAATTAGAACACAACAGTTTTAATCGTGACCACTGCAGGAGAACGGGAGTGCTATCCTCCTGGGGGCTCACAGATATATGATTCGTTAACTGGTTTCACTATCAACTTGGATCTTCCCTCGAATGTTTGTCAACCTTCTAGCCGATGGATGGGCCATTGTTTTAGCTCGCAAACCTAATTGAGAAAGCGGAGAATCCCGGAGGACTGCAGTTTTTTAAAATAACCTAATTCGTTCCTTAACTTTATATCTCAGAAAAGGCATATAAATTGTTTAATATATAAAATAAAATAAAATAGTGGCAGTTTTATTCCATTTATTTATTGGGCTAATTTCAAATAACCTGTAGCTGTAAGTGTTTTAAAATCAGTTTAATGACATAAATGCATCCTGTGACACTTTTCTACAATTGTTTTTGAAATTAGTAGCAAAATTGCTCGTTAAAATTCTCAACACAGCCTGCAGGTTAAAGTCATCCAACTTGCTTTTATAATTACTCTTGTTGATATTTATGCAAGAAACACTTTGCTCACAAATATATATCGACCCAACTATACAGAAAATGTTCTGTCTATTTTTTAAAGGACTGCCTCAGCTGGCCGAAAAAATATTTGCAGGCCGGTATTTTCCCGCCCTTGCGTACGCCAATTTGTTTCAATTGCATATACCAGGGGTAGTGAACCTTTATGGATCAACGTACCATTTTTTCCTAAAGAAATGTTTAATGAGGCGCAGACGTTCCATCGAATAGTTTTGAATTGTGATTATGGGGAAAATAATAAAACTAAATACTAACAAAAAACACAAAACTCAATTTACTACGAAAAAATACCTTTCACACTGTATAGGTATAAATGTTTTAGTTATACGTGTAATATTGAAATTAAAGTAACATTAGTGTTACTTCTCTTGTTGCAGAATGGATGACAAATAACATATTAGGATTGTCAGATGCTACTTTTTGTAGAATACATGTTGAATTTGAGTCATCTGCCAAACAGTTTCTAAGCAATTAATTATTTTGGCTATGGGTCATTATTTTAGCTATGGGTTAGCTATGGTCACTTTTTTAACAAGAGGGTTTGTGAATTGTTTCAGAATGCTGTTTTACAGAAGATGTTCTGCATAGCCACTATTCTAGAACATAAAACACACACCGCTCTGTCACCTTTACTAATATAATGCCATGTTTCTCGGCCTGCCTAATTTGAAATTCTCTGTTACACTAACTGTCTTGCTCTTTTTGTTCTTTTGCTGAACTAGCCATGCTAGATAGCAGTTAAAAATCGTAAATATAACACAGATAAACTTTAAAATACAGTTGTGTCAATGAAATTGTCAAAATTTACATCATAAGCAATTGTAGTCAACGACGTAACTAAGGCAAGACAATAACAAACGATTGCGTTCCCCGCCGCCCCACGACCGATCACTCGCATTTGTTGGTAATACTTCATAGTGAACTTTGAAATTTTGAAATAAAATACAAACCATTTTGATCACAGGCGTGCCAATGGTTCGTCATCCCTGGTATATACTGACCAAATCAAGATTAAACTCAATTTCATTTTACCAGGTGTATGCATATCAAATGAGGCGATTGCTAACAGATGTCGCTACACATATATGCAAACAATACGAAACTGTGACACGGGATTTTTTTATAGTTTGACCTTTGATACTCATGTTTAGTTTACATTTGGACGAGTTTAAGCGTGCATTGTATTTTTTTTTTTACTGTGTTGAAAATGTCGAGTTTTATGCCTTCCGACCACGATTTGCGGACAGCATTAATTTTTTGTTACCACCTGAAGAAAAATGCTGGCGAATCGCATCAAATGCTTGTAGAAGCATACGACAGCAATGCTCTGAGCCGTGGGCAGTGATACAGGTGGTTTGAAATGTTTCAAAATGGTTATTTCGATGTCAGAAAAACGAGAAGCGTGGCAGACCAGCAAAAAAATTTGAAGATGCAGAATTGCAAGCATTACTCGATGAAGATAATGGCCAAACACAAAAACATCTTGCAGAACAATTGGATGTTGACCAGAGCACTGTTTCCCGTCCTCTCAAAGCAATGGGCAACATAATAAAGGTCGGTAGATGGGTATCATATGAGCTAACGGACCGTCAACAGGAAAACCGAAAAATCGTGTGCGAAATACTACTTGCCCGCTACAAACGCATGTCATATTTCCATCGTATTGTGACTGTCGATGAAAAATGGATTTATTTTGAGAATCCCAAGCGTAATCGATCATATGTTGACCCCGGACAGCCGCCCAAATCTACCGCAAGGCCGAATCGCTTCGGCCGCAACACAATGCTGTGTATTTTCTGGGATCAGGAGGGTCCAATCAATTATATATATGAGCTTCTCAAACCTGGAGAAACCGTTAATACTGATCGTTACAAGCAACAATTACTTACTTTGAACGATGTTATACTCGAAAAACGCGAGCAATACAAGAAACGGCAGCACAAAGTGATTTTCCTTGATGATAAAACACCTAGCCACCGTGCTAAACCGACCAAGGACATCGTTAAGGCGCTCAGCTGGGAGCCCTTAGCTCATGCTGTTTTTTCGCCAGACTTGACTCCTTCCAATTACCATCTATTTGCATCATTGGGACACGCATTGGCTGACCAGCGCTTCACTTCTTACGGAAACGTCAAATCTTGGCTTGATGACTGGCTAGCCTCAAAAGACCGATCATTTTTTTGGCGCGGTATTTACAAATTGAACGGAAAGATGGGAAAATGTCTAGCTAGAGATGGATATTGTTTCGAATAAAGAAAATATTAACAGTTTTCGCAAATGTATTGTGTTTTTTTAAGCAATCGTCTCATTTCATTTGCATACCCCTGGTAGTTGCCTAGCAACTCACACAACAACGATTTAAAAAACTCTGAATTCAATAAAATTTTGAAATGAACTCACTTCGATTCGTATGCAGGATATTCAGAATACTCTCCACCAATGACATGCTCAATATTGGCGATTACGATGAAGAAGTAGAATAAATAAGAAACGAATATGTGGGATGTCTTCATCTTCTGTGTAACAATGAAATTCACCTGAAAGAAAAAAGCAAATGGTTTAGTATTTTAAATATTTAGAAAAAATTTAATAATGAGAAAAGGGTGAAGTCACATGGTCATAGCAAAAAAACTTTTATAACAAACAGTTATAAATCTGGTTAAATATTCTTTTTATACTCAGAAAATGGAGAAAAAATTGGCGTTTAAGGTTTCTTTGAATTTTCAGTTATACTTAACCTAAATCATTTTGCAAAGAAAAATATTCTTGCGTTGATTTAAAAGGAAAAATCTTGTTCTATTAAAATAAAATTGATAGATTAAAATAAGATTAATAAAACAACCAAATAAAAAAGTACTTTTAATTTATAGATAGATGAATTATCACAATTTATACTTAAACAAGAAATCTGAAGGAGGTAAAAAATATGTATGAAAAAGTTCTCACGGGACAATTACGAGACTATCATTTTTTGGCAAATGGTTTCTAATCTGGCTACTTTATTCGCCTACTCCGGTGGGAAAAATTCGCCAGATATGACAAATTTTCTTGTGTTTTAAAATCATTGTCTTGTAATAGATTTGAGGGACTGATCCTAATTCATGGGTTTTTATAATAATAGCTATTTTTTACTATTGACTTCTTCGTTCGGCATCTATCTAGTTATTAAAAAAGGTGGTAATAAATTTAAAACAAAAAAATCTTCGTTATAATTATTCAAAAAAATGCCAACCTATATAATTTCATTTCTCCAACAATATATGTTTATTTATGATACAGGTTTATAAAATAAGTAGATCTCAGTACTTGTAGTTTTTTTATAAAATCATAGGAGTTTGGATTAGATTCATAAAGATTCTTATATAAGTTTGAATTCAAGACAAAATAAATGTATCTATGTTTTCCTGCTTGAACAAAAAAACCTAGAACCCAAGTAAATATATTCCGTATAGTTCAAAGAATCGTGAATTTAAAATTGGACAAAGCAAAATGATAAGAAAAGGAGAATTCAAAACAATAAAATGTTTGCATGAGGTGTTTGGTTGAAAAAAAAAGTTCTCAGAATATAATGGTTTTATTTTTATTAATTTTATTTCTGATATAACTGCTTTTTTTCGCATACGCATTGGATCACGATATTTCTAGGTACTCGAATATTGTTTTGTTTGGGGATTTATCTTCTTAGTCACACATGGTGGATAATAAGTACTAATTTCAAATACCAAGATTTTATTTTGATATTTTCTACAGCAGAGGTGTCGAACTCGCGGCATATATTGGCACACAATAATGTATAATAAAATATCAAAATTTTTCTCGAAATAGGAAATTTAGTAGCAAATGTCAAGATGTACATATTAAATTTTTCTTGTTCTTTTATATATGTTTACTCGAAATAAACCATCTTTGAATTTTGATTTTCTTGGCGCCCAACCTTAAGTTAAATCTTGTTTATTAGGTCTAAGGCAGCTTTTGAGTTTGACACTCCTGTTCAACAGAAGCTTGAGTGCTGATGTAGTTTAATAAATTGAGAAAAATTGAGAAAAAGGCACAGTTGATTTAGTTGAGTCTCATTTCGTATTTCTCTTACCAAATATTTATATAAGAGCGTAACTACCTCCAAATCAACTATTAATGATACCGGGATCCAACATGTGTAATACTCTCTTAACGCTTTCACAAATAAATTTTATTAATGACCTCTTTAGTTGTTTTCCAAAAAAGGACCCAATGATTTTTGATACCGGGCTTACTCAATAAAAGCCACGCCAATGTATATATTTATTCTAAAATACATACAAAGAATAGTACTACGAAGAAATAATATGTGTTGTATAAGTTAAATCCATCGTATAAACCTCTTACTAAACATGAATAAAAATACTTATTAAATGCAAATTAGACTATGCATAAGAATAAAATGAGTTAGCTCTTACTACAACTATCATTCAACGGCTGTAAATGATATCAGATAAGAAAAAAGTTTGTAACAATATAAAAAACAAGTAATATAAAAAATATTTTAAAGTCAATTCCTACTTAGATTAACAGAGGAAAATTTTATTTTAGCTACGTTTTATTAAATAATTACAATTAATATAAATATACGTATATACATATGACAAAACCCCAACATTAAGTAATGGTAATCATTTTTTTAATTATGGTAAATTAACTATTAAGTATGGTAATTATTTTTATTAATTATCATTAAAGTATCGTATTGTCATCCAAAACAATCGTTTCTATGAAATTTCAGTTCATCTGAATGCTTTAAAACATGAGAAAGAAAAATCTTTTAAAGTTTGGACCCAAGTCGCTAAAAATGAAACCAACGTGGCTGTACCTGTAATTCTAAAAATAATTAGTTTCAGTCAATTAATTTTAATTAATTATAGCTAAATTATCGTATTTTTATACAAAACAATAGTGTATAGAAAATTGCAGCTCAAACAAGCGCTTTAAAATGTGAGAAAAAAACATTTTCATGTTCTGACACAAGTCGCCAAAAGGGTCGCTAAGTTGCCAAAAATGATGTCAACTTGGCTGTATTTGTAATTCTTTGAATAATTAGTTTCAATCAATTAATTTTTATTAATTATAATTAAATTACTGTACTGTCTTCCCAAATAATCATGTATATAAAATTTCAGCTCAATTGAGCGCTTTAAAATGTATTTTATTAATGATTGAAAATTTCACCAAAATAAATAAATAAAGATATACACAGTGTGAGCTAATAGTAGGAATTGAAAAATGATAAATAAATAAAGCCAGACGCATTTCAACGCGGTAGACATTACAAAAATCATGTCTTGAATATTAACAAATATGTTTAGAATAAAATAACGGATGCTTTCTATTTTTTGTTTCATTTCTGAGAGGTCAAATAAATTCAAACTAAAGATAAATAAGCATATGACAGAAGTAACACATGTTATACAAATAAAATTTACTTCCTCCTCCTTCATTTTTGTTTTTTAAAATGTTTTATTAGAACTTGCTTACGTAATATAATGCTCAAAGGGATTGCTTTGTATAATTTTAAAATGTTCTGTTACGATTTTGCTGACATTTACTACAACATTAAGAGGAAACCATAGCAAACAAAAATAATTCAAACAGGAAATGCTCTTATTTCTTTTATTTCTTGGGAAAAAACTTCAGTATAACCTATTTCTCATATGTTTTCAAAAGTTATTTTTACTTATTTATTTATTTATTTTTGAATATTTTTATGTTGTCAGAAGATGCTATTCATTGGAATATTATTAGCTGTTCTAGTTGCTCTATCATAAATAATATTTACCATCATATATCCCAGTTAATAAATCTATTTTTTTTCGCTCGGAATTCTTCACAAATCCACACACACAAAAACAATTCAGGTATACACATATGTAACACGGTTTATGTATATGAACAGTCTTTTTTCATTTAATATATTTAATACTGTAAAAAATTGTTTTGTTAATTCCTTCAATTCATCCTTTTCAGAGGCTCTAAATTCATCGACTTTAGTGTTTGTCATAATTCACCATCCTTTCAGCTCAAACAGAAAATTTCCACTTTTTCAATTATTACAACTATTGTGACTATAGAAGTTGAATGGTTAAGTTCTGGGCTTTGAACCGGAACTGAACCGAAAAAATACCGGTTTATTTCGGTTCGGTATATCTTCAATCATGTAGTTACTGTAACCACACAACTTCTCAATATTTTCTAATTTAACGTCAACCATATAATTGTATCATCATTACTGGTACATTGTCTCTCTGATTCCTGTTTTGATATTCACTACTACTTTTCTGTTTCAGTTTCACATGAAACTACTTGTAAAAGGCAGATTTAATTCAGTTGAATGAACTGGATATGCAACTAGAAAAATATCAGTCACAGTTATATTTTTCGCAACTCAACACGCGATTATCCATGAATGTTTGTATAGACTGTCTAGATAAACCAGAATCACACGAACCTAGTTGGCAAATGCTCTTTTAATAATGTATAACAATGCCAATGCTCGCCGCTCACTGCTCGTATCGTACATACTGGTTAATTTTATCAATTCACATAGTGTAAAATATAGTAAGAAAAAAAATCTTCTAAATTTTTTTTTGATCGAATTACGTTTTTTGTTTATGATAGAATTATATTTTTAGCTCACACAAATAGATATACATAAATTAAACTTATTTATTCGAACTTAACCGAAAACCGTTATTTTTGACGGAACGAAAACCGGAACTGAACCGATATATTTTTTTAGTTGAAACAGAACAAAAACCGGAACAAAAAAAATTACAGTTCGAAGCCCTGGCGTTGCTTTCTTCGCTTCGAGTATTGGCGCGATTAAGGAGCTGCGACCATGGTTCAAAATCACAAGGTTCGTTGCCAAGAGACTTCATCTTGTTTCTGCATATGGCATAAATAAATAAGTTGTTGTGGCTAATGCCACCTGTCTGACGTAGTCAGAACGAGGCCCACGAAATTCATCGTGGCATGGGCAAGAGGTACGCCTGTCGTTGGCCTTGAGCACCATACAGGTGACAGTGTGATTTAAGCTCAGTGAAACTTCCCCGAAGGGACGATAGATGGCGACACGACCTCTATCTCCACCTCCACAATTTCAGCAAGTGAACTGAAGGGGAGGGAAATATTCTCCAGTTCCTGCGCTAGTGAATAAGCCCACAAGACTACGGACCCACTGATTTAACGAGCACGTACTCCGTGTGCACTCGGAGAGTATTTGGTGACATCGAGCATCGAACCCAGGCCTTCCGGTCTGGAGTCCGATGCTCTAACCACTAGGCTACCCACGGCCCTAGTGGTTAGAGCAACTTTATTAAGGAAATAAGTAAGCAACTTTATTAAGGAATTCTGTAAGGAAAACAACCTAAAGTAAGATTTTTACTGCATTTTTTTTAAAAAGAATATTTCGGTTTCTCTTCCCCAGTTGATGTTCGAAAAATTTGAATTTTGCGCGTTTTGAACTTTAGCTAAGAATTTGAAGAAAATATATTACATCAATTCATAGCTATCAGTTTTTGATTAGACTAGCTAATATTCTTTACAGAAAGATTCCTTTTTAAAAGAGCAAATGAAATATATGTATATGTCTGTGTTCTTTTTTAAAGTTTTCATCATTATGGTTTTCAACAACAAAAAAAAAAGGATTGATGTTTTTAAAGATTATCTGTGATATATATATAAAAAAGGTATATTTTGTATACATTTTTCATTGAAGTATAATTTTACCTTTACACTTAAATAAATTGTATAATCTATTGAAAATCCTTATAAAAACACACACACATTACATCCTTCTCCTTTGTAGATGCATGTAGCTTATAATTTTCTTCGGATACATGTGATATACGTGATTTGTGAGAAAAAGAATTGATTTCATTTTGATCTTTAAGGATTAAAAAAAAATTTAGAATTTAAGCCTCTAAAATTTAGGACAAAGCAAAAAATCACAAGTGAGTTATAATTAACGTCGCATCCTAGAGCAACACGAGGCCCATTGGCGACGGACCTCGTCATTTTGAACCATAATCAAGTAACGAGAACGACCCCTGAGTGGGTATCCCCCTCTCCTAACTTCCACACCACACCAACGGGAGGACGTTTCAGCTCTCGGCAGATTGAACGTGCATCGCTGCCCTACGCAGCGGGTATTCAGCCGCACTAGGTTCGAACTCCTGTCAAGTCTGCCACTAGTCCGTTACCTTAGCCACCAGACTACTGGGACCACCGGTCGGTAAGGATAAGGTACATGAAACAGTCCCCTCTCCTAACTGCCACACCACATCAACAGTAGGAGTTTAATCTCCGACGATTGAACGTAAATCAGTCTACAGGGCGGGTCTTCAACGGCGCCGGCTCAAACCCATGATACGCCACGAGTTCGCAACCATGATTATTAGGCTACAAGAGATAATAAATCCTCATCAAAATTTCAATGTGTTTTAGTTTTACAATATTGAATACATCTAATATAACATTAAAAATAGATTACCGACATTTTTTTAGTATAATCATCAATAAAACTTATGAAAACTAAAAAAATATTTTAAAAAGCACGATCGAATGCGGACAGTAACTGGGAGAGTAACCTCTCGGGAACGGAACGTTCACCTCTTAATTTCCATGGATTTTTTTTTAGATTTTTTCTTTGATACACCTATATACGCAGGCAATTTGCTCTAATTCTTACTAAACGTGAATCCTTAAATTATTTAAAGTCAGGGCGGCCACAACGGAGTCAATTCACACCCACACTGAATGCTGATTCTCTCCCAGCATCGCTTCTCCCCCTTTTCATGGCTCCAAGTCTTTCAAAAAATCACAAGGCCTTCTAAAAGGGGAAAACCCCCAGACTTGGATCCAAAAACAAACTTTTCACGACACGGATCTGGAGATCACTCCAGGATCCATATGCCGACTGCAGATTACCAAAGTCAAAATGTTTTAAAAGTAGAATGGAATATTTAATACCTGTAGAACAGAACATTTTACTGTGTAGACTACACAGCACCCTTTTCAAAAAAATTTGGGGAGAGAGTAACAATAAAAATAAGTTTTTTTATTCGGATTATGTTTCTAAGTTCATTCTTATAGTAAAAAGTCAGTGTTTGACTAGCTATTATTTTACAATTTTAAAAATTAAGAAAATTTTTATAAAATGTGCTCAATTTTTAAAACTTTTTAGTCATTTTAAGTGATTTATGTTTCTTAGATTATTACAAACAAAAGTTAGTATGGATTTGAAAACCTGTTCCTCTTTGTTGATTTTTAATAATTATTTTCTTAGCTAAACCTAGAAAAGACACGAAAATTTTTAAAATATTAACTTAAGCATTTTTTTAAAAAAATTACTAGAAATCTCGGACTTAAATCCCTACTAGCTTTTGTAGAACATACGTTTTGGAGTACAAACAAAAGATTTCGAGACTCTCTTGAATAGAAAAAAAGGCTTAGGGATTAGAAAACACTTATATCTTCAAAATTAGTGTCTGAGAAAAACGCATTTAAAGTTCGTAAATGCATAAAACAAAAACTTAAAATGCCCGGTAGGCTCTAATTTTTTAATATATTCTACATTAAAACACTACTTTAATTATATATGGCTGAAAACATTTTTTTAATTCAAAATATATTTTTGAATAATATAGATCACATTTTTGTTACGACGACAGGTTATATATTCAGTTTATAATCTTAACTGATATTTTCATAAAAGTTTTGAAACACTAAGCATTTAGGTACAAAATAATAAAGTTACTAACTTAAATATGCCCTTTTTATAAGCAAAAATTAAAAACGAGTTTCAACTTCTGAAAATCAATAATTTTATCATAAAAGAATTGAACTACTAAAATTAAGCATCATTAAATGTTAATGTTGGTTTTCTATTCAGTCCAGTTCACTGAATAATAAATGCACAACCATCCATTCTCTACCGACCGTCAAAGGAATAAAAAAAAAGGAAAGCTCGCAACAACTAAACCATCTCATTTTCTACGAGTCGAATCATTTCCCGGAACACAGCACACATTCCATATTGTCAAGATGACACTCTAAAAAAGGAAAATCGATTTTTCTTTCTGTCGGAGAAATCATTCTATTTCTGCATTCGTAGGGCCAGCGGGATTTCCCCAGTGACCCATATTCGCAGCACACTTTCCCTCAGGCCCTCCGCCTTCACGTCGTTCGCCCCCCAGGGCACGAAAAAAGTCGTCTGCATCGAGAGGCCGTTGACCGTACCTGTGACGGGTTTACTGAAAAGAGGGACAACGGATGGATTCGCGTAAATAAACATACTAATTTGATTTAAAAAGAAAAGAATCTCTTTATTTGAATGATGTGTCCTTTGAAGATTATACACATTGGTTTCTATTTTACACATCTTTCTTTATGGATAGAATATGTTGAGGTATCTTTTATATAGAATGCGGCTTTTGATACAGTTGTGGAGAACGTGTAATAGTTGAGACTTTCAATCAATCAAAAATCATGGATTCTTTGTCGACACTTATGAAACTGACAGTTTTAAAGGCTTTTTGTGTCTCAAAGTGACAAATGAAAACAGCAAAGTAAAAATTACTTGAAAGGAACTATGTTTATAGAAAGGAGATTTACGAGTATTTATAAACTAAGGATTGTTCATAGAACAAAGAAGTGTTTGTAAATAGCAGTTTTCCTTTTCATAGATGAAGTACTTCGAAATGCTCCTAATGAGGAAACTTGTTTGCACAAAATCAGAAAATTGAATATGGAAACCATTGTGTGTATTTCTAAGGAACATTGGCCTATGCCATATATCTTTATATATAAAAATTTTCTGTGCGTGTGTATGTGACTAAACTCCTCCTAAACGGCTGGACCGATTTTGATGAAATTTTTTGGGTAGGTTCAAGTGGATTCGAGAATGGTTTAGATTCCCATTTCAGTCCAATATCGCAGTTAGTTAAAAAGATATTAATTAAAAACCTTAAAGCGCATAATTGTTTTACCCCTGTGTGTGTTGTTTATTCTGCTAATGCGCAGCAAGAAGAAAAATAAGACGGGAGAATTTTTTCCGATATTTTCACCGTTTTTAAAATTGCAATCTAATTTTTCTATCAAAATCAGACAAAAAATAATTACACAATCGGAAAGATTATTCATTTCCCCACGATACAGCATATATCTTTATATATATAATTCTTCTGTGCGTGTGTATGTGACTGAATTCCTCCTAAACGGCTGGACCAATTTGGACGATATTTTTTGTGTGGGTTCAAGTGAATTCGAGAATGATTTAGATTCACATTTCGGTGCGATATCGCAATTAGTTAAAAATGCGCCAAAATTATGTAAGGGCGTGTGATTGTTCATAAAAATCATGGGCAATATTATTGAGACCACTATTTTGAATGGCAAACTTCAAGGGGAAGTTGCACTTTTACCACAGATCCCAATGATTCTTTCAGACTCACTTACCCATTCAAATGTTTGCAATTTCCAATTCACTTGGAATTTGCTATGACCATTAATTATTCATAAGATCAAACAATGACAATCTGTGGCTTAGATTTAGAAAACACTTGCTTTTCGCAAGGCCAATTATATGTTGTATGTCCGAGGTTTGGCAAACCATCGCATTTGTTTGTTTATACCTGCTCCTCAAGGATTGACCAAAAACATTGTACATTCAATGGCATTAAGATAAATTAATTTTTTGTACATTAAAAAAATATACCTGTTATGAAAATAACTCGAGTTATATCTTTTTTACCTTTTAATCAAAATAAGTTTAAGTATCTATTCAGAATAGCTTCTATACTTACCTTAGTTCATAGTAAATACATACTCACACGCAATCGGTAGGTCGAATTATGGTAACTGTACATGTGATGATGTCAGGTATTGTAATAACTTTCTTTATAAAAAATTTCATCAAAACGGTCCAGATTGTAATTTTCGGATTTAAGACGTGTGTACAGAACAACGTTTGTCGGGACCGCTAGTATATATATATATATATATATATATATAGGCTAAGTTTCGGTTTTCATGCCATCAAAAATAACGGCTTTCGGTTCTGTTTCAAATGAATTACTTTATTTTATGTATATTCTTATTTGCACTAAAAATATAATTCTATCATAAACAAAAAAAAATGTAATTCTACCAAATTTCGAAGATTACGAGTAGTTTCATGCGAAACTGAAACATCAAAACAGGAAATTGAGTGAGTGAATATTAACGTCATACTCTTCAGCTGCACGAGGGCTTTTAGTGATGGACCTCGTAAATTTGAACCGTGGTCAAGTGACGAGGACGATACCTGAGCTGGCTCGTGCCTCTCCTAATTACCACACCATACCAACGGGAGGACGTTTGAGCTCTCGACAGATTTAACGCACATGGCTCCCCTACACTGAGGGTCTTTAGTGGTACTGGACTTGAACTCGTTACATGCCACCCACGATCCGATACCTTGACCACTACACTTTCGCGGCCTCACAGGAAATCGAGAGGCAATGTACATGTAAATGTGCTTCTATAGAACTTCTTGTGATTGTATTTGTGTCCGTCTTAATGCTTGTGAGTAGCAACCGTAAATCCCCACAAGCACTAGTTTTTAATCGATTTCTTTTTTTTTCAATTCCTACTCTCTATTTAGCTTTCTCTCTCTATCTACTCTCTATTTAGGTTCAGCTCACACTCTCTATATATTTATTTATTTATCTTGGTGGAATTTTCAATCGTTAATAAAATAAATTTTAAAGCGCTCCATTGAACTGAAATTTTATATACATGATTATTTTGGATGACAATACAGAAATTTAATTATAATTAATAAAAATTAATTAAAACTAATTATTCAAAGAATTACAAATGCACCCACGTTGGCATCATTTTTGGCGACTTGTGTCAAAACTTGAAAAAGTTTTTTTTTCACATTTTAAGGCGCTCATTTGAGCTGAAATTTTCTATACTCTATTGTTTTGGGTAAAATTACGATAATTTAATTTTAATCAATTAAAATTAATTGACTGAAGCTAATTATTTAAAGAATTACAGATACGGCCACTTTGGTTTTATTTTTAGTGACTTGGGTTAAAACTTAAAAAGATTTTTTTTTCACGTTATAAATCATTCATTCGAACTGAAATTGTATGGACACGATTGTTTTGGATGACAATACGATACTTTAATGATAATTAATAAAAATTAATGACCACGTAATGTTGTGATTCTATTCTATGTATATACATATTTGTATTAATTGTAACTATTTATTAAAAAGTAGCTAAAATAAAGTTTTTCTTTGTTGATCAAAGAAAGAATTGACTTTTTTTTACATTACTTGTTTGTGATAAGGTTTTTCACGGCACTGAATTCACGAGAAGACGAGAAAGTAGTCAACAACTTCTGTACAATAACCCATTATGCAGGATAAAAAATTAGGATCCGTTTTTGTTACCAGAATTTGTGGTATCTTCAAACATTGGTTAAATTCCCTCATTTGCGGATAGTTCAATTAGATGATCCCCTGTATTAGAATGGATTCATCTGTGTATCTGTGTTAGTCCACGCGCAAAAGGGTTCAACAACCCAGTCAGGAATATCTAAGTGAATCATTTTTATTTAAATTTCCATAAAAATAAAAAAATGGATCAAATTTCTTTTATTTTATATTAAACTTTACGCGGACCTCTTGAATAATATCGGTGACCAGTAGCGTACACAAGAATTTTTCAGGGGGGGTCCGAGGTCGAAGGTTCACCATTCTTGTATCATGCTCCTTTTGATTTTATCGATTTTCGGTAACAAAACACAGTAAAAAACTAATTGTTGAAAAAATAATTAGCATTAATTAATAAAATTAATCATTAATAACAAATACTTAATTAAATTTTACGTACTATATACTTAAAATTATAATCAATCGGAGAAAAATTAAGGGCTTCGGGGGGGTCCGGACCCCAGGAACCCCTTGTGTGCGCCACTGATTGGAAAACACTGCTTTAGAGGAAGGACATTACAATCAATAAAATAACATTTTATTCTACAGAACTGGTGAAATTTAATATCCCGGAGTTTTCAATACCCCACATTCAATTTTTTAAAAATATCGAATTTTTTTCGAATCTAAGCCACACTTTTTTCTAGTGCTAATGCTACTGAAAATTGGGCGTGGCTTAGAATCGGAGGTAGAAAAATTCTTAGGATGTAGGAAATTGAACATGATTCTGATGGTTAGAGCAATTACAGTTTCATGCATATATTTAAAATTTTAAATACAAGTAAAACAAATTAATTATTCATTTCTTTTATTAGTTTTCATTAATTTTTTTTTAATTTCGTAAGTGTCGGATACCGCCATTTTCCACTATTTTTTACAAAAACGTGTTTGGGAAGCGGCTTAGAGTCAATGCCCGCTTAGATTCGTATAAATCTGTTAGTAATATTCAGCGGTAGTCGTTTATTTGTAGTTGTTGTTCAAATAATTATTTACTGTGTAATTATTAACCGAGATTATCGGAAAACAAATCATGGGTTACAGCAATAAACAGTCTTCCTAAGATCATTGAACTTTGAAAGGAGGACAGAGAACAAAATGACAATTTTCTAAAATTCATTTTAATATTTTTACAAAAAGAGCACGATAGAAATATATTTTGATTTCAAAAAGAATTATTTTTAACTGATGACGCGTCCATCTCTTACCTACTTTTCATTTTTACTTTCCGATTTAATTAAGCAGCATAAATTTTAATCTATATTCATTACCTAAAACTATAATTAAAGCCAATAGGACTTCGGCCATGTATCGCATGTTCTTATTCGTATCCTAAACTAGAAAACCTGCATTTGTTTTACTTTTGAAATGGTTACAACTGGTAAAAAAACAATTACAGTTGTCGCGCTACCTTTTCCTCGTGTTGGTTGAGGTGAAGATCTCGTTCATTTTTTTTCGGAATTCCCGGGAGAACCGAACGCAGTTTGAAGTGGAGAAGCCATTGAATCAAACTCAAAATGATGACACAAACAAGTAATCACAATAATTTACTTGATAAAAGTAAATTCAGTTAACTTAATAAAACATAAGAAAGGACTACGTCATATGCAAACAAGACAAGTTATAGGGCATTAATAAATTTTGCATTTTGAACTATAGATGCAACTCCTCGGCCTTAACAATTCAAAAATCTCCATAATAATGAATACCAGAAGTTAATACGACAATGCGGCTTGAACATGTATCAATCTAGCAACACATCGTCCACAGTCCTCCCTCTTCATCCATCTCACTGACGTCTTAAGGCGAGGGCCAACTGGGCCCAGGGCCTCGTCTTTTCCTCTTTCAGCCTCAATAAGATCACGAATTCGAATAATTTCAACGGTTAAATGTTATCTGCAGTTTTATTCTTCTAAAACGGGGGAATTTAGGATGATATATCAAATGGCTACATGTGATGACCGTGGTCTATGTATAGGCCTAGGCCTATCACCGTACATCCTCATTATTCATTCAATCAAAAGGCGGCTGTTGGTTCAGCCAGTTTGTTCGATTGTAAACCATGCTCATCTATTTTTTTCGGGTTATTGTTTATACGAGTTTTTGAACACGTACGTTATGTACTGTCTACTTTTTAGGGTCATAGGTAGGGCCTACATTTGTGTAGGGGACCAGGTCCTCGAGCAGTCTTAAGACGTCACTGACTATTTATATTCTATTCGGTTCCCTTGTATTGAGGTACTGTAGTAGCGTTAAGCGCTAATTTAGTTAAACGGAAGAAAATCCGACCTAGAGAGAATTATTCTCGAGCAGTTGATTGTTACCAGGATACTGTTGGGGACAGATCTCTTAATTTTAAGCCAAGAATAAATGGCGAGAATTGCACTTGAGTGAGAAAATCCCTTTCCTCGGTTCCACTTCCCGTGAGAGTTTCTATCGCATTGATTGCTTGTTTGTTTGTCTGAAATCGCAGTTATAGGAGCAACGCAAAGATTGTTGGAGATAGACCTTGCAATTTTGAACCATTCCAAACTGACGTTAGAACTTGAAGAATACTGATAAATTTAAGATACATAAACCCCACTACACCCAACGGAATTGGAGGAAAATCAAACCAAAAGTCTTGATATGCAGGCTTCAGATACGGACTTTAAAATGCATTTTATACAAAAGGTGCTTTTTCGGAAAATTTGAGTGGCTGCGCTAGTCATGTGGTCATTGTCACGGACTCACTGGCAGTGTGTTATAAGCTCAAGTCTTAGTTCCACTTAAGATCAGCTGTGCGTGTTAAATCTGCCGAGGTTCAAACTCCTCCTAGTGGCACATGTGTCATCCTCTGAGGTTCAAAACTGCAAGACCCAAAGTCCTTACGGTGCTTTATGGGGCAGTGCTTCTCAAATTTTCAATATTTGCTACCCAATTTTCCACCATAATTTTCTTAGCCCCCCTCCTCCTCACCATACAATAACAATGTATTGAATTCAAAAATAATATACTTTGACGTTAAAGCTACTATACGACTTTAGTTATAAATAGTACAAATGATCCAGATAAGTATTAAATTTTGTACACAATATTATACTCTTATATGACAAACTCATGGAGTCACTGGTAATTATTAAGCTTGTTTTGAACTTAGTATTGTTAAATTTATTATCAAATACACTGCTGGACAATTGCTAAGGACGGATAACACTATCATCCATAGCAACCACAAAATGAAAGGAAACAAAATGTGGAAAATTAGAATAAGTGCGGGATATTAGTAAGAAGAAGTATGAGTATGCAAATTTTCCCCCACGTCTGTTCATCACGTGATAGCGTTCATAAGAGCGTTAAAGATTTTGACGCGTGTGGACAGTTGTTGTTTCAAGTCAAAGTTTTACAGGAAAGATTTAATAGACGAACTTAAAATTTTTGACATGTCTTCCCGACATGACATAGATGATTTTATGCGTGGCCGAATTATCGGAAAGATCGAAGAAGGGCGAAAAATAACAGATGTTGCCAGGGAGTTCGACATCGCTCACAGCGTTGTTTCACGGCTGTGGAAGTCATTTAAAACTACTGGAATGTGTAGTAGACGACACGGGGAGGTCGTGTTAGAAGTACGACGCCTGCAGAAGACAGATATATCGTTCTATCAGCAAAAAGGAACAGGCGCACCACAGCTCAGCAGGTGGCAAATCAGTTTCTTGCTGCCTCAGGAAAGCAGATCTCCCGTAAAACTGTTGCCAGATGTTTGAGGGGAGGAGGACTATACGCACACAGACCTGTTGTGTGTGTCCCATTGACCAGATAGCACCGTACTGCCCGTTTGCAATGGTGTCGTGAGCATCACAATTGGACTGAGCTGGAGTGGGCATGCTTACTATTCTCAGAAGAGAGTAGGTTCAGTCTGTCATCGGATTGTAGACGCCAACTGATCTGTCGCGAGAGTGGTATTGCTTATCGTCCAGAAAATATCTAGGGAAAGGACCGATATCCGACATGCAGTATCATGGTGTGGGCTGGCATCATGATCAATGGCCGCACGCGCCTACATGTGGTTGCGAATGGGACTATGACGGGCCAACGATACATTGATGAAGTTCTACTTCCTCATGTTCGTCTTTTCCGTGGTGCTGTCGGTAATAAATTCGTTTTTATGGACGACAACGCAACATGTTATCGAACACTCGCTGTTCAGGATTGTCTAGACAGCGAGGGTATTCAACGTCTCGCATGTCCAGCGCGTTCTCCAGATCTAATCCCCATTGAAAATGTGTGGGATGCTTTGGGGAGGCAAGTTGCTGGTCGAAACTATCCTCCGACAAACAACACAACACCCTCATCCGTGCACTCACAGAGGAATGGGATAAATTGCCTCAACAGCTGCTGGATAATGTTGTGCAAAGTATGGTACGACGTGTGGAATGTTGCATCACACTCCATGGTGGACATATCCCGTACTGATACCTTTCTTTAAGGTGCCTGCTGACTTTCAGATGCATTGTTCCATTTTTCCGTACGCAGATCAAATGAACATTTTTTTTTCTTTCAGATGTTTCACAGCTTTTGTACTTTCCAGAACAATAAATATTCTGTATTCTAATGTCTGAACAGTGTGGCAACTATATTTTATCCTACTAGGCCTTATGTCTCGCTTAATGTTATGCTACATAGCAATTAGTGATCCGTCCTTAGCAATTGTCCAGCAGTGTACATTGTGCAGCATTGATGTTATTACCGCTATCCGATATAGTGGTTAGTGACGCTGACTGCGGTACCGCAGGGCCTGGGTTCAAATACCGGATAAGGCATGGATGTTTGTAAATGTATAGTGCCTTCACGGCATAGAGGGAGGTCTAAATAGTCGTCGAGCCCCAAATTCTCTCATGAGGTTGGTAAAAGGGAGTGGGAGGCCCTGAGCAGCTTCCCAAACTGTGCTCCCTCGGAATTGGGGTGGAACTGAACAGAAACGTACCGTCACCTACATAATGTTAAAGCTAAGCGCAGGTGTAAAAACCTAGCCCATTTAGCCGTAATGAATCACGGGGACCTTGATCCGATGTTAAGTAACAACAACGCAGTAATGATACATTTAAAAGTGTATTATATCAGTGTGTAAAGGTGTTTTTCATTATGTCAGAATGCATTTTGTTTTGTTTCCTTTCAGTTAATTAATAATTTTCTTTAAAAATAATCTTTTGTTTTCGACTTCACCCCACCCCACACACACTTAGTGCTAGCACGCCCCCCAGGGGGGCGCCCCACAGTTTGAGAAGCGCTGTTATAGGGCGATGCTGGTACCCCCCCACACACGCACATCCTTTTCTTTACAAAAATATCAGAAACTGTTACATTATGAGGCCCTTTTTGTGTAGAAAATTTGAAGCAAGTTTGAATAAATAAATATAAATTAATAAAAGGGCGATATATATATATATATATATATATATATATATATATATATATATATATATATATATATATATATATATATATATATATATATATTTATATATATATATATATGAAAACAGAACTGCAGGAACACCTTACAATAACCTCAAAAGAGAATGCAAGTGATTGACTAACTGAAAATTCCAAAAATATAACCGAATGGGATCGATAAGAAATTTCGAAATTAAAATTAAGAAAGGAAACTTTGTTTTACTCGATCTATTTTAAAGTCTCAACGCCTTTGTTTGGAATATTTACACCACAATCGACAATCCACATAATGCTCGCAATGCTTTCAGATGTTGGGTGTAACTTAAAACATTTCTCTCCTCGGGGCTTCCGTTATTTTTAAAGAACAATAAAAGAGTCATTTAATAGCCAGTGACCTAAATTTACTTCCGTGGTATTAATAGAAAATTGAAACATTTCTTTTTCGAATCGCGAATTGAGGAAGTGAAAAGTAAAAAATTAGGTAATTTATATACATAAATTTTTCGAAGACATAAGGGTTTGTAAGCTTCTCTTTTTCCTCGGGAGAAAAAGTCCCGAAAGAAGTTGCGCAGTATGATCAGTTTTAGGAAAGCCTATTTAAAATAGCGCAAACCACGGAGAAAAATATATCGCACTCGAAATCGTAGAGTCAGAGGTAGCTTAGTGGTCAAGGCAACGGATCGTGGCTGGCATGTCATGAGTTCGATCCCAGTACAACTAAAGACCCACCGTGCAGGGGAGAGATACATGATAAATCTGTCGAGAGCTCAAACGCGTCCTCTTGTTGGTGTGGTAGTTAGGACAGGGGTGCCAGCTCAGGTGTTGTCCTCGTCCCTTGACCATGGTTCAAAATGCTGAGGTCCGTCGTTAAAAACGCCCTCGTGTAGCTTAGCAGTGCGACATTAATATTCACTCACTCACTCATTCTACTCTCGGCCTCATGTAGTGTGATCTGTTATATCTCATCGATTGCTTAGAGAGCAAGCTTATAAATAACAAGTAATTAAAAAAATTAACTTTAATTATTACTTAGGTTAGCAAAGAAAAATGTTTGGTTAGTTACTTTTTATTAAATAATTACAAATAATATACAAATATGTATTTACATAGGACAGAATTACAATATCAATTGGCCAAATAGAAAGCGATTTTCCTTGCACAATTTTCCTTCCTATGTATGGTGTTGGAGTATTATTTTTGTTAGTTACTAATTATTCATCCATAAATTACATTCTTAGAAATTAGGCCATCCGAAGTAGGATTCGAACATTTGGATTATAAGTCCATTGCGCTACAGGGACACAACGAGCAATTTTCCTTTTTATATATGGTGTTAGACTATTATTTTTGTTTGTTACTGTTTATTCATTAATTTAATTTGATAAATGAATTAATATTTGAAAAAACTGTATGAACATGTATCAAGTGTCCTCCATTGCAAATGTAAGGAAATGCATTTGAACTTGTGTGTGTGAGTGGATGAATAAAAAGTATTTTATTAACGATTGAAAATTTGAGCAATATATATATATATATATATATATATATATATATATATATATATATATAGGGAGAGTGTGAACTGATAATAGGAATTGAAAAAAAAACACAAAATGTAAATTGTACAAGGGGAGAGGTTCACCATTAGGCTGAGGGGGGTACCCCACCTCCCCTTGTAGTTTTAATTTTCAGAAACGATTATCACCTTTCGTGTGGTAGCTCTTATTTCTTAATAATTTCAATGCAGGATTAAAAGAAGGAGTAAAAGTTCCATGCTCTAAGGTGTGAGTTGATTGATTGAATATTAACGTCGCACTGTTCAGCTACACGAGGGCGTTTGGCGACGGACCACGTAATTTTGAACTATGGTCAAGTGACGTGGATGACACCTGTGAGCTGGCACCCCCCTCTCCTAATCTAAGGTGTGAGAAAATGAATGGAGTGGAAGATATACGAAGGTGTATCTATATGTATACTTATGTATTAATGACACGCGATATACCAATCCTAGTGTGCGTTCTCTAAATCTGGATATACTCTAAAAGAAGCTTAAGGAAAGTTTTAAAATTATAATATACATTAATAACTAAGCTGTTGCAGAGATAACTTTAGGTGAATGTAACAAAACTTTTTTCAAAACTAAAGGGATATGGGCGAAACCAAAACAGCTTCTAACCGCGGGGAATCTACCAGCTTCACTTTTCAAATCCAAAATAGAATATTTTCTCCGCTGTGACCCGATTTTCTTTTATGTAATATTATCCCTCGAAAACAGAAAATCAAAGCAATAAAAAAATCCATCCTGGTTGCGGAACAAAAACAAGAAGGGGGAAAAAATCTAACAAAAAGCTTCTGCCACAACGTATCAATAATAAGACCACCGCCGACAGCTTCCTGTAAGGAGCCGAGATTTACAACACCTCTTGATGATGCAATTGAAGACAAAAAAAAAAAAAAATCAAAGATGAGGAAAGATTCCACTGACCACATGGCCGGGGGCTACTTTCCGAATGGATTTCACATGTAATCTTTGTGTATTTTCAGAAAAAGAGGGGGGGACGTTGAACAGATGTGCTTCTTAAAGAGATCACCATGTAGGTAATCCATTAAAAAAACTGATGCTTTTAGCAAAGAAATTGTATCTGAACACAGACAGGAAGTAAAAGGATTTGTAACAAAAAAGTCACGAAAGATCCTCGCGGAAGTAAGGATATATTGACACGATAAGGCGGTGCGAGATTAAAAATAAATATAACTGGATGATGCGTGGTGTTAAAAATAATGAAATAACGCGCGAAGGAGGTCCCACAGACAGCGCTAACGACTTCCTGCCTTTCTTTTGTGTTAGTGAAACATTTCTAAATTGTATATTTAATAATAATTGGTTTCAAGCAAATAGAACGACGCATTTTGTAGCTGGTAAAAAATGAGAGTGCTTAAAAACAATATTAATTATGGAATCTCTTATCGTTTAGTTGCGATTCCTTATTTTAATTTTTCGACGAATGAATATATTAATTAGAATATTTTGGGAAACTTGATGACTATTGTTGTATAAACTGTTTTAGAAGATATAAAAGGATAAAAAACAATTAACTGGCCTTATTTTCTGTATTGTTTTTGAGATTTCAATATAATAAGTTTTATGTGTGAAATCTGTACTTTTCTTAAATAACAAGGAGTAAGCTTCTGTTTCTTTTTCTAGAAAATGGAATACCAGCTGGTGTCACCCTCGTTAAAATAAAGATGCTTGTCACCAACGGCCCTCGTGTTGCCGGTGTATATAATTTTAATAATTGATTACTTAATATGTCCCTTTAGCTGATGCAATTACAAAATAATTCTCGTACCTGAATGAACACAACGTTGAAACTGCCCTAAAATCATGCGACTACTTTTAAAATATTTGTGGATTCAAAGAGAACAAATATAAATTAAATATCGAAATATTAGTGAAGCCATGTATTGTTGTTACTTATGCCCCCTGATCGACAGTTACATCAGATCAAGTTCCACGAAATCCATCGTGGCAAGGGGCTAGTCGTCAATCGCAGCTTTGAGTACCATACAGGTGACTTGACTCAGTACCACCTGAATTTAGCGCGAGAACACCCTGGGGGTAGGGATCAGAGGCTTCCCACTTTTCTTCCTCTTCTACTAACCTCACGAAAGGACTTGCGGCTCGATGGCTATTTAGCCCATGCCGCAAAGGCACTATACGTTTATAAACACCCATGCTTTCTCCGAGATTCGATTCCAGGTCTAATGGTACAGCAGGCAGCCTCAATAACAACTGTACCGGATACCATGAAATAAATGTACATAAATGAAACATTGCAATTAATGAAATATAATAGAATAGAATCCGAAAGGTTCAATCAAATTCAAGCACAGCGAGATTTTATTACAAATAAAAGAACCTAATGGCAACGGATTCTGAATTGACTATATCCGTTCAGCTAAAACAGCTAAAACATTCAGAGGAAGTGATTTGAAGTATGAAATTTCGAAATAAAGTAAAGTTAACGGGAAAAGTGTACTTTTGTAGTCAATAAGTTTATAAAAGGTTTCTATCCCAGTAAGAGTTAAACACTGATCTAAGATTGTTGAATTGTGGCATTTGTTTTAAATGTGTGGTTTTTCAATAATTCCTTTCGATGAGATTTTCCTCTTTACGTATTGTTTCTGCAGTATCAGTTATTCACAAGAACAGAGAAGAATTATTTAATCATATATAGAAAGGAAAGTTTTGGTTTATCTGATATATAACAAAATTTGATTTTCATGGATAAATTTAATAGACGTTATATTTGGTCTCTCAGAAAAAGGGGGGATCGAAAAAATTTTTACAATTCCAGAAAAAATACATACTCAGTGTTGTCTTTCACTTTGATTAGTAACCTTATACGCTTAAGAGGTTTTTAAATTAAATATTGATTGACTTAATTAATTACGTCCCATTTCAAAATAACACGAAGGCGCTACTGGCTATGAACCTCGATCAAGAGAGGAGGCTAACACTTCATTCTCCAAATTTCCACACCATGCTAGCAGGATAACTTTGTTCACCGACTGCATTAATGGGCATCAATCCCTCTATATGGCGGTTCTTTAATGGCATCGGGACTCAATCGATCGAAGCAGTCCCGACTCTATGTTTTGTTATTTTACTCTTTCTCTGCGATGGACTGATGTAATTTTATCTCCTCTCCTCTGATTTTTTGCAGAGGTTTTTTTCTTTTCTTTTCTATATTGTATTTTCTATTGTGCATTGTTTTTTATATCATTCCCTGCATATCTATGAGGAACGTTTGGTAGCTTAAAAACCTCTGATGAGAGACTTCTATCCTCCAGTTCTATCATTTACCCTTTAGAGTAAATGAATAATTTTTCAAGAACCCAGCCATAAATTCACTAATTTGACCTCTCGGCTTCCACGACGACATCAAAAGCGGAATGTTCTGCAGTAATGCTCTTAAGCCATTAAGACCATTTCGTATAAAATTACAGAATACAAAACTTAAGCAAACAAATTATAGAAGTGAATTACTTCATAAATAATTTTTATTGCTAAACACTCCATACACCAATTTTTAACAAAATATCTCATTTATGTTGTGCGCTTTGATTGGTTATTTATTAACATGGCAACGCGAGAAACTCTGTCGATGGACTGAGTGCCAATTTATCCATTGGGCGCAATCCCAGGGGTCCGGGAAGGGCCCAGATAAGCTAGACTTAACAAGATTTTCTGGTTATAAATTTCGACACACCAGTGCCAAGGAGGCTTGTATATCTTCTACGCCCAGGGCCCGAAATGAGCTTAAATTGGCACTGAATGGACCTCATAATTTTGAGCTACGGTTAAATAACGAGAGCAGTACTTGAACTGTCACACAACTCTCCAAACTTCCACACTACTCTAATTTTTGTGGAAAAGAGCTGTTGCGTGTGTGAGTGAGTGTGTTTATAAACGTATCTCTCTAAGGCAGCATGAATGCTACTGGCAACGGACCTCGTAATTTTTAACTGTGGTCAGATGATGAAGACGATGGCTGAACTAACACCTCATTCTCCTATCTACCACACATTTGCTGTTACAAAATTGAGGTAAAACAAGCTCAGATACTACCTTAACAAATATCAAGATTTTAAATTCATACACAATAGATCATCACGTAGTTTTAAAAGCAATATCAACCAGAATCTCAACCAAAAACAGGGAAGTCATTTTTAATTGAACTTCGTAATTGCGCCACTGAATGCGAAAAAATACCGATTGGTTAACGCAACAAAAAAAAACTGTAAAGAAAAAACTACTGCAGGTGAAAGTCAAAACAAAAGTTATTGGCTCAAATAAGTGAAACTGAGTTATAAGACATCCATTGCGGTACATTACCAACGCGGATGCCCTGCTAAAAAAAGATCCTTTTTCCTCAACCTTCACTTGACCCAGTGCCCTTATCTTCCCATACCGTCCTCAGTGGAAGAAAGCGTATGCCGCTTTTCCCCGGCTCATTGTTAGAACAGCAATTGACAGTATACTTAAAAGCACATCTAATCCCTTTCAGAAAAGGAGCGTTAATGAATCATTGATAAAAAAAACAATGAAAGATTGTGGTATTGAACTCAATTGCTGCCATTTGATTTCACGCTTCGATGAATCTGAAAGCCGCATTGAAAGAAAAACTGAAGATGATTGTCTCATACTTTGTGTATTGGAAAGTTTAATAAATAAAACTTCTTAATTTAAATGTTTGATTAAAGCTTCGTTTACATTACTCTGACCTTGGGTCAGTAAATCTTTTCTCATGATTCTGATGAAAGAAAACGAAAGTTGTGTGGTTGTTCTTTTGGTTCATTAGGCTTAGGTGTTGGGTCTTTGTCCTAATTATAAGGGTTCTTTTTTTTTTAACTTTGAATTTCAAAAGCAAAATTCTAGCTAAGGCATCGTCCTGATCATTCGGTCAAAGTTCAAAATAGAACGGTCTGTCCTAAAAGTAGCAACATTACTTGAAACTAAATTAATTTCTCAATGAATTGATGTAAACATCATCAGATGTGTATAGTTAAAAATATAGATATCAAAAATAATTCCTTTAATATTACTTGTTCTTTAATATAAAAGATGTATTTTTGTATCAGATTGATTTTAAATGCTATTTATAAAAAATATTTAAGTTTGCAGGGGGAATCATTGTTATATGTGCTGGGATGAATTCAAAATTTGGAAATTGAAATTGATACTGCCAGCTATTATGAGCGTGTGGCTCGATTAAAAATAAGTCCTTTGATCTGAAAAAAGTAAATTATAAGCTTGAGTAAATAACAAACTTCCGCTTAAAAATAATGAGCAACTATTAAAAATAATTTTTTTAAATATTTTAAAATTGTTCTCAATAATATTACTTTTGTTTTTGAAATGATTAGAATTTGTCTTCTGTTTGGAATTATAGTTGAAAACACACACACCACACACATATTTCAGCACAAACATACACACGTGACTTTTATATTTTTCAAAACTTTGCTTGACTTTAAAAATGTTTTTAGAATTCTATTTGGAAAATTTTCATTCCATAAACATAATGATTGTGGACATTCTTTTATCGAATCACCCTTTCAAGCGACCCAGATGCTATTAAAAATTACCACATAATTTTGAATTTTGGTTAAGTGACGAGGAGGATACACTAGCCGACGTCCCACTCACCCAAACTTCCACACCACACTAACGTGGGGACTTTGAGCCTCGACCGATTTAATATGCATCAGCCTATCTTCACGGTGAATTTTCTGTGGTATGTATAATGTATTTTGTGACAAATATTCGTGTGTATAATTGATTGATTGTGGCACAAAAATTTGTTTCCCATTTGAATAAAAATTGTATTACGAGTAGAGCAAATAATATGCATGTATTGCTTCAATTAACAATGCATGGATTTTCAAATGGGTCTTAAAATTATACATCATTAGTTTGAAATAATTGATTCTCTCATACAAAAAATATTTATATATTTAAAAAAAATCCATATCCTCTCAGTATGAAAAAATCAATATATAACTATAATATTACATTCGAAATCATTTCGATTTGGATAATTTATTCACTGAAACTAATATTCTCTTTAAAAATAATTCAAAATACATAATTCGTAAATATATATACGTAGATATTAAATTTTAATTCAGAATACACAGATGTTTTTATTTCAAACATTTGGCACTTTTTTTAATAAGAAAAAGCCGCCGAGAAACTGTGTGGTATGAAATAAAATGATTCTCAGATTTTGTTTATTTTTATCTTTCCTCGATAAATACCTATATAAACATTAATATGAGAAGATCCTAAAATAATTGAATGTTTATATAAATAAAATTATTCATGAAATTAACTATCATATTAGGTTAAATTAAGTTAACTCATCTACGGATGAACGCGCGCGTGCGCGTAACACTTCTCTTTCGAAAAAAAACCAATCCTTATGAACCTTTGTGTGAGAGGCTTTTTACAATTCCTTATAGCACTTATACGTGTTCTCAATATGCCATAAGCCTTTTTAACAAAATTGATTTAATTAATTCCATTAAATTTAAATTCAGATTGAAACAATAAAAGAGAGATGAATCGTTTTGTGGATATGAATACCAAACGTTCACTGTGTCCGAAAGGGCTTACTTTGTTTTCTAATTTTTAATAAATTACAAGGCCTAGATTTTCCTTAGTGTCTCGCATATATAAAATAAATTTATATATCACCGGGATTAATACAACAAAACACCAAAAAAAGCGTGTATTGATATGCACCATAGTTGATTGGATTTCGCTAATTTTTTTAATCCAAATCAACTGATCTGATAAGGATTCATTGAAAAACCTCAATATTTTCCTTTTCATTCTAAACAAGTAATATAAAAAAAATTTTAAGTCAATTCCTTCTTACGTCAACAAAGAAAAAATTTATTTTAGTTGCTTTTTACGAAAGAGTTACAATTAATATAAATATGTATATACATATGACATAATCACAACATTAAGTAGCAAAATAGTAGGCGATTTTCCATTTTCCTTTCTATATAGGGTGTTGAACTATTTTTTTTCGTTTGTTATAATTTATTCATTCAATAAATTTAATTATTCTAATAAGCTCGTATAGTAAAAAAATAAATCATATTCTCAGAGATTAGACCATTTCATGTGAGATTCGAACACATGACCTTTGGATCAGAAGTCCAACGCACACACACACACACTATCATTGCGCTACAGAGTCACAACGAGCGGTTTTAATTTATAAATATGCTGTTGGACTATTATTTTTGTTACTATTTATTCATTTTTTAATTTAATTAATGAATTAATATTTAAATAAAATTAACATCAAGTGTTATCCACACACTAGAAGTTTTGAAAAAATGTATTTGAACTTAAATGGATGAATAGAAAGTATTTTATTAAGGATTGAACATTTAAACAAGATATGTATATAGGTAGAGTGTGAACTAATAGGAATTGGAAAAATAAAATTAGATGAATCAAATTCTTCCAAAAGTAAATAAAGTAAAACGATTTATAAGAACATATCGGAGGAAATTCTCTTACCTATAAGGATCCAAACTGAGCAAAGAGTCCTCAAGTGCACCCAAAACGCAATCCGAACTGACCGCTCTGACAAACAAACACTTCGGTCTCCTGTAGCAAGTGTGTTGGGACTTCGGCCATTGCCACGAGCTTAATATAGGTGCTCCACATTTGGAACCTCGTTTGTAGGTCGAACTCTCACTCCGACCCCCTTACGGATACAGGTTTCGAACACTTTCTTCTTATTTTTTGGAGGAAGTTAATTAGTTTGTATTTAATTCTCCCTTACTTTATTTTATTTTGGAAGAGGCGCGTTGAGGTTTTTTCCGTTTCCGGCTTGTTATTCTAGCGATCGCCATCTTTCTTCGAAGGGGACAAGCGATTCATTCAGATCTCGATTCCTTTTGTCATGCAGTGAAAACATCACACCTCGTGGTTTCTAATGAACCATCGCTAAAAATAATCCATCGGGTAGGGATTGTGGTGCAGCTTTCTCGTCCTATTGGTGTCGAAATTCAATCAGTTTGTTTCCAGGTTCCATTTTTTGAATTAATGCTTTGAACCGAAACAATTATAAGCCATCAACTCGCTTTTACAGATTTTCCTTTATTTGATATGAGATCAAATTATAATTTCCGCTGTCGTACTGGCAGACTTATATTCCATAAATTTCGTGACAATGCTCTTTGAAAAAATTACAAAATTTAGTGTGGGCATTTAAGCATGTTCAATGTTTTTAATATCAAAAAGTAACTATATAAATATTTATATATCATGTATCTCAATTTCTTCTACTTCTAAATTTCTGCTCAGTTAGCAGAAATCTGGAAATTCCATCTTTTTTAAAAAACTATAAAAGCTTGATTTCTCACGTTCATCATTTTTTATCTCTTTTTTTTTTTTTTTTTTTGCTTTCATCTGCTGCAAGCGGGACGCAGACTTTCGGTGCTGTACATTCGGTGCGTGGAGTATCTTAACATTAATATAGTCTTGAATACACACACACGTTTAACGTATATACACTGCTCAAAACAATTAATAGATATTGTAAGTTTTATATAAAATAAAGATATAAGCGAAATTTTTTTTTGCCGAAAATGGAAGAAGAGAATCACAAATGCAAATTTTTTTGATTTTCAAACTGTGGAGTATGCTAATTTTGAGTTTGATGACAAAAACGTTGCTTCAGCGGCAGCGAATGAAATTTGACTTTCAACTGAAATGAAGACAAGGAGGATCGGCATTCAGTGACTGCTTTGTTTCGATGAGTACGATGTCTCAGCGAAGTCATTTAACCGATTCAGAAGCTTGGAGAGTTGTCGGTTGGTTAGAAGGGAGCCAAACTCAAGCCGAAGCAGCGCAAGCCATTGGAGTGTCACAAAGTGTGATTTACAGGATCTGGGACCATTTTTTGGAGGCTGGAAGTGCAGGACAAGATCGTAGACGGGCAGCAACGCCCAATGAAGATCGTTATTTAGTGTTAACGGCTCGGAGACACCAAAATATGAACGCTACTCTTCTCCAACACCTTCGCTAGGCTACTGGCACCATTTTCAGACTTCCGAAACCGGCTCCATGGTGTGAGGTCTGTATGTTCGCCGACCGATGGTATGTATTAGACTAACATCAAGGCATCGTCGCGACCGCAGGGAGTGGGCAACAGAGGCATGTGAACTGGAGGAGAAATGAATGCATCAATGTTCTTTTTCTGACGAGTCCCGTTTTTCTGATCATCCGGATAACAGGTGTATTTTCATCTGGTGGGACCGTGGCGGTAGGAATATTCCTGCGTTCGTGCACGAAAGTGTCAGATTTGGCGGTGGGGAGTGTTGGTGTATGGTGGCATCTCCATTGACGGGCGCACAGATTCATCATTCGAGATGGATCTTGACTGCTCGCCGATATAGGGATGAGATCCTCAGACCTATTGAATTAATACGCTGCAGCAATCGGAATTACTTTATTTTTAATGGACGATAACTGCAGGCCACATCGTGCTAACCTGGTGGAGGACTTCCTTTTGAGGAAGGAATCGTACAAATGGAATGGCCAGCGTGTTTTCCAGACATGAATCCAATAGAGCACGTTTAGGACGCTCTAGGAAGACGAGTTGCTGGCCTCCAACCACCCCCACAAACTCTCCAAGAAATGGAAAGAGCTCTTCTGGAAGAGTGGGACAGAATACCCCAACTCGTGATTAATAGCCTCATTGACTCCATGCCTCAAAGGTACTCAACGTTGCTGGCCGTCCGTGGAAACCATACCCCCTACTGAAAATGACTTCCTTTGAAGAAAACCCCTTTTCTTATTCTTTTTTTCTCATGTACACAAATTGCGTTTTTTTTTCCTTTTGTACACAAATGAGCAATAAAATGCATTTTTTTCTGCCAAACATGTGTAATTTATTCTCATATAACCTTCTACGTCTGTCGGCCATGTATCAATCAGCTAAAAAGTTTCCCATCCACAAGATCCACCTAAAACCACAATATCCTTTAATTATTTTGAGCAGTATATATAAATTTGAATGTTTGTGTATATTTGTTCGGGTCGTATAGAAATCCACATCGTTGATGATATCGATTCAAAATTTTGCAGGGTGCCTCGGAGACGTTTCGAAAGAGCCGAAAGCATACTTCCACAAATAAGAAAATATCAAATTTATTTTTGTGAACTATTTCTTAAAACTCCCTCGCTTATAGAGAAGAGTTTTTTTGCGTGTATGTGTGAAGTGTTGCCTAATGTCATGTGATATGCCGCTAATAGTAGAAAACCGTTCCTCTCATGCTTAGGAAACTTTTAAAGCATTTGGCGACACATCTTTTGATTTGGCAACATTTAAAAACAGGCTCGAGGAAAATAAATTCTTAACGGGGGTTAGCGGGGACGTATAGAAAAAAAATTCCGTTTTTGAGCTATCAAACTCGAAGTCTTGAAATATACTAACTATATTTCTTTTGTTGAGAAAATTTTTTCTTAATACCGGGCGTTACATAAATAAAGTCTAAAGGGGTTACGAGGGCGTTCAAGATAAAAGCATTCGCTTTAGAAATTTAAGTCCTTTTCTTTTTAAGAAGTGAGAGCTAAAAAAACGTTTTTGAATACAAACGAAAACTTATTACTTATATATAGATATCAATAGTTTAAAAAATATATAGTCATACATTAACTTGAAATATCCAGCGAAGCTGGTGGGTAACGTTTAGTAGTAAATTACAAACGGAATATTATATAGGGTTTCCTTTTTATATTCAAGAAGATGACATTCCAAATGATCCATAAAGATTTTAAGAAACCGTCAAATCATGATATAAATTGCGGATATGAAATGTACTGAAGAACATTTAAAAGTATATTTAGATTCCCAAGTATATCTAAGATTTTAAATTTATTTCAGTTATAATATGTTTGTAAACGTTAAAATTCAGAGCTACGTTTTTTTCTAATATGTTGATATTTAATACCATATATTACTTCTATTAATTTTTTTTTTCGTTTTCATAAATATATATCTAATGTACTCCTTGTTGATACATCAATTTTTAATAATAGAATAATTTTTTTAAAAAATATAACCAAAAACTTAGTAATATATAAATGAAAATATATAAGTATTTTCTAAAAATGGGGCTGCGCATTGGTATTTTAGCCTTTGCAGAACTAGTATATTCTCCAGTAGCTGGTATCACTTTTTAGCGCTGCACCACATATAGGCGATACCAATTGCCGCAAGTAATTTTGACGCCCAGTTTCCTCCCCAGAGGGAGGCACCTAAGCTCTTGATGATGCGAACCTGCACTGGGATATAATTTTTCCGAGAGCACCCAAGCCAAACAGACACTCTAGGGATCTTTTATATGCCGTATAATCATATGTCATGGCCACTGTCGATTTTCTGCATTGTGAAAATCCACCAACTTGAACCGGGGTCAAACCCGCAACCTTGAATGCAGAGGGCAGCGACAAACCAACCACGCCACCCAGCCGGCATGAAAATATGTAAACATCACTAAAAATCGATTTACAAGAAAAAACATTTATGAATATTCTTTCAATGCACACTTAAATAATAAAAGTATGATCTACGTCTTTAAATTAGAAAAAAAAATTGATCGTTAGATTGGGAAGAACATTAATTTTTTTTCTCTCCATTTAAAATGAGAAATCATAATCTCTCTGTGTGTGGAAATTTTTCCATCACAGTTTATCTGCTTTCATGATTTGTTTCCCAGCTACTTACTATTATTCATTTAACACATCGTTAAGCATTGAAAACCACGGTTCGACGACAAAGTTGACATCTGAACTGGAACCTCCCATCCCTCTTTTTTTAAAAAGAATAAACTATAATTGATGGCAATTAGAGGTATATTCCCCGCATGTAGGCTCTCCAGATCTATATACCTCGTGACTTTCTCCATTCCAAACTTGTTTTATCCTCTTTCTTTTTTAAAAAAAAAACTCAGATAAGATCACCACGTTTTAATGGGGAATATTTCTTTTATCCGCACAGGTCAATAAAAATGTATAAAAAGTAAAATGGCAGATATGCACAAGACGAAAATTACTAAAGTAGGTGATTTCGAACATTAAATTGTTTCCTGGAAAATTGATGACATCTTCACAACGAGTTCAGGGCGGAAATAGATGAGCCAAATAAAAATGTGAATGCCTAGAGAAGATGATAATATGAATAACCGATTCTACACTGTGACAGAATTACTATTATTATTTTCCAAGTATTATGTTTAGAAAAGAGAACACCCAACGTTTATATTTTTATTTATTTCTGCTCAAGTTTTGTGTGCATTGTTTAAAAAAACACACAAATATACTTTTTTAAAATTCGATTATAACAATTAGGTAGGGGAAAAAGAAATCCATTATTTTTTGTAGATGTCTGTAGTGTCGATATGTCGTGAAGTATCGATCAAACAATTTCAAATGTATGCTCGTTGTCAAGATGAGATTTCGCACTAAAAAAAATATTTTGTTGTTTTTTGTTTGGTCCATTCAGTTGGGAGTTACAGGGTGTTAAAAATGGAAGTCAACAAAGAGAAAATTCAGTGCATTTCACAACTTTTCTTTTATAAAGGTGAAAATACAAACCAGGTGGCTGAAATTGTGCGTGGTGTTTATGGTGCTGATACTGTAACAGCTAACTACGTGCAATTTTGGTTTCGTCGATTCCGTTCAGGCATTTTTGATGTTAAAGATGCGCCTCGCACAGGCAGATCGGTCGTCGAAAATGTCAATAAAATCAAAGAAATTTTTGAAGTTGACCGGCATGTTAGTAGTCGTAGCATCACCCAGGAGCCAAAGATCGACCATAAAATAGTTTTAAATCATTTGCGCAAAGTTGGACTCAAAAAGAAGCTCGATGTTTGGATGAAATGCCAATTAACACCCATAAACATGATGGATCGAATTTCTATCTGCAAAACCTTGGCAAAACGGAAAAAAAATCAACCCATTTCTTAAGAAGGGGGTGACTGGGGATGAGAAATGGGTTAATACGACAATATTGTGCGAAAAAGATCGTGGTCAAAGCGTGGTGAAGCAGCTCAAACGGTGGCCAAACAAGAACTAGCGTCCAAGAAGGTGCTACTGTGCATTTAGTGGGACTAGAAAAGAATAATTTATTATGAGTTGCTTCCGTATGGCTTAACACTAAATTCAAATATCTACTGGACCATTTGAAGATATCTATTGACCAGGAACAGCCAGAATTGGCCAACGGAAGAAGTGTTGTGTTCCATCAGGACAACGCCAGGCCACACACGTCTGTAGTGACTCGTCAGAAACTCTGGGAGCTCGGTTGAAAAGTTTTGAAGCATCCACCATATAGTCTGGAACTGGCATCAAGCGATTACCACCTTTTTCTCGCATTGCAAAACTTCCTGAGTGATAAAAAATTGGGACCAAGAGAAGATTGTGAAAATCGATTACAAGAGTTTTTCGTCAATAAGGACCAAGACTTCTATGAGAGAGACGTTATGAAGCTACCTTTAAAATGGCAACAAATTATGCAACAAAACGGGGCATATTTGACCCAAATCGGACAATCTGAAACATGTTAAATAAAGTCTTGAATTTCATGCAAAAATAATGGATTTCTTTTTCCCCGATCTAATATTTACTTTATGGAACACACAAAGACTTTTTTTCCCAAATGTAATGCAGTGCTAAAGACACTAAAGTTTGAATTATTGTTAAAAGTAATCGAGACAAATACCCAATTTTTATTTGCTAGTTTCTCGAGACTTTTCTACATCGTCGCCAGTCAGAGTCTTATAGGGTTTGCGACCCTGGTGTTTTTTCCAATCCCGAAATCCCGGGATTAAGATAACCAATCCCGGGATTTAATTTTTGTCTAAATTATGTATTAAAATTTTTTTCTCGTCAAAATTTTCTAAGAATTTAATTCTTACAGAATTTATATTTTTTATGAAATATGTACATTGAATAAAATGAATAAATTGATTCGAAATTTTTGTGTGAAACTATAAGTGCTATAAGTAAAAAAAAATATATGCAGCTCTCATTTCTCGTATGGGAGAATATCGCCCAGATCTTAGTGACTCACTGCAATACTTACACAATAATATAAGCAGCATCTCAAGAATAGATTTTGTCACAGTTCCTGCTTCAATCAAATGCTTCAAATTAATAGCGGACCTGCTTGAAAGACTTGAGACCCTTCAAATTTCATTGCATTGCTAACAGCTCATGTAACTGGATCTATTTCAAATAAGGTAACACACTTGAAATTGATTCATGTTATGATTCAAAAACTCTGGATCAATTTATACACAAAAACCATTAAGTGTAGCAGAACTATAGAAGAAGTTATCAAAGAGGTATATGCACCAAAATGCAGTCTAAGATTTGAGACACAGTCATAAAAAAATCATAAAGAAATGTCTCTGTTTTGAATATGTAGGGAGGCGTGGTGACTACCTCAAAAGAACATACTGACGATAAAACCTATTAGTATAGAATTCGAACGAGTTTTCTCTTCGGCAGAACAATTTGTTAGAAAAATTAGACGCCGTTTTGAGTGATGAAACGCTGGATGTGCTGTGTTTTTTTAAATCTTATTTACAGAAACACAAGAAATGAAGAAATTGTTTGTTTGTTTTACTTTCATTATGTACAATTTTTATTTGTCTTTTATGATGAAATTAGTTTTTTTTAAAAAAATTTTGTTTCAATAGAATTAATATTAAACCAATTTTTAACTGTATATTTTCCGTTTTATTATGCAATTTCAACTATGCTAATGTATAAGAATTTTAATAAATAGTCCAATCCGAATCCCGAAACCCCGGGATTGAAAATACAACACAAGATTGCAAACCCAAGAGTTTTATGCATTTCTCACAGGGTTTTTTTTTTAAACTTTGCAAGGTTTTCATTGTAGAACTCAGCGGAATGTTCCGAAAGCCATTCTTTCAACCCTTGAATGACGTCATTTGCGTGTGTCCGACCTCGCAATGGTTTTTGATTTCTGGAAACAAGAAAAAGTTTTTTGAGGTAAGTTTGGGATGTGGATGTTGCAAATTTTTGAAGCCACATTGCTTTGATTCCCCAATGAACAGTTGTTACGTCGGCAAGAAGATGGACACCTGATCCTGATAAGGCATCATTTGTTCAATAATGTGCAGTAATAAAGTAGTCAAGTCACATGCACCAATTATTCTTACCCACCACATATTAACCAATTATTCTAATTTTACTAATTATGAATTGAAATTTTTCCTTCGTCTGTTTTATCCTTATCTGACAAGTGGGAAACCCCCCGACACCGCCCCGTATGTTTGTTCTTGTGTATAAAATTAATTGGCTTTTTATACACTCATGTCCATACATTAAGAATAATTCAGAATCACACAGAAATTGAACTGTAAAATAAAAATTTCACCTGTAGAATTATCAAACACATCTTGAAGAATATGCAAATTACAGGAAACCACCAGATGGCGCGGATAGTACGTCACAATGATGAGAGTGTAAGAGAGGGGTATATAAGGAATGGTGGCAAAGAAGTAAAACTGTTCATAAGCGCTTTAAAAGCCTTTCAGTGCAATAACCGCATAGTTATGGCAAAAAGGAAGCATTTGGATGATTTTTACGTGGTAGAATTATTGGACGACTGGAATGTGGACGTACCCAGCTGGAAGTATCCGAGGAACTTGGAATCGCCCAGAGTAGCATCTCCAGGCTTTGGCAACGATTCCAAGATGATGGTAATGTGAGTAGATGTTACAGCACAGGTCGCCCCGAGTTACAACGCCGAAGGAGGACCGGTATATTTGGCAGTTACTGCCAAAAGAAACAGGCGGAGCACAGCATCAGACCTGTCTCGTTAGCTCTCTTCAGCTTCCAGTACGACAGTTTCAAGGCAGACCGTGTACAGACGCTTAGGGCACATTGGTCTATATGCTCGTAGGCCTGTCAGATGTTTTCCACTTACCGCAACTCACTGTCGCCTGCGATTAACCTGGAGTAGAGAGCATGCATTGTGGACACCACAACAGTGACCTTGTGTGATGTTTTCCGACGAGTCCAGGTTTAGTTTGCAGTCTGATTCTCACCGGACTTTAATATGGAGAGTGCCAGGTACCGTTACCACCAAGAGAACACCATTGAACGACACCGTTACGGTGGGGCAGGATGGCTCGTTTGGGGAGGAATTATTCTTGGTTCCAGAACGGACCTGCATGTTCAGAGTGTAACGACGACAGGCCACATCTATCGGGATGTCATTTTGGAACAACATGTACGTTTGTTTCGGGGCACCATGGGTGCTGAATTTCTGTTTATGGATGACAACGCCCATCCTCACCTTGCAAACATTGTAGACGATTGCCTTAAATCAGAGGATATCACCAATATGGATTGGCCAGCATACTCACCGGACTTGAATCCAATAGAGCATGTGTGGGATATGCTTGGCCGACGAATTGCAGCCCGTCAATCCCCTCCCACCTGTCTACCGGAACTTCGGAGGGCATTGCTTGATGAGTGGTGTAATATTACCCAAGATCAGATTGATAATTTGATACTCAGCATGCCTAGGCGTTGTAAGGCCTGTGTTGCATTGGCCGGGAGACATACTCCGTATTAACCATCATACTAACCATGTTATATTGTTTTTTGTAAATAGGTTCTTTTTTGAAATTTGCTCCAGGGAGTAAAAATCGCAATTTTTATTAATTATGTCAAACATATAGCATCTTTTTTGCACTTTACCTTTTGTTTAATAAATAGACTTTACAAATAAGTCAAATTTGTTTTGTTTCTGTCTCTTTCTTTGCCTGAACTTCATTATCCTTAATTTATGGACATGAGTGTATTTAAGATGACCAGTTGGGTGGAGTAGTTGGTTTGTCGTTGGCCTTGTACGACCAAGGTTGCGTGTTCGACCCGGCTCAAGTCGGCGGATTTCCAAGACGTATAAAATCGACAGCGTCTATGCCACATGATTAAAAGATCTTTGCTTGGGTGCTCTAGACAAAATTAAATTCCTAAGTACTGTTTCGCATGGTCAAGGTGCCCACGGTAGCCTAGTGCTCAAGGTAACGGATAAGGTGGCCGGCGTGTCATGAGTTCGAGCCTCATGTAGGCTTGAGTCGCTGAAGACCCACCATGTAGGGGGGCGGTGAGCGTTAAATCTGTTGAAAGGTCAAACGTCTTCTCGTTGTGACGGGCTTTCCTCATGATTTCCATTAATATCCTCTTGGGATTCTTTAGGGCCAGAATGGCAATACTTTACAACCAACTCAAGAAGAAAAATCTGAGAATGCAAATTAGAAATCTAGTAGAAGTTTAGCATTTGCGAGGTGGCTATGTGAAGTTGCTATATGACAGGGATGGCGAACCATTGGCACGCGTGCCATTGATGGCATGCGACACAATATTTTTGGCACGTCAGTGATCAAAATGGTTTGTATTTTATTTCAAAATTTCAAAGTTCACTAGGAAGTATTACGAACAAAGGCGGGGGATCGGTCGTGGGGCGGCGTGAAGCACACTCGTTTGTTATTGTCTTGCCTTGGTTGCGTCGTGGACTACAATTGCTTATGATGTAAATTTGTCTACACATAGCATAGTTAATTTCCTTGACACAACTGTATTTTAAAGTTTATCTGTGTTATATATACGATTTTTAACTGTCATTTAACATGGCTAGTTAAGCAAAAGAACAAAAAGTGAATATAGTAAGTGTAATCGAGAATTTCAAATTTGGTGGACTGAGAAACATGGCATTATTAGTAAAGGCAACAAAGCGGTGTGTGTTTAATGCTCTGGAAAAATGGTATGCAGAACATCGTCTGTAAAACGGCATTTTGAAAAAAAATCATAAATCCTGTAGTAAAAAAAAAGTGAACCACAGCAAAAATAATTAATTTCTTAGAAATCATTTGGCACATGACTCAAATTAAGCATGCATTCTAAAAAAGTAGCATCTTACAATCGTAATATAAGTTATTTATCATCCAATCTGCAACAAAAAAGTCACGCCAATGTTATTTTAATTTGAATTACACGTATAACTAAAACATTTATGACTATACAGTGCAAAATGTATTTTTTCGTAGTAAATAAAGAGTTTTGTGTTGCTAGTATTTAGTTATATCATTTTCCAAATAATCACAAGTCAAAATTATTGGGCGGCACGTCTATACTTCATTAAACACTTCTTTAGAAAAAATGGCACGTTGATCCAATAAGGTTCGCCACCCCTGCTATATGAGGTCTATGTTTATGATTAGAAAAGATTAAATAAAGGATAGAGGAAATTCCAAGTTCAAGAATTAATCAACCCGTACCTGTGTATTCAAGCTAAAGGTGGATACCATTCCACAAGGAGTAAAGCCACGTCAGTTAGGACCAAAATAATAGGTGTTACCTAGGATATAGCGGTAAGCGTCTTAAATTAAGACATAAGGAAACTGCGTGTATTAATGAGATTAGAGGTAATCTGTAAAGTTAGATATAGTGGTCAATTACGCGATTATTTGGTAATGCGAACTGTGTCTGCTCACTCCAGATTGACTTAATTTGCATTCTCACGTTTTTCTTCTCGAGTTGGTTGGAAATAATTGCCATTCTGGCCCCAAAGAATCCCAAAAAATATTAATGGAAATCGCGATGAAAGCCCGTCACACCGTTAGTGTGATGTGGTAATTAGGAGAAGGGATACCAGCTTAGGTATCATCTTCGTCACTTAACTATGGTTAAAAATTACGAGGTCCGTCACCAAAAGCCTTCGAGTAGCTGAACATTGGGATGTAAATATTCACTCATTCACATTCGTATCGTCAGAGCTCAGGTGCCTTCCTCTGCGGTGGAAACTAGGCGTCAAAATTACTTGCGGCGATTGGTATTTCATTTATACGGTGCCGCACTAAAAAAAACCAGCTCCAGGGAAATGTTCTTGGTGGGCAATGGTAAAACACCTATCTGCAGTCCCATTAAAGATTTTAAAAAATATTTAAGATTTGTTCCTTTCCTATCTACATTGATTTTATAAATCCTTTTTTTATATAAATTTCTACCTTTTATTGTATGCTGAGCTATTGTTGGAATTGGCCCTTGAGCAATGGAACCTTACAGTTACTCACTCCCCATGAGTGTCTGTTAAGGTGACTGGCTCTGTTGTAATTTCAATAAATTAACATGACGTTCCTTACAAATTTCTGCACCCTTGTCATTATGAGGTAAAGTGTGAGTCACACTGTGCTTCCACTCCATGTTCAACTCTTTGGTCTGTGGATCCTATTGATAGATCTAAGATTCGTCTATAGTAATACGGCGATCCGAAACTCTTGGCTTAACTCAAAAATGCTAAACATCTCCACTGACAGATCACATCGAGTAATCTTGTAGAGAGAGAGAACTCTGCATGTTGACACCTTTGAATGTGCAGTTCTTAGTGAATAATTTTCCCAAGTTTGCCGCAGCTAAAATTAGTTTCAATCGTAATAATTTGGATGGCTGCTTTTCCATTTAATATAGGATAGTCTTTTACTTTCTTCACTATGGCCGTATTGTCCATGAATATTATGGTCATGTGGATCAAAGGAATACGTAGAGAGAAAATTCTTTTTCACGTCATATGACGAATGTCATCTCCAGAAATAGCCATCATTTCATCGTGAACTTTATATGTTGAATTTCCAAAATTCTTTTGGTCCCACGGAAGTACAACAGTTTCAATAATGTCTCTCCGGTACACTTTTTGATTGATTTTAACGTCCTCTTCCACGAAAACCAAAGGTGTTTTGCCACTTGCCCAAATCCCCCCCAGAGACCATGACCGACTTTGGATATTGGCGATGTTCAACAATTGCCGAGGTGCTTGTAGCGTCCACACACCAGATTCAATTGTTTTAGGAGTTATGAACTTGTTGAACCGTAAAGAGCTTCTCATCAGTGAAAAGTAATCGCTCCCAACTCGGACTTGCGCCCCATCTCAAAAGTTTTCAGCATCTTTAGAGCCGTACGAGTTTGTTTTTTTCAATGAAAAGCTGAAATTTTCGCAACTTGTAAGGCTTCAGCTCCTGCTCTGTTTTTGCTATTCGCCTCATCGATCTGTCACGTATTCCCATGTCACTAGTGATCTGTCTGATGAAAATCCTCGGATTTCTCTGCTCACTTTTCATCGGCCTTACGATTCCTTGAAGTGTTTATAGTGCGTTTTCGCCCACTTTCTTTCTTTTTTCTCGACCATCATTTCCAAACTCTATAAAATAGAGGATTGCATCAGACACTGTTTGCCGAGGTGCGTTCAACAAACGAAATGCTGAAGAACTCTAAACCTTTAGCTCGACATCATCAGAAACACATAAATCAAAGTAAAAACTAAGAAATATGTTTAAAAATATTTTATTGTTAAAGTGTTAGATAAAGAAACACATGAAAACACCAATTAGAAGGAAATTCGTTAAGTATTCTAGGAGGCAAGAAATTTTTCCGAGTTTTTTTGCCGCACCCTGTAGAAAGTATATAATTAAGGATTGAAAATTTAAACAAGATAAATATATATACCGGGTGAGCAAAAAGTCCAAAAAATTTTTTTAAATTCATAAAATCCGGAGAAATGAACGAAAAATAAACTATTTGCAGGATCAGCATTAGTATGTCACAGGATTTTTTTTAAGCTAGAAAAAAAATAATTCGAAAATCATCCGGTAGGTGGCGCTGATGTACGCCAATCAAAGAAACAATGCATAAATAATGAAAAGAAAATTTTCACAACTTTATTACACCAGAATATGTTCCACATGACCACCAACCACAGGGGAGAAGACACTCCAGACGAGTGACACATCCAGCAACGGCAGAGTGCAACATGTCCGGATGTATGGAGGATACTTCTCTGCGGATAGCATCTTTCAGTTCCGACAGACTTGATGGACCGGATAGATACACGCGAGATTTCAAATATCCCCACAACCAGAAGTCTGCCGGTGTTAAATCTGGAGACCGAGGAGGCCATGGCTACCTGTAGCGCCTGCTAACGATTCTGTCTTCCCCGAACGTCTGTATCAGGAATGCCTTAACCGGGTTAGCAGTGTGACTGGTTGCTCCATCCTGCATGAACGTGACATTCGAAATCTGACCTCGTTGAATCAAAAATGACACGACAGTCTCCCACAGAAGCGTTAGATAACTCTGAGCATTTACCGTTTCCGTTATCCATCCATTTACTGGGCACTACGTTTCAAAGAAGAAGGGTCCTATGATAAATGAACCCGCGAAACCACACCATGCTGTCACTTTTGGGGAATGCAATGGCTTCTGTGTGTACTCACGGGGATTAGAGGTCACCCAAATGCGACAGTTATGGTTGTTAACGTCACCATGAAGCGAGAAAGGAGCTTCATCTGTCCACAAGATGTTAAAAACCCATGTGGGATCCTGTTCCATTTTAGAGAAGGCCCACTTCGCAAATGCTTCCCTCTGTGCGGTATCTGCTGGCAAAAGTTCATGGCACGATTGCAATTTGTATGGGTACAGCTGGAGGATTCGACGAAGAATATTGCGGACAGATGATGGTGGTAAGCCCAATCGTCTGGCAGCTTCACGAGCACTGCTGGTCCCTGAAGCTGCTTCGGACGCAATCGCTTCCATTTCGACAGCAATGCAGGGTGCACGTGCTTCTTTCAAGCATGGTCGTCCGGCTCGTGCTCGATCCTCCAGCTTTCCAGTTTCCTCAAAACGTTTAACAAGCTTTAAGAGACCTGCAGGTGTTAAAGAGCCTTTTCCACTCTTCACATTTTTCTGAACTCGGAATTTACGCAAGGCAAGGGTTGCTGATTCCTCGTTCATGTAAAATAACTTCAACAAAGCTTTATCCGGCGCACTGAGCATCCTTGTTCACATTCACTGTTTGTAATGGTGAAATGAATATGGATTCATTGAGAGCAAATGTTTTTATAGCCGTCTAATTTGCATATTTCCACCACAGACGCTTGTAACAGCGCCACCTACCGGGTTATTTTCGAATTATTTTTTTTCTAGCTTAAAAAAATTCCCTTGACATACTAATGCTGATCCTGCAAACAGTTTTTTTTTTCGTTCATTTCTCCGGATTTTATGAATTTTTAAAGTTTTTACGGACTTTTTGCCCACCCGGTATATATATATATATGGAGAGAGAGTGAGCTAATTGTAGGAATTGAATGAAAAAAGGTCTTCGACTCTGTATATAAATCTAGAGAATGTTTTCAAAAAAGGCTGTAAGTGCATTTATGTATATTATCAGCACCTTGATATAAGATAAAAGGTTTCAAAAACATGCCTACCAATAATATTCAGACGCACTTCTGCCACTCTTCTGAATTGATATTTTTTAATAAATTTTTAATGGGCTATCAAAATAGAATCTTTTCCTGATTAATTTATTCTCGTTAGTGAAAATGGATAGTTAACATAAGCTTCGCATACTTTTATAAGAATGGACATGAATTTCCAATGATATTTATATAAACGTAGAATTTTAGCAAGATTTTTTTTATTTTGCTAAAATTTTACTAATTAATATTAATTGTATCTTTTAAAATTTGTATATAATTTTTACAAGCATTTTTTTAAAAAGTGAAAAGATAATATTGATTCCTTATTTCTTTAGATTCTTTTTAACACACTATGTCTTAAAACCAAAATAAATACGTTTTGTTATTTTTGGTTTGTTTTTAACTGATGTTATAGGAGAGAGAGAGATAAATGGGTAACCAGTATTATAGTTATATATTTAATTGTGCGTGAGTGTGTGTATATTCCTTTGTATTCTTTTACGACATGTGGATTCTGAATTAGGTGATTCCTGTCTTCTGACTTCCTCTTCCCTGTATTCTCGTTGCTTTTATACATTTTTGTTTTGCTATTCTACGATGACATCTTTTAACTTGTTTAACACCCCTGCTATTTTTTTATTCTAATAAGATATCGTATTTTCTCTCGAAGCATTTTCCTGCAGTATCTCGATATTATAAAAGAAAGAAGAGAAAATGTTTACTGTGTGGTAAAAATATGTTTTGAGTGTACGTGATAATTTTAACAAATATCTTAATATGCTTTAATAGTTTTCATAAATGTAATGGGGGGGGGAATAAACTGTTACCTTTATCAAAAATTAAGTTATATAATTCTTAGATTATCCTACAAATTCTCTTTAATCATTTTTTAGGTCATCATCTTTTCCTCTGTAATGAATATACTCATCATGATACAAAAGCTTTTCCGATTTTCATATTAAATCTACATTAAAATTAGAGATTCTACATTGCTATTAATTTATATATATATCCATTATATCTCACATTTTTAAAAATTAATTTATTAATTTATATTCACAGATTCCTTGTCCTTTTTGTTAATAATATTATCATAAAATCCGGCGTATAACGCTCACTTTTAACACAAAAAATAATATCGAATTTACGGTTGTGCATTTTACACCGGGTATCAAAATTGAAGCTTTAAAAGATGAGTATAGAAAAAAAAATATGAGCATAGAGAAAAAGAAATATCCTTATATGTATATTAAAATGCTGTTTATTTAAAAGAAACGGCATTCCTTATGAACTTTTTAAATGTTGTAGTTCTAAAAGTTACTATTTTTTTCACAAAAGCTTGGGATAATATTTGTTCTATTCGACTTTAAAACATAAGAGCAATACATATGCCCGTAAAAAAGGGAGTGCGTGTTATACGATGAATATTTCTAAAAACTAAAAATCGCGGCCTGAAAGTCTAGGTGCGCGTTATACGCCAGATTTTACGGTAATTAACATCAACCGCGTTTTAGAAATTATAATTTTTTGATCGTAAAAAAAAATATCCGATAAATGTGTTAGGTGAGGGGAGGCCAAAGAGCGGGTCACAGGCTGCCCGCCAAGATTGCCAAGAAAGATAAGACACGAAAATGTTATCTATATTTGAGTCAACATATATTTGTGAACAGTTTTTCTTGTGTATGAAGATTAATAATATTAAATGTATATAAAAGTAGGCTGGCATTAACCATCAGGCAGGCATGAGAGTTTCATCAAGCAATCTTACTCCTGAGTTTAAGGCTGCACAGTACCCTAAAGATTTCATATTTACAGGGAAAAAATTGTTTCGCATTTTCTTGTGGCTCATATCATTGAGAAGCTTGTCATCGAATTTCAGATATGTTAACAAATTAGTTTTCAAGATTTAAATGGAACCAAAACCATAGCTCTCAGAAAACTTCAAGTGTGGTTTTGGTTTCGGTTTCATTTTAATGCACTTTTCCACTCTTAAATTGAATGAAATAAAAATATTTTTGAACTCGATGAATTCTTTTAGTGGGAAATGTTTATTTATTTCAGTATTCGTTACTAAAATCATTTCCATTTGATTATGTTTTGAGTTATTTTAGTTCTCATAATTAATTAATTAAGATGGATTTCAAAGTCAACTTTTGTTTTAAAAATAGTTTTCATAACTTCTTTCTTTATCATTAATTTTTTCTTGTTGAGAAGGTGGCCGCGGTAGCCGAGGGGTATAGGTATCGGATCGTGGCTTGCCTTGTCACGATTTCGAGCCCAGTACCACTAAAGACCCACCGTGTAGGGCAACGATGCACGTTAAATTTATCGAGAGCTGAAACGTCCTCCCGTTGGTGTAGTGTGGTAGTTAGGAGAGTGGGACCTAGCTCAAGTGTTGTCCACGTCACTTGACGATGGTTTAAAATTACATGGTCCGTCGCCAAAAGCCCTCGTGTAGCTGAACAGGGCGACGTCAATATTCAATCAATAAATCAATCAATTTTTGTTGAGAAAATGTCTTGCCCAAACCGTTCTCAGGTTGTTGTGAGTAACAATACTTCTAAGATATGGATTATTACTGAAAATGATGTATCGAAAAATTAGTCCTCAGCTGATACTGCAATTAGACTTCCGAATACAAGCATTTTGAATTCAAGTTTTACCAATTAAATTGAATATTTCCTTGATGTACCGTACTAAATTATACTAAACACATTGTAATACTATATTTTAGTATTTTAAAGTCGCATAAAAAGAGCTAAAATTTTCTATAAATTGCCCGATTTAAAACTGAAAAAAATTAAATTTTTTGAACAAACTGGCTATTTTTAGCTTACGTTAGTATCATTTTTATTTTGTACATAAATGTTTGCATCTAAAAACTTTTGTGAGTATATAAGGTTAAGATTAAGCTGAATAAATTGTCATCGTAAAAAATGCTATCAATATTATTCAAAAATATAGTTTGAATTTATAAAATTATTTTCAGTCATATTTAATTTAAATAGTGTTTTTAATGTAGAACATAGATTAGAAAATAACATATTAAAAAATTAGAGCTTTACGGACATTATAAGTTTTTGTTTTATGCTTTTACAAACTTTAAATACTTTTTTCTCAGACTTTCAATTTTATAAAGGTATAAGTGTTTTCTAATTACTAAGGCTTCCCCCCCCTTCATCATAAGGCCTTGAAATGTTTTGTATCAACTCCCAAACGTATGTTCTATAAAAGTTAGTATGGATTTAGGGCTGAGAAAGAGAGAGAGGTCTAGTCATTTTTTTTGAAAAAATGCTAACGTAACTATTTTAAAAATTTTCGTGTTTTTTCTAGGTTCTTTTAAAAAAATAATTATTAAAAATCAACAAGGGAATAGAGATTTTCAAATGCATGCTAACTTTTGTTTGCAATAATCTAAGAAACACAACTTAAAATGACTAAAAAATTTAAAAATTGAGTATTTTATAAAAGTTTTAAAAAACTTCAAAAATTCTGAACTTTTCAAAATTGTAAAACAATAGCTGGTTAAACTGAATTTTTACTTTCAGAATCATATTACTAATATCATCTGAATATAAAACAAATTATTTTTACTGTTACTGTCTCTAAAAAAATTTTTTTGAGAAAGGGTACTGTGTAGCCTTGAAAAAAAAGTTTAAAAAGTGTTATAGGGTACATTTTTTTCATTAAACTGATTCGAAAAACAAATATGCTTGCAACTATCGATGAATTAAAATGAACACAATAAATAAATTGAATAAAACTGCCACTATTTTATTTAACCCTTTATCTACCGCATTATGATTAACTGCAATTTTTAATGCAATATTTTTTTTGTATCACTACATTGAAAATTAAGAGATATACATAAACAAAGTACTCAACTTTGGAAAATTTAATCCATTAGAGCTAATTAATTAATTAAAGATATTCAATGGTAAAGTTAATTATATGCACTGTTACCTTAAAATAAATAGTCAAATCGTTTTCTAAGGCCTTCATTAACATACAAAAAAAATAAAAGACACTTAAAATTTGACATTAACTATTTTTTCGGGACAAAAATAATAATCTTTGCAATCCGCTGAAAACGCCGTTAGCTGAAAACGCAACTTTTGCTTTAAAACTATCTGCCTTCCCCGCTAAAATATTCATCATAGAACCCGTGCTGCCATATATCTTGGAAGAGTGGATTTCAAAAAATATTCCTGCTAAGTATCCTCGAAATATTCGTAAAAATGGTTATTCTATGTAATATTAAAGTGAGTGGTACTTACAAGTACCGTCGGTAGATAAAGGGTTAGTTAACACATGCTTATTTATTTCTATGGCACAACTTATACCTTTTCTGAGATGCAAAATTAACTAATGAATGCAATCATTTAAAAAAGTTACCATCCTCCGGAAACCTACGCTTCATCTATGTAGACCTCGAGCCACACACACACACACACACAAAATAGTGGCATGGCTCTGTCTTAGATTAAACTATTTCGCTTAAGAAAAGAATTTATTTTTTGTATTCTTTATGCAATGGGAGGGCAATGCAATGATCCGGTTGAAATAAGACATCCTGGATGAAATTTGAAAAAAGTGGAAATGCTAACGGAACTGATATGGGTTTGTGGACGCATCATAATGACGTAAAGAGAGAACTGCAAGACACTGACTTTCCCTATGTTCATTCAATATTAAATTCGTGCACCGCAATTTGGGTAAACCCCGAACATCATCCGAAGTTAACTTGAGGTTATTAGCACTTAAAGAGTGCTTGTAACCGCTCTGGTCTTAATAACGCTATACGACTGTGCAAATCAGCGCACAGTCACACAAACTCGGTTAAACTCCAGTAGGGCTAAGTAATGAATAGTAAGTGATTGATTGCTTGTTAACGTCCCATTATAAAGCAACACATGAGCTATTGGCGATGGATCTCACAATTTTGAACCATGGCTAAATAACGAGGACGATACCTGACCTGACACCCTCTTTCCCAAGTAAGAAATAAAGGCAGTGGTTATATGTAAATTAATTCATGTTCTTTCTGTGTCCTTAATTTTTGTTATGGTATTTGTTCTTCATGTGTAACTTAACCAAAGATAATTGTTGCACTAAAGATCGACACTCCTTTGGACCAATCCAGATTGTATTATATTAGGTAACTTCCAAAGCTTTACATATATATACATATATAATTCAGATTTCAGCTATAATAACGAAAAAGTAGTGAGAACTTTTTGTTTATGTATTGAATATTACAGTTCAAGCGATTGAGATGTTTTCTTATTTTGTTTCTGTGAATTGTCAAATATATACTTGAGAGAAAAATATTTCAAAAATTGAAATATTTTAATTTTTATTTACAATCATGTATACAATTATGAATTTTAGGGATAATTACATCAAATATTTCTTGCATTTCTATCTTGATTCGCGATCGCGCTTCTTTTTTCTCCACATTAGTTACGTTCCTTGAAACATCGCACAAAAAACGTTCAGAGAACGATACGATTTTTATAATAAAATGGGGGACGAGCGTTCCAAACTATGCCAAGTATAAATATTAGTTAATTGTAAAAAATCAGCTGTGTTTTCTACGCTTAGATCAACATTTATGTATTTAACATTTTTACTTTTAAAATTATGACATTTAACATTAACACCACGTTCATGCATATTTCAATTAATAACATGAATAAAAAAGCTCAGTGGCTGAGGGGTAGTGCATCACACTTCCACACCACAGATCCGAGTGGCAAACTCCGGACTGGGCAAGGTCGTCTCAGTCTTCCATCCCTTCAGGGGTCAATAAAGGAGTACGAAGCTTGCTTGGGAACTTAACACAAGCGGCTTCACACCAGATTGTCCGGAAAATCTGTTCAGGCCCCTCAGAGTCCAAGATCACTTATACTGAGATGGCACCGTAGGCTTCGACTCTGATGGGCTCCGTTGCGCCACTGAGTAAATTTGAATGAAATTGCAGAAACGTAAAAATTAAAAATATAATAATTATTATTTGTCTCTACGCTTGGTGAGAATGGACGCATTTGCTTACAGTGAGATAAATTCAAATCGTTTTCCACTCTAGAAAGATTTACCACATCCTATAGGCTTCCTACGAAGAGGAAGGGGGAGAGATAGTTTCAGAAACAATGGTAATGACGTTGTGAGAAAATGAGTTGATATTTTGCGGTATTGAAATTTTTAGTCACAAAAAAAATTATTTTACTGTTTTGTGGTTTTGTGGTAAACTCTTCATATCATTCATGATAATTCCTAAGTAAACCTTCATACCACACACAATCACTGTGTGCCACCAAATTTTTTTTAAATTATACTCTGAGAAACAATAAAACCTGTAACTGAATCATTCGTCCATTTTATCGAAATAAACTAATGGAATACCCGGTATATTTAACATTGAAAATTATTATCACAAACTACAATATTTTACACATAGTGTATTACAAATAAGTAAAATTCTTTTAACCTTATTTTATTGTTAGTGTGCCGCCAAATTTTGAAATTGTTAAAAGTGTACCACGGCATAAAAAAAGGTTGAGGATCACTACTTTAGATCTTGTTAGAAGGTGCCTCTTACGTTTGGAGCAAAAATTTTGGATAACTATTTTTATAAAAAATGATTTTCAAACTTATATCATGTTTAAAGGCAGCTAAAATTAAATAGCAGTTAACAGATGAACTTCGTCTTCGGCCTTTCGCGTGACAGTCAGTGCTCCTAAATCGTAATAGGCCAGTACTTCTCAAATTTTCAATATTTGCGACTCAATTTTTGGTCATAATTTTCATCCCCTCCCTTCTATAAAATAACAATGTTTTGAATTCAATAACAATATACTTTGACCCTAAAGCTACAATACGACTTTAATTATAAACTGTACAAATTAACAAGATAAGTATTAAAATTTGTATATATTATATTTTATGGCACGTCCTCGGGTTCCCTGGAAATTATTCAACTTGTCCTTAACTTCGTATTGTTAAATTAATCATCAAATACTTTGTGCAATATTGATACATTTATAAGTGTATCATATTAGTCTAAATGCGTATTTTATTTTTTATCCTGTCAGAATGTATTTTGTTTTGCTTCCTTTTCGACTTTTCAATATACTCGCGTCCCCTTATGTGGGATTATCACGCCCCTCTAGGGGTTGCCCCCCACAGTCTGAGAAACGCTGTATTAGGCTAAATCCGCCTTGTCAAAAACAGAAATGTAATTTTTCTTTTCCCCCGTGTTATCATAAAACCCTGTCAAAAAGATTTTGTAAAAAAAGAGATATGGATCAAAGACATTTATTACTTGATCCAGGATCGTACGGCAACTTGATACATATATATGAAATTTATGGGAATATATATATATATATATAAATTACAGCAATTAATGCTCTACTAATGATTACACACATATATACGGATTCCTTGGGGGTAGCCTAGTGGTTAGAGCATCGGACTCCAAACTGCAAGGCCTAGGATCGATGCCACCAAATACCCTCCGAGTACACACGGAGTACGTGCTCGTTAAATCAGTGGGTCTGAAAGTCTTGTGGGAGGTCGCAGCTGAAACCACGAATGCAGTAGATTGGAGATTATTTCCCTCCCCTCCAGTTCCATGCCTAAATTGTGGAAGTGGAGTTTGGTGGTGTCGCCATCTATCGTAAAGAGGTCCAAACTGTCTTACAGGCTCTGGCAACATTCATTCCTTCTCGTCGGGAATTTCACCGAGCTAAATCGTACTGTCACCTGTATGGTGCTCAAAGCTAAGGCCAACGACAGGCGTGCATCTAGCCCCTTGCCATGATAAATTTCGTGGACTTCGATCTGACCACGTCAGACAGATGGCATTAGAAGCAACAAACAACATACACTGGTGTGCAAAAATTAAGGACGAAGTCGAAAAATTAGCATATCAGCTGAACGAAGAGGCAGAGCGGACAGAAAGACCAATCAGGAGATTAAGTAAGGTGATGTACGGTAGCACATGCGCAGATATGCAGGTAGACGTAATGGGGGAGTGTCTGAGTAGTATAAAGCATGTTGTCGGTGTAAGATCAGTATTTCTGGCAAAGAGATTGCACGCCGTATAGCAGTTAAAATCACACCGAGTTCCTGCCTCAGCAAGAAATAGCGAATAATCGATCTGTTAGACGACATCTGGATGCTTTTACCCGAGGTCGAATCATTGGGAAGTTGGAGGAAGGCCGCAGTGTGACAAGTGTGGCTGCAGAGTTCGGAATTGCTCACAGCATCGTTTCACGACTTTGGAAACAATTTCAAACTACAGAAACAGCTATCCGGGGTTCAGTAGTGGTCGTCCACGAGGAACCACACCCGCAGATGACCGATACATTGTCTTACAGGCCAGAAGAAACAGGCGGGAGAAATCGCTAGACACACGACGCAGGCGACTGGACGACCGATATCGCGTTTTACCGTGGCCAGAAGACTGCACGGTGGTGGTCTGTTTGCACGACGCCCTGTACGGTGTGTACCTTTAACGCCTGCCCATCGGAGAAAGCATTCTCTGTGGGGCCGGGAATATCGGAATTGGAGAGACAATGAATGAGGACGAGTACTCTTTACAGATGAGAGCAGATTCAGTTTGAGTAGCGATTCTCATCGCATACTCATCTGGAGAGAGCGGGGAAGCCGCAATCATCCCTCGAACATCATTGAAAGGGACAGGTATGGAGGTTGCGGTGTTCTTGTTTGGGGAGTCATCATGCTTGGTAGTCGTACAGACCTTCACATCTTCGACGCAGGTTCAGTCAACGGGACCCGTTATTGTAACGAGATTCTTCTTCCATATGTGCGTCTTTTAGAGGCGCAATGGGTCTGCAGTTCCTTTTCATGGACGAAAATGCACCATGTCATCGCACAGTAGCTGTCGAACAGCTCTTAGAGAGTGAGGATATTGAACGTATGGATTGGCCGGCACGATCTCCGGATCTCAATCCCATCGAGCATGTATGGGATTTTCTAGGCAGACGCTTGGCAGCTCGTACCTTACCACCAGTAACGATTCGGGAGCTTCGATTGGTGCTGCAAGACGAATGGGCAGCAATGCCCCAACAAGTCATTGACACCCTCATTCTCAGCATGGGCAGACGCTGTGAAACCTGCCTAGCAATCAGGGAGATCATATCCCCTACTAAAGACCGGATGTTTCTTGCTGGACACCCATCACAGGGATGTTTCGGCTTTCAGTCGTATTGCGCTCCATGCTACTTTTTCAATCAAGCTTCTTTTTTATCCCTCTGATTTCTCTTTTAGTAAGTGTTGCTTACATATTACACATGTCCTTACATATTGGGGATCTTACGGTATTAAATGTGTTGATTTGGAAAGCTTTTGTACAAAGTTATATTGAAAAAACCGTCTCGTCCTTAATTTTTGCACACCAGTGTATATACGGGGTGATTCATAAAGAAGTATACTGCTTCGATGCACTATAAATCAAGATCAATGTAAGATGTTGAATGTCACCTGTAACCGAATTGTATGGGATTATTTTAAGTATTGTTATAGAGACAGTCACAGATGTTCTATGTGTGAACCTTTAGACGCACGACACACATCCATTTCCACCCAAACGCGTAGTAAGCTATCAAGTCCATCGATAGCGGCTGGGAGACGTTGCTTCAGCCTCCTCTCCGGCATTTTAACTTTTGCAAAAACAGCTCTAAGTTTTTAATTTTTCGTGCGATTGTTAGATTGATTTTCTAGTTGGTGGTTTCTTTCCAAACGGTAATCGAAAAGGACTTTGCACAGCAGTTGCGGATTCCATTTTGCTAAAATCAAGAGCACAAAGGGCTCTCTTAAGAGTAGACACTACCATTTCGAGTGACTAGTGACATGACATACCCACTATGGCTTCCGTCACTTAGGTCAGCGGCTAGACACAAATTTTAAGAGTACATCTGCCTTATTGTTCATTGGAGATGGTGCCTGTTTTTAACTGTTGCTGTTTTACAGTACCTGCAAAATGTATACTTGTGACGGGGCTTTACGGAGTCTTTCAACTAATCCTCTTGGAGAACCTTTGGGGTCATCAATTGAGTTATTTCACAGCCAACCCTCTCAAGAAGAAACCCTGATATGCAGATTAGTTAGTAGATATATATAGTAGAGTTTTAGTAATCGAAGGGGAGAAGGGGGAAAGGAAGCTGAGTTGCTGAACGCCATGAACTTATGGTAAGGAATTAAACTTAGAAGCGTGATTATAGAACGGGCTTTAGCGAGTCAGAGAAATTAAGGAAGTTGAGATTCATAGGATAACTTTAGTTAAAGTTAAGCGGTTAGGGTTTCAGGCGCTTATTCACATAGAATTTAGGGTTACGATATATCACTCCTGATTTCCTTCCTAGAGTAAGACTGTCTTTGATTATTATAATTGATAATAATAAATTGGTTTTATTATGGCTAGCTTAGGTCATTAATCATTACCTCCTACAAATCTAGGTCGAGTAGATGAAGAGATAGTTTTCCCAGGTAGGGTTTATCACATACTTCTTTGTGAATCCTCCTGTATATATCATAATCATATTTTATTGGGGCTTCCTAATGGTAAAGGTCGAGATATATGGCGTTATTACATTGGTTTGAGTCCTGATGTCATTTAGAGGGGGAAGGGAGTGTGCCAATCCTTACTGTGTAGAGCAGATGTCAGTAATCAATGGCAAGCAGCAAAATTCGCAATAGCACTCTACGCACCTCTACAAATTTCTGAATTTTTGAATGAATGTAAATGAGTGGATGAATAGATAATTCTGAAATAGATATTATTCAACTAACATCTTCAATATTTTGGAAAGCAAAATTTACTGAATTACGAAAGAAATCTAAAAGATAACATTAACGATAACTCTCGACAGCTATTTACAATTGTTGGATGTCAGCCGAATGGTAATATTTCGAATAACAATGAAGATATTTCACTATTTGTTGAAAGCTGCATGTACTCTGATTTCCAATTTTGGTTCTATATTTTTATGAGGATAAATCTTTCCTCACATGAAAAATATTCTATGTCCGATAAGAAGTTATTTAACTACTGAGCGCTCAGAATTGTGTCAAATTGAAAGTCAGAAATTATGCCCCTTATATTGCGAATACAGCTTTGCAGAGACAAGGTTCGCAATAATTTTTTACTTCACTATACTGAATGTATACTTTATATATTTTATGTATTTTCTTTAATCTTATTTTAATAAATATATTTAAAATATTCGTAAAATACGCATAATTTTATTTTTTTATTTATGGTACTGGAATAGTTTTATTTTATGTTGCTTTTCTTTTATATTAATTAATATATTTTTATAATGTGAATTATTATATAATAAAACTGTAAATAAGATATTAATTTTATTACATAAATAATACCTTTATTATATAGTAAAAAATATTACATAATAAAACTACATTCTAGACCTCTATTCCCAAACTCTGCATGTATTTCCGTGGGAATCGAATTGTTTCAAATAGTATTTCCTACCTTGTGACATCCTGAATCATGTTAATAGATTAGCTTGGCGCATCACAGCTACAAGATTGACAACTTTTGGTGTAAGAGGAGGCTACGGTAGCCTAGATAACTGTCTCGTGGCTGGCGTTTCATGTGTTCGAGCCTAGTACCGCTGAAGACTCGACGTGCAGAGCGAGCTGATGCACGTTAACTGTCAAACTTCCTCCCTTTGCTTTGGTATGGAAGTTAGAAAAAGGAGGTGCAATTTCAGGTGTCGTTCTCGTTTCTTGACCATGGCTCAAAATTACGAGGTCCGTCGCCAAAAGCCCATGTGTGGCTGAAAAGTGCGACTTTAATATTCACTTACTTACTCATTTTCTTGGTGTAGGAGAGAAGATACACGTTAAATCTGTCGAAGCTGAAGATTCTCAGTTGTGCATAGTGTGGAAGCTTGAAGTCGTCTCCTAGCTCAGAAGTCATCCTCATCACTTGACCATGCATCAATATTACGAGGTCTGCTGTCAATATTCCTCGTATTATTTGGAACTACGACGTTAATAGTCAACCAATCAATATATTGATATGAATTTTGTGTAAAGAATACTTAAAACAGTGCAATCTGGATGTGAAATACTTTTAGATTAATCTATGTTGTATTTATTTTATGTTAAAAACTGTAATATTCGCAAACGACGCCGTTCCTTACATTATAATGGCGATTCAATGGAAACTTGGCGAAATCTTGGCAATATAGCCAAATTGGCATCATTTGGGTGACTATGTTAGTGACTTTGGCGACCATTTTTGGTGAGTTCATTACCCTACGAATTCTTTTGGAAATTAGTGGAGAAATACACTAATATCACTATCTATGATGTAAATGGATTATTCGAGAAGAATCCGTGAGGCCTTTTAATAGGAAGTAGCTCACCGATACTGAGTATTTTTTTGACTCTAGCGATTAGTACTCTTGCTGTGGCCGTAAGGAGTCGACTAGCGATTAGTGAAGACCTTATGAGATTTGTTCCATGCATTTCGCTGTGTATCCTATATTTCAAGCATTGTTTTTCGACAATACATTATCATCGCTCTTAAAGAACTGTCTTGTTCTTTGCAACTGATTTGCATTAAATCATCAAACCCCGGATCAAAGTTACAATGTTTTGCTGTAGATATATAAAGAGAATTATAGGTGTCACATTAATATTCAAGAACTTATTTGCATGCCAAAAAATTAATTAATCTAATGGGCTCAATTCATGAAGTCACATGACAAAAACAAACACGTGTTTTCCATTGAATTCAAAACAAACATTAAACTAAGTTCTATTTGTAAAACTCAGATAAAATTTCAGGGAAAAAAATTTTCTTCAAAAAGATTTTGTGAAATTAAAAAAAATCATATTTTATGTTTATGCTTTTAAATAAAAGATATTTTGTATACATATGTACTTTTTAAGAGAAAATTTCTGCAAAGAGCAAAACTTGGTAACACAGGAGCAGGTGAACTGATTCGCTGGAAACACTAAACTGGATCACGTGGCTTTCACTATCATGTGATTATAACGTGACATGAATTGAGCCCATTATCTATCCATATTTCACTTCAGGCTGACCACCTGATCGGGACATCTGCTCATACACCTCAGTGCCCAATCGAGACGCATACTGGGATGGTCACAGTCCTGACCTTCATGGGCTATTGCGCCACTGAGTTTGAATTTATCAATCCATATTATACAAAGAAAAATCAGAAAATGGATGAAAATATACAATGTATACTTCAATCCTATCTTTGTGGCCGTGGTAGTATAGTGGTCATGGTAACGAGATCGTGGTCGACGGGTCATGCGTACGAACCCTAGTGCCACTGAAGATTTACCATGCAGAAAGACTGATGTACATTACATTTACCATGGCTCAATATTCTTCCGTTGCCATGGTGTGGTGATTTGCAGAAGTGGTGCCAGTTCCGGTATCGTCCTCGTCACTTGACAAAGGTTCAAAATGACTAGGTTAGTTTCGCCAGTAGCTTTCGTGCTGCTTTATAATATGACGTTAATTAACACTAACTCGATCCTATTTTTAGCACGCTTTTAAAAGTTTCACTTGTAAGTAACGGAATATTTGAACTCGAATTTTACCCACTTTAAAAGGTCAGATTAATTCGATATTCTGAACACTTGACAAGGACCCATGACAGTACAGTAATTTCATAATTTTGTTCCATTGTCCTGATCAGGATCGTCAAAAATAGTGATTTCCGGATTTGGCGACGAATTCCATACACTATTTCCTGATTTGGTGACTAATTCAAGATCCCATTTCCAGATTTGGTGTCTACAAGATTAAGTTACAACCCTAAAAAAGCGAGAAAATGTGCACCCCAGCTATATATTTCTTACCATAATATAAACCAGTGTGGTTCTCAAATTTTCACTACAGGCGATCCAATTTTCAATCATAATTTTTATCGCGCCCCCCAAAAAAAATAATAATGTATTGAATGCAATAATAATGCATTTTGGAGGGCGCTAAAGCTACAATACGCGTGATCATAATTATAAACCGTACAAATTAACAAGATAAGTATTAAATTTTGTATGTTACTTTTAAGTAATATATATTTTTACATTTTAGTTCGATTCTCACTATGAAAGCGTGTTTTTTAGTTTGTTTTAAAACTATAATTTATTTTATAATTATTTTTACTATACACGATAAAAAATAACAATTCCAGTGAATAATTTAATTAAGAGAAAATATACTTACCTACTTTCAAGGACTTTTCAATTTTTCTTTCAAAATTTGAGAAAAAAATCCAATAAAACTAAAGAAAATGTTCCAAATGTGCGTGTCTTTAATAAAGGACATAAATCACAGACACTTTTCGCTAACAACACAGGAACGTTATTTTCCAGCAAAACTGTCATACTTTGTTCACGTTTTTGTAGTTTTACCGTCGTTTGATGATCTGCAAATAGCATTTTGAACTTTTTCTTACCTGTGTCTTTTTGACAAGGCGAAGTACTACATTATGGCTTCATAGTTTTCTTCATAGAGATCTTTAGGCAGCATCTGAAAATTTCAAATCAACTCAAACGTTTCATGTCTAACGCTTTTCTGATATTTATTTTCGCTATCTTGATTAATATGCATTATTTCAATAGGTTCTTCAATAGGGATCACAGATGCCTATCTTTTTAATATTCTGCTCATTTACATTTACAAACCATAAGTCGTACAACACACCAATCAAAACCACAAAATTGTTCATGGGGAAAGTGTACCATGTTCTAAAAAATAATTGCGTAAAACGTTTTTCATTATGCATTATATATTTCAGAATACTCATAAAAATAAATCTTGACCAAATAGATCTTCAAAGTGCTCACAATATGCTAATCCATATATCATAAAACTCTTTCACATGAAAAAAGGCGAAACAGAAATATATTATTTACAACTTCCCTAAAAAAAAGGACGGAGATAACCATACCAGTAAATTCGAAGGTCAGCTAAAGTAATATTTTAGGTTACAAGAAACGTAATAAAAAAATCTCTCCTCGTGGGATTACAGCAAAGCAAACTATTTTTTATTTGGTTATAGGATCAAAGATGGCTAATGAGCGTTTGAAGTGCAATCTTTTATTTTTGATGATCACTAGATGATAAAAATAAATTATATCAGTGTAAATGTGTGTTTTTTATTATGTCAGAAAGCATTTTGTTTTACTTCATTCCAAAAAATTATTTTTAAGCCTTTTGTTTTCAATATGCTCGCGCCCCCTTGCAAGGTTACCGCGCCCCCCAGGGGGGTGCGTCCCACAGTTTGAGAAACACTGATATAAACAATTTTGTCTCGTTTTTCTGAAAATGGGAATGAAAAAAGATTCGTGCATGTAAAGTTTGTTTTTTCTAAATCCTGTTGTCGGGTGAGTGAATATTTACGTCGCACTGTTCAGCTACACTAGGGCTTTGGGCGACGGAACTCGTCATTTTGAACCATGGTCAAGTGACGAGAACGACACCTAAGCTGGAACCTCCTCTCTTAACTACCACACCACACCAACGAGAGGACGTTTGAGCTCTCGACAGATTTAACGTGCATCGCTCACCTACGCGGCGGGTCTTTAGTGGAATTGGACTCAAACTCATGACATGTCTGCCGTGATCCCATACCTTGACTACTGGGCTACCGCAGCCCCATCCTCTTGTCGGATCTGAAAAATGAAGCATTTTTCATTGCTTCATTTTACCAAAACAGCTGAGAATTGATTCAGCAGTCACCAGATTAAAATTTAAGATTCAGAGAGAATATTGAGCTATTTTTTTTTTAGTAAAAAATATTATTGACTTAACACCTTCTTTCGCATGAAATATTTCAAACTTAGCTCTAACAGAATTCCTTCAGTTGGACGATCCTACATTTTGCAAACCAGGCTGTATCGACGGATTGATATATGCCAATGGTATTTTAGATTCTAAAAAATGATGCATTTAAGATTAATGCATCAATAAATAAATGACAGTTTAAAAAACTAAAAATACATCTTTTTACTGTAGATCAAACTAAAAAATGAAAAATAAATTATAGTTTTAAAAAAAAACTAAAACACACGCTTTTATGGTGAATCGAACTAAAAAGTAAAAAAATAATTCGTAATACAAGAATAAAATGATGAACGAGAAAATTAATGTAATTGGAGTAAAAGCGTGTGGGATGCTTTGTACTACATTTTTACTCTAACTCAGGCTTTCGGAATAAAGCTAGTAAGAAATATAACAATTGATATCGAGCACCCTACTCTCTTACCCCAATGGCATTAATTTTCCCGTTCATCATTTTATTCTTATACTACGAATTATTATTTTTTTTTAACTTTTTAGTTCGATTAACCATAAAAGCGTGTCTTTTAGTTTTTTAAAACTATAACTTATTTGTCTCAAATGTTGGATTCTTGCGTATGTATGAACTATAGTTTAAAAATTTACGAGTTGAAATGTACTACAAGTTCAAAAACAAGTTTTATCAGAATTCAGAGATTAATTTAAAAGTAATATATTAGAGTTCAGCGGCAAAATTCTTCGAATGCCTGCGCAACTTTTCTCAAAATTGTTGAAACGAATCACTACACATTTCCATCAATCAGCTTCCGTACAATCCTGCAAACGCGTTTAATTGTTCCGATTATTTCTCAACAACTCTCTTCCCGGAGTAGTTGAAGCGTGCTGTTACATCAAACGACCAGCGGGTGAAACTAAAACCTAGAGAAAACAATGTAACAAACATTACTAAAGATTGAAGAAAAAGTGATCAGAGTTAATTGCTTTTTAAAAAGTCGTTCAGAAATAGCCTGAAATGAAGGCGAACCCATTTTACTGCTCTGGAAATGACTGCTTCGGTGATTAAAAACAACAATCCGACTCCTTCACGGTCTGTTTGGCTCAATTACACTTCCTGACCTCAAATGGCACTAATAGATGAAGATGACGAAAGTGATAGCGTCTCTGACAAAACATTTTGTGTCGTTTTATAAATAACCAATACCTTATTTCCGGTACAACTTTTCAGAAGTGAGAATTAAGATTATTAGCAGAGAATGTATTGTTTTTAATTATTGTTTCGGGTTACAAACCTAACATTACAATTTTTCAGTTCCGAATGAATCATTAGAGAAATTTTGGTTGTAAGATATGCTTCCTGTATGTCTATTTCTGCTCTAAGAAATGGTCTTCTGACAATAAACACGTTGTTTTCTTCAGCCACGGTCAAATGAATAAATTGGCACATAACTCTCCCAACTTGTTCATCACTCCAAAGAGAGAGCTTTGATCCTAAGCGAATGCTTGCTCATCGATCCTCTCTATAATACGGGTCCATAGTGGCATCAGAAGTCGCACCCATATATGACTGAGTGAATATTAACGTCGCTCTGTTCAGCTATACGAGGTTTTTTGGCGACGGACTTCGTCATTTTGAACCACGATCAAGCGACGAGGATGACATCTAAGCTGACACCCTCTCCTAACTACCTCACCACACGAACGGGAGGACGTTTAGTCGCACCTCTGATAAGGCAGAAATTACGAAGACCATGTTCGTGACCATAACCACTTTCTTATCTCGCCTATGAAGTTCATTGATTCTTTTTCAAAAAGAATTGTGGCCGCCGTAGCCTAGTGGTCATAAGTCTGAGCCTAGTGCAGCTGAAGACACGACGTGTAGGGATCGATTCAAATTAAATCTGTCTGTAGAGAGCTCAAGCGTCCTCCCGTTGGTGTGGTATGGTAGTTAGGAGAGGTGGTGTCAACTCATGCGTCGTTCTTATCACTTGACCATGGTACAAAATGACGAGGGCCGTCGCCAAAAGCCCTCGAGTAGCTGAACAGTGAGACGTTAATACTCAGTCAGTCATAAGTTCATAACCTACAGCAAAGATGGCGAACCAGTGGCACGCGTGCCATTAATGGCACTCGACACAATATTTTTGGCACGCCACTGATCAAAATGGTTTGCATCTTCAAAATTTCAAAATTCACTATGAAGTATTAAGAACAAACGCAAGTGATTAGTCGTGAGGCGGCGGGGAGCACACTTGTTTGTTATTGCCTTGTCTTAGTTACGTCGTGGACTACAACTGCTTATGATGTAAAATTTGTCTACGCATAGCATAGTCAATTTCATTTACATAACTGTATTTTAAACTCAATCTGTGTTATATTTACGATTTTTAACTGTTATTTCACATGGCTGGTTCAGCAAAAGAACAAAAAGAGCAAGATAGTAAGTTTAACAGATAATTTCAAATTTGGTGGACCGAGAAACACGGCATTAGTAGCAAAAGCGACAAAGCGGTGTGTGTTTTATGTTCTAGAGCAGTGGTATTCAGAACATTGTCTGTAAAACGGTATTTTGAAATAAATTACAAACCCTCTGGTCAAAAAAGTTGAACCACAGCAAAAATAATTAATTGCGTTTGGCAGATGACTCCAATTCAGCTTGTATTCTACAAAAAGAAACATCTTACAATCCTGATATAAGTTATTTGTTATCCAATCTGCAACAACAAAAGTCGCACTACTGTTACTTTCATTTGAATTACACGTATAACTAAAACATTTATAACTGAACAGCGCAAAAGGTATATTTTCGTAGTAAATAGAGTTTTGTGTTGTTGGTATTTTATTATTTTCTCGATAATCACAAGTCAAAATTATTTGACGGCACCTCATTAAACATTTTTTTGGTAAATGATCCAAAAAGGTTCGCGACCCCTGCCCTAGAACCACTGATGACGTAGAAGGGCTGATCCACGTCACATCTGTCGAGGCTTAAAGTGTTATCGTTGGCGTGGTACGATAGTTCGAAGAGGAGGATGAAAGTTCTGAGATGGTCCTCCTCACCTAGTCGAATCGCCGAGGTTTAAATTACAAGATACATCACAAATAGCCCTCTTGTTACATTATTGCGCGAAATTAATAAACTCTCACTCGGGGGAAAATTTCAACACAATAAATTTTAGAATAGACTTAGTATCGCATGTAGATGTATAGTTTTGTTGTAAAACATAAAATAACTTATTACCCGTTCCAAACGTGCTAATTACAGTTTTTAACACTGCTCTTTCGAAACGCCTATGTGGCCGCGGTAGCCTAGTGGTCAAAGTAGCAGACTCGGGGCCGGCGTGTCAGAAGTTCGACCCTAGTACTGCTAAAAACCCACCATATAGGGGAGCGATGCACGTCAAATGTGTTGAGAGCTCAAACGTCCTCCCGTTGGTGTGGTAGTTAGGAGAGGTGGTGTCAACTCGGGTGTCGTTCTTATCACTTGACCATGGTTCAAAATGACGAGGACCGTCGCCTCGAGTAGCTGAACAGTGCTATGTTAATAGTCTCTCTCTCGAAACGCCTATGAAAGTTCTATTCCGTTGACGTAGTTTGGAGGGATCTCATCCTCGATTGTGATTCAAAATTACGAGAGCCGTCGGGAAGAGTCATGTTGCTTCAATGCGCGACGTAAGTTAAAGTAAAATGAAACCCAAAAGACCTGTATTTCGAATTATAATTTCATGCACCGTGAATTTTAAATTTAATTTAAGATAAATGGAGGGTAAAAATTTTGAGCTAAAATGCTGTACCTTTGAAGCAATTTTCTCATGTTGTTTATAAATCTCATTTTTAGTAATTTATTTTAAGAGGGAAAACAGGCGCAAGTAAAACAATAATAATTATTATCAAATGAATTAAACGAAAATGACTATGTCATTTATCGAAACACATCAAGAAATCATGAGCCTTATTACCATGTATGCAACGTCTTCGGTTTGTTCAAATTCAAAATTCTAAATCTTATTAAAATTCGTAATTCAAAAATTCAATTCGGATTCGTGCATTAAAATGATAAATTTACAATAATGATACAATAAACATTACATTAAGTGTCCGGATTTACCCTACAGTTTTGTAATCCTCGAATATGGATTTCACATTCAGAATACAGTTTTCGCAAGCTCAAAATATCATTTTGAGCTCAAAATATGATTTTCACACAGGATTTAAATGCAATAATTTGGACATATGTGAATCAATAATTAAATCTTTTCTGCCAAATCGCTCTTTAATTATGTTTAATGCGATTGTATAGTTATTTGTACTTAAAGTTAAACCTCTAATTGCTATTTCAGCTTCATCAATTAAGTAAGATTTTAAATAATTAAATTTCTCAACGTCACTTAAATTTGAGTTATTGTGAATTGCTGCTTCGAATTGGGCAAAGAAATCACTAAATTTTAAAATATTTTCGTCAAATTGAGGGATTTGCAGTTGAGGGAGTTTTAAACTTGAAAATTGTTGTTCGCTTCTAGAACTTGTAATAGGCGTGTTTCTCGACTCAGTTTCTCTTTTGTTTAATATTTTGTTGGCACGCATTTTACAAGTTATTATTGAATCTCGGTATTCTTGTTGTTTTTCTATTTCCTTTTCTAGGTCGTCCATATTAGTAAGAGTCGTGATATCTTTGTCAACCTTATCAAGTTGTTTTTCTTTATCAATTAATTTTGCTAAAATTTCTTCTATTAAATCGCTTGATGCATTTTCCTTCTCAATTTTAATTTTAATTGAGTTCGATAATTCTGTTGCCGCCCTTCTGACAGTTGTTCGAATTTTTTTAAGGACTTCGATATCCATTTCGTATGAATTAAATTTTCAAATTCAAATACTGTTCGCAAGGTTTCAACTACACTAACAGTTCGCAATATTTATCTAAAGGCTGGTTCCCGGGTTTCGGCACCAAAATAATGTTCAAATTCAAAAATCTGAATCTTATTCAAATTCGTAATTCAAAAATTCAATTCGGATTCGTGCATTAAAATGAATAAATTGCTCTTATCTGTCAGAAGCTGAGGCGACGCAAAAAAACACCCGACCAGTCGGATGGAGGGACAAAACGTTTTTTATTTACAAAACAGGAATGCTATTTACACTTGAACAAGCGACTGCAGCGCCGCTAAACAGGAGTTACAACACGGTTCACTAGAATTTAGCGTTGTTACGAAGTATGCGATTTCTACCAGCTTGGTTGTGATCCTACACAAGTACTGAATTAAATGAAAATATATAAATGTATCTAAGTTATGAATTGTGTGTCTATGAATTGCTTGTGAGTCCATGATGCATGCATATTTTGCTTAAGATAAAATTACAAGAAAAACATAAATATTATACCACCATTTACTTGCTCTCAAATTTCACACCTTTCGAGCGCCAACATCTACACTATTACCATTCCTGCTACTGTCGTTTACAGTCATTGATTCATGATTATCTGTTGCCTTCCATCCAGTGCCATTTTTAACATCCTAGGCTCCGTAGACACTTCTATTTGTTACCCGCCCCCCCCACACACACACTATTTCCAGAGCATACCTCTCCTTCAGTTCTTACCTTGCCAGTTTTGGTACGGGAGAGATTTTCCCTTAATTCTCTTACTCTTTTCCCATTCATTATTTTTGCTGTTTGGAGAGTTGTTCATTATTCACCACCTAGTCCTGGACTGGCAACCATAAGGAAAGGATAGCGGCATAGTTTGTCCACTTTTATTCATTTCTTACCTAACGACATCACAGACCTCCCACCCTTTTGTAAATTAGAACAATAAATTAATGAAATCGTTTGCAATTACAGTATAGAACATACATTATTATATAAACTGTTTTCAACTTGTTAATTATCATCTTAGCATCGCTTATATCGTTTTACTATCTTCTACTCTTAGACATCCTTATTCTTTGTTGAGTCACTGTCATTGATTACTGTAAAATAATTAGTAATGTCATTGTAATCAATTTCCATGGTAATATCAGTTTGAGTGCATAGCAATATCAAATTCCATCATTTCCATAAGAGATCTCATTTCAGTCTTTGCTCCCTTTAAGGCATAAATGTTTCTCTCGTGACTTTCTAGGTGGTGGTACCTTCTCTGTAATTTTTATTTTTTCTCTTTTCTCGCCCCCAAATCTTTTGCGCCCTAGGCACGTACCTAGTGTGCCTAAGAGCTGAGCGGCCCTGTTCCTATCAGCACTGTTGTGCTGCAGTTAACATAGTTGTAATCATTTTAAGAAATTAACATTTCTACATAAATAAAAAAAATGATGTCATTTAAAACAATGAATGTTCAATGCAACATTTACATCCTCAATTGTTTCTTAGCAAATTCTTTAATGATTCATTATAATTTTATTGCTTAGGGTCCATTCTGATTCAGTGGATTATCTGCTTAGGGATGACCAATGAAGATTTTGATGGAAAATAAAGCCCCAACACCAAGAAGTTACGCTAAATATACGAAATAAGGTTAAGAAAGGGAGAAATGGGTTTTTTAATGGGAAATGTATATTGATATATGAAAGTGGAGAAACCTAGTTTGTTTCCAAATAAACGCAAAGTACAAATAAATTTGTGTTATAGTTTATATTCCTGATTTGATTCATTATTTCTTACAGACAAAAATATGTGTAATTTTTCCTTAGAGTTTTTTTTTTTGCTGTTGTTTTTGTTGCTTGGTTATCTGTTGATGTCTGTTTGAAGAATAATTGGGGAAGGATATATAATCCTTTTTTATATCAGTCGCCTCTTGATTGTTTGAATAAATCGATATAAACCAAAATCTTCTCTTATCCTCCCTTTCCAGTGCTAATAAAACAGTAAAAAATATCCCTTTTCTTCTGAAGATTGGTTTTTCAATATAGATAATTAAAAAATGAGAAGGAATTTCACTCATTTTTCATCAACTATTGTAATTCGCGTACCTCCTACTAATCCTCTTGAGGAAAAACTGTTTCTTAAAACATTATTCTATTGAAAAAATTTTCTCAAAAAATAAGACGTGACTTATTCAAATGAAGGCTTATATTTAGAGATTAACTTTCAGGTTCAAATGGGATAGAGAGGTTAGGAGCTAAATGATAGCAGTGAGTGATTAACGTATAGTAATAGAAAGCTAGTCGAAAGGGATTCGTAGATGATCTGTTTAACATTTAAGATTGATGATTTTGTCAATTAGATAGTTAAATTGGATTAGTATTGGCTTGAAGTAGATTAACTTAGAACGTAACTTCGATTATTTGGAGTGTGTTTCGCTAAACCGTTCCAAGAGTAAGTGTGTGTGTGATTCAAATTATAATTGAAATAATAATTATCTCGTCTACCTCGCTTTTGCTCCCATATTTATTCAAAGGTGTATTTCCTAACTTGGGTTGTTGAGATTTGATAGGTTATTGAGGTTTGTTAATAAATTGTGTTTGCTTTGACTATGGCTAATCTTCCTTCTAACTCTCGTACACTGATGGATGGGACAGCCTATTCATCACACTATAATCAAAGCCTTTCTAGTGTGCTTATTAGTGCCGATTTAAGTTTATTTCGGGCTGTAGGTGCAGATCTACAAGCCCCCTTGACACTGGAGGATAGAAATTTATAACCGAATATTTGGTTACGTCCAGCTTATTTGGGTACTTGTCCCAGGCGCCCAATGAATAAACCGACACTGAGAAGAATGATAACCAGTTCTGATTGATGAGTTATTTAATAATGTGTTTCTTTGAAGCTATACAAGGACTATCTAATTTAAATTTTTAAGTGAATTACACTAGGATCGAATGAAGAATTTCTCTTCTTTGCTCAACGATTACATAAAGTGTGCTATTATCTGAAACACCCCAATCTAGCACTGTAGAGGGGCTGTTGTTTTATCTTTCGTTGCAGATGAGACTTAAGTGACTGTTTTGTTTGTTTATTAACAGGTCCGATCCAACGGTATTGGCAACCCACGTGCAAAGTCTTAATGCGCCACCCATCTAGAGATTTTTTCATATTTTGACTTATACTGAACGCTAACATTATAAACTAATTTATCTGTACAAGAGTGCAGCGACCTTGCAGCTCAACATAACGACTCCAAAACTGAACTGAATTGATCTGTTATTATTGTAGCGTGCCTGGTTCCATGTGTTGTAGTTCTTGAAAGCTTACCTCTTAATTGCTCATTTAATCTTTAAAGTTAATAAATGTTATTGTTATTTAATTCAACCGTGTTGTAGTGAAGAATGTCTAACCACGCAACGCGGCAGTGGTGACCCCTTTTGGACTTAAAAACACGTAAGCTATTCTGTTCTACTGGCGAATGTAATACAAATTCTTCTACTACGGATGATCAGTACGTAGCGAAAGATTTTTTTTTCTCCTTCTCCTCAAGGCCACTTGAAGCATCTGCTCGGAGATTTGTTTCGCTTCCTGCTTATTCAACAATATGACTAGTGAAACCGTTGAAGTCGCTCGTATTGCGTTGCGGCTGCCGCCGTTTTGGAAATCCAACGTTCGTCTATGGATTGCGCAATGCGACCATGCATTCACATTCAGTGGTATCTCCAGTGATGATGCTTTGGTTGCGAACCTGGATGCTGAAACTCTCTCCTACGTGTCGGACATTGTGTTAAGCCCTCCGAACAGTGACAAATATCACACTCTCTCGCAGCGGCTCATCACCCAATTTAGCGACTCGGAGACTCAAAAAATTAAGAAACTGCTTACTGACCTTCAGCTAAGAGATGAGAAGCCCAGCCACCTGTTGCAAAAAATAAAAGAGCTGTCTAATGGCCAACTCCAGGATGACTTTCTGCAAAGTTTGTGGCTTCAAAGAATGCCACCACATATCCAGACTGTTTTGTCTGCATCCTCGGAGCCTTTGGATAAACTGGCTATCATCGCCGATAAGGTTTCTGAGGTTGTTGGTGCGTCCTCGACTATCTGTGCTGCCACAATTGTTCCTCCACCATCCCAGTCATCTTCATGCAGTGCTCAGCCAACCATGGACTCTCTCGCCAGGCAGATCCAAGAGCTGTCTCTACAAGTTGCTGAACTGACAAGAGAGCGCAATTCCTCTCGCCACCAACGATATAGTTCTGACCGCCGGAGATCACATTCACGCTCTAGGAGTGTCAATAGAGGAAGTGGCATCTGCTACTATCATCGCCGTTATAAAGAGCAGGCCCGCAAGTGTGTTTCACCTTGTGGATTTGTTAAAATAAAACGAGTAAGCTCTGTCATAGCTGGAATGGCAGAGCCCTCGAAACATACCAGCCGGTTATTTTTATTAGACCGCAAGTCTGGCCAGAAATTCCTCATAGACTCTGGAAGTGAAATCTGTGTCATCCCACCCTCTCCAACTATGAATAAATCACCTCAGTCTAACTTCTCCTTATTTGCTGCTAATAATACCAAAATTCCAGCCTATGGTATGGTCCGTAAAGAACTGAACCTGGGTCTGAGGCGACCTTTTATCTGGACCTTCATAATTGCTGATGTATCATCTCCTATAATTGGTGCTGATTTTCTAAAGCACTTCAACCTTTTAATCGACCTTAAGAAAAAAGGTTGGTGGATGTGAAACTTCTCTTTTCACTTCTTGTGTTTTTTCAAATATTGTACAGCCCTCAATCCTCACTGTAGATGCAAACATTAGTTTTAAAAACATCTTATCCAGACCTCAGCAACCCTTCTTTAATTTCCAAATCAGCATCACATGGCACAGTCCACCATATTATTACTACTGGCCCACCAGTCACTGCCAGGCCTAGAAGGCTACACCTAAACTGTATGATGCAGTGAAGGTAGAATTTGAATTTCTTCTTGCTCAAGGCATTATTAGACCTTCCAAAAGTCCCTGGAGTTCTCCTCTTCATGTTGTGCCAAAATCTGACTCTACAGTTAGACCTGTTGGGGATTACAGGCAGCTGAATTCTGTTACTGAGTTCGACAGCTACCCCATGCCTTATTTGAATGACTTTGCTCATGCACTACATGGCAAGAAGATATTTTCCAAAATAGACATTTTTAAGGCATTCCACCAAATCCCTATAGCTGAGTGTGATATTCCTAAGACAGCTGTAACAACTCCATGGGGTCTTTACGAATATACCCATTTGTGTTTTGGCCTTGTGAATGCACCACAAACCTTTATGCGATTCATGCATGAAGTACTAAGAGGACTTTCTTTTGTTTTGTCTACTTGGATGATATTTTGTGCTACTCAGAAAATGCTGAGAAGCATCGTTCTCACTTAAGAACTATATTCCAAAGACTGAGCTCATATGGTTTAAAACTAAATATCTCTAAATGTGTATTTGGTGTGACTGAACTCATTTTCCTTGGCCACCTTATCACTCCTGATGGCATTAAGCCATTGCCTGACAAAGTTCAAGCAGTTCTTGATTACAAACAACCAGAGACTGTTGGCTCTCTGAGAAAATTTTAGGACTGTTAAATTTTTATAGACGTTTCTTGCCCAAAGCAGCTGAACAACAGTATCTTTTAAGTGAATTTTTAAAAGGTTCTAAAGGTAAGAAGGACTCAAAGCCTTTAAACTGGTCTTCTGAGGCAATTACAGCATTTCAGATGTGTAAACAAGCTCTTGCTGATGCTGCACTTCTTGCTCATCCTTCACCTTCTGCCCCGCTTGCTCTTCATGTGGACGCCTCTGATTATGCCATAGGAGGTGCACTTCACCAAGTTGTGGACTCTGAGCTACAGCCATTGGCTTTCTTTTTCCAGAAAACTCACTTCATCTGAAAAGTCTTACAGTGCCTACGACCGTGAACTCCTTGCTATCTACTCGGCTATCCGACACTTTCGGTATATGCTGGAAGCTAGAGATTTCACAGTGTTTACTGACCACAAGCCCCTCACTTATGCTTTTAGGCAAAAAAGTGACAAGTGTTCTCCACGGCAGATCCGTCAGCTGGATTTCATCTCTCAGTTCACCACAAATATTGTACACATTCCAGGATCTGACAATATTGCTGCTGATGTTCTCTCTCGTGTTTTTCAATCACCTTCCCAAGTCAAATTGACTATGACTGTATTGCTGAGACACAACAGACTGATCAAGAGCTTCACACTCTAATAGCATCTGGAACTTCCTTGGAACTCAAAAAGGTAACTTTTCCCAATTCGTCTACTGAAATTATGTGTGATCTATCAACGGGCACAGCCAGACCTTACATCCCAAAACAGCATCGCCAAGATGTTTTCTCTGCTATGCATAATTTATCCCATCCTGGCATACGTCGATCAGTGCATTTGATGAAGCAGCGTTTTGTTTGGCCATCAATCTCATTAGATGTAGCTAAGTGGACAAGACACTGCCTAGCTTGCCAAAAATCCAAAATTCATTGTCATACTAGATCACCTCTTTCATCATTTCAAGAACCTTCCCAACGTTTTGATCATGTTCATCTGGATCTCATTGGACCTCTACCTCCATCAAATGGCTACACCTATTGCCTGACAATTATTGATCGTTTTTCGAAATGGCCAGAGGCCCAACCTCTCAAAGACATAACTGCTGAGACTGTGGCTGAGGCCTTCTTTTCCTCTTGGGTGTCTCGCTTTGGAACTCCTGCAATTCTCACAACCGACAGGGGCAGGCAGTTTGAGTCCTCGCTCTTCAAAGCTCTTAGCAAACTACTTGGTGTTCAGAAGTGTCGTACAACTGGATACCACCCTCAAGCTAATGGGATGATCGAAGAATTGCACCGCCCATTGAAAAGTGCAATCAAATGCCATGCTACTGAGCGTTGGACAGAAGTACTCCCTATCATCTTACTTGGTCTACGAGCTTCTCTTAAAGAAGATATTCTGTGTACCCCAGCTGAATTAGTTTTTGGGACCACTATTCGACTGCCAGGGGAGATGTTTGACTCTTCCAAGCCAGACGATGATGTTGTGAATTTTGTTTCGAAACTTAAGTCTCACATGCAATCACTTCACCCTAAACCACCAAAACACCATGGCAAACGTCCAGTTTTTATCCATCCAGGACTGTTGGAAGCAACACATGTTTTTCTTCGCCGAGACATGTTACGTCGTCCACTTCAACAACCCTATGATGGCCCTTTCAAAGTCTTACAAAGGAAGGATAAAGTGTTTTTCCTTGACATCAATGGTAAACGGGTATCTGTATCTATTGATAGATGCAAACCTGCCTTCTTTCTTAACACTGAGGACTTGCAGCTACCTCAAACCAAGAATGAAACACCTGCTACTGTGGAACCTAATGCAACTGCTTCAACACCTGCTACTGTGGAACCTAATGCAACACCTGCTACAGTGGAACATGATCCAACAGCGTCAACGCCTACCCAGCCATCTACACGTTCTGGTCGCAAAGTTCATCTTCCAACTAGGTATCGTTGACACTGGAAGGGGAGTATGCAGCGACCTTACAGCTCAACATAACGACTCCAAAACTGAACTGAATTGATATGTTATTATTGTAGCGTGCCTGGTTCCATGTGTTGTAGTTCTTGAAAGCTTACCTCTTAATTGCTCATTTAATCTTTAAAGTTAATAAATGTTATTGTTATTTAATTCAACCGTGTTGTAGTGAAGAATGTCTAACCACGCAACGCGGCAAGAGTAAAAAGTAAAACATTAAAAAAATGAAAATAGACACAAAAATCACTTCTTTTATCTATTTTGTTTTCTAAACTGTAAGGTTTGTTATTCAATTGAAAAATTTTAATTTTCCCAAACCAATATTGCATTAAGACACTCCTATGGTTTAGGTAATATTAGCCTTATTATATATATTTTTGTAAGGCGACTTTCGCAAAAATCATTTTTGGATACACAATACCCCCACTCCCACGTGCTGAGCACACCTGCTTGGATAGACCCTAATTATTAACATTCACATTTTAAAAAAAACACGGGGGCTTGGGGAAATAGACTTTGTAATATTGAAATATGGTCAAGTAACGAGGATGACACTTAAAATGGCTCCTCACTCTCTAAACTTACACGTCAATATCAGGATTTTGGGTCTCGATAGATTTGATGCGAAATAACCCCTTTACATGTTTACCCTTAGGCTCAGTAAATACAGAGCAGATACCGTTGAATTTACTGTAAAAATTTGATTTTTTAATCTTAAATGAATTATAATAGTTGTTACGACCCGCATGTGCAAATGGCGCTAGTAGCCATCTTTTCGTACAATTTGTATTCAGTATTCTTGTAGACTCTAGCCAGAGCACGACACACCAATAAACCAACATTTAAGTATACATTCCGCAGTCTCTTTGTTTGAGTAGACAAGTTAACAAAACTCAAAGTCTGCTTATATACTGTTAAATGTATACATTTGTTGTCAATACACATTTGTAGCAATTACAAACAATAGTTGTCGCCTATCCGGTAAAGTGATTAGCGACACTGATTGCTGTGCCGTAGGGCCTGGGTTCGAATCCCGGAAAAGGCATGGATGTTTGTAAAGGCATAATGTCTTTGGGGCATGGTGGTACTTTAAATAATCGTCGAGCTGCAAGTCCTCACGTGAGGTGGGTGGGAGAGGTGGGAGGCCCCTGAACCTCTCCAGGGTGTTCACCCTCTAAATTGGGGTAGACCCGAGCTAAATCATGCTGTCACCTATATGGTGCTCATGGCTACGGCCAACCACAGACGTACGTCTAGAAGTCCAACCTGTCTCAAGCTCTGACAACTTTCCTTCCTTCCCTGCGGAAAGGACAAGACAACAACAATTTACCAATAGTTAATAATGAGAGTAATTTGTTTGTGGTGGATGTTAAATGAATGGGAGAACATATATACTTTTAAAAGTAAAATAAGGATGTCTCGCAAAAAAGCATTAAATATTCTAAGAAGTCTTATTTTGGGTTTGTTGTGAACGCCATCATAATAGCCAGACATTCATAATAAATAATTGGCTTGCCATGAAGGTCTGAATTCGAGAGAAATTTTTCATTGGACATAAATCGGAACATTATTAATGGATACACCAATATTCCTTTCAGGATTTTAGTAAAGTCATTGCTTTTAGGAATAGAAGATTTTTCGTGAATCAGGACTCTTACGAAATTTCACACTGAAAAAAAGTATGAATCGTAAATGAGCCATCTAAATTAGCTATTTATGAAGCTGAATATCTTTTGATATGGTTTAATATAAGAATATCATAAAATTTAACTGAGGTAAAAAGTATGCAAAATACAGTTGTGTTTCAGCTAAGCCTTTTTCCGCGTGTAAAATTTTAGATGCTATTTTTTTAAATCTGGCATTCGTATCCTTTAGTAACCAAAATAAACAATCTTTGGTGTTGTGAAATGTGATTTTGTCTTTTACAAGTATCAAGTGATTTTAGTGAATTGACTACAGGGATTTAAAACCGGAAAAAGAGAAGCTTTTAATTAATATTTCAGAGCAGTTCATTAAGTTCTTACGATGTATAAGAATAATGAATCAGAACATGTTTAATTTATTGAAATCTCTGGATCGAGTGAAACTGAAAGTGTGTTTTTCTGCTCATAGATTTTTTACTATTAATAGTTGTTTGAGAAACAAAAACTCTGAAAATAAGCACCCATGGAAGATTGTATTCTACGGTACAGATGAACTATCCAAAGTTACTTTAAATTATTTATATACTAATAGGTAGCTATAATTTTACAATTTATAAAATTTCATTCTTAATGAATTGAAGATCCACATGTTTTGATTGTTTTAAATATACATGTGTATATACATATGGAAACATATATATCCTTACTTTTGAGTTCTGTTTTTATTACTAGGAAAACAAAATTTTTCAAACATAAATCAAGTTGGAATTGGCCAATTTTTTTGCTTGGTGCCAGAATTGGTTGCAAAACTATATCTATTGATAATCATTCTAGGATGACAAAGCATCAAATTCCTAACAAAATAATAATTGTTTAAAGTACAAAGGTCAATATTGCTATTTTAGTGAATTTTAATGTGAAGAAAAGTTTAGTGAATTATAATGATACATTTTAAAATTAGGAATTAAGAATTATACCATTTCTATAAACAAAGGTTTTTTTATAAGAATTTACTAATTCTTCTGAGAAAAATAAGCTTTTTTTGTACTTATATATTATTGCAACAATTGTCAGCGTTCAAGGTAACTCGCCAAGTTGGCGACCCCAATTTTGCATGTGTCATATGCACTGAATCGGCAATCATGTGCTTCATTTCATATAGTGTTGTTGCCTGTAGGCTGCGATAATATATAAGTACACTTTCTTTTAGGATCACTTAGAACGATGCAATACTGCTCATGTTGTTATTCTTATGCATCTTTTCCCCATATGAACTTGAAAATTTGGAGTAGAGTTGAATTTCACATGAATTGATTGAGTTTTAGTTGTGTTAAAGTAGCTTGTACTTCATGACACATCTCTCAGAGACATAAATCTCAAAAGAAAGGAAATCACAATTGTTCAAACTTGTATTCATTTTTAATAAATAAAGATTATACCTAATTTGATTTTTTCAAACCAACTATTATTACTTATTCTTCTCTTTTGGCATTCCCTTATAAATTCATCAGGTAAATCCTTCTCAATCTAATACATGCAATTTTTGCACATTTGATATTCAGAATCAAATTTTAAAAATGACAATTTCTGAAAGCCGTATTTCTCCTCTAATATTTTAAGCTTTACAGTTGTAAGCATTGGTTAAAGTGTAGTATGGGGGGGCTCTTGGCACAGTTCTTTTTCTTTTTTGGCGACTAAAAGCAGTCGCCAAGATATTTTTGTCGGAATTACTTATTATTTATTTTAGAAGGAATTTGAAATCTCACCATGACATTTAGAAAAAGAATCGCCAAATCCAAAGTCACCCCCTTCCCTATACTACACTTGAACTGTAAGCTTCTAATAACATTTTAAAGACTGAACTTTTTCAAAACTGAAAACTTTTAGGTTAAAGTAATGTTTCAAAAACATTTTTTTTTTAAATCTCCATTAATGTACAAATCTTTTTTTTTCTAGCATTTCTTCCATTGACAACAAAATTGTTGAGGAAGTAGATGTAGTTTGTATTAAGGTATGTTTTAAAAATTTTTGTTCTTACTTTTTAAAGAAAATTTTGAAACTTATTTAGTAACTATTATAATTTACTTTATTTTTTATTAAATTGTTGCTAAGTGTTCATTTCAAAAGCTTATATTTTATATGATTATAAGTAATGAAGTATTTATAATTTATCCATATATTTGTATACTTTATAAACCTTTCTATCGTAATTTTTAAGTCAGATTGCCCCGTTCGGCGATATGCAACTTGTAATAACCTGACTGTGTACACTTGGCCATATAATCTTCCAAATGATGTTTATGATGTTGGAATTGTAGTTTCCTTTGGGCATATGCTACCTACAGATAGTATTCATGGATGCAAATAGTGAGTTAATTTTATTTTTCATTTATAAGAATGATTTAAGAAAAGAAGACTTATATATAATATAACATCAAGTTTGTACACAATATTTTCTTTTAAAACTTAATGGTGTTTCTTGTAACAAAGTAAATATTGTTAGCTGTTCATTGCATAACGTATCAATTAGGTGCATAATTTTTTTTAATATAAGATTTTTGTACGTGTAAAAAAGCAAGTTGACCATGAAATTGACATAATTCCAACCAATTACAGACAGTGTATTGCATTATTTGGAGAACTTTTTCTAATTTGACAAAACTTGCCAATATTATCTTACTCATGTATAAAGCATTTGCATTATTTGTAATTTTTTTTCCCTCACTTGTTTGCATTATTTGTAAGAATTTTTAAGGGTTTGTTTATTATGTACTTACCCTCCACTAGAGGCACACTTCCATTCATAGTCATGTGGCATTTCTCAGATGCATCACCTCATATTTTCCTTTGACAATCATTTAATCATTTTATTGGTAAAATTTGACATTAAAATGTAATGTTATACCTAAAATATTGACATAAAGTACAGTGTTTGTTACCAAAACTTTTAAATTTTGTATTATGTGTAGCATTATTATCAAAAGTATTATTTCTTTTTTACCTACCTATCAAAATCATGGATTGTTACTGAAGTTTAATAAATAAAAATATGCCTATCAATCTGTATCACCTAAGCAAGCATTCAATGGGCATTAGGGAAAAAATGATATAAAGCTATGACATGTTAAAAGGGAGGGAAAAACAGGAATGTAGCCCAAAGAGTTAAAAAAAAAAAAGTAGATTCATGTATTAATTCATATGTTGAAGAATTAAAAAAACAGGAAAATTGAAGCCTTCTTGGGTAACCATCTCAATGAACAAAACTAATTACATCTACGAAAAAAATAATAAACATACTTAATGCTGAAAGCGTTTTTTAATAATTTATTTTGGCACAAACTTAATTCCATTAGGTACATATCTATGTTACACTTGACATAATGTAGTATTTAAGATATAATAAGAAATTTCAATTCAAACAAAAACACATCACAATAGTAATGGCTGTTTATCATTTCACTTATTTACATTTTGAGACCCTTTGTTGCAGTCTTCACAAATCATCTTATAATGCTCAAGGCACATAAATTTTTCACATTTTACACAACAAAATTTTGTTAGTCTTCTTTTCTTGATCTCCTGACAAGAGGAACAGAATTTCCTCTTTAAGGTTCTTGGTTCTTCATCTTGAACAAGGCATTGTACATCAAATAATTATTCAATCCTGAGTGGCAATGAATGAGGTATAGGAATGTTACTTTCAGGTCATCTGTAAAGATGACGTCTTCACTTTGTATATATATCTAGGTGCTACTGAACTACCAGCAGAAAAAACATGTTAAAGAAGTTGCAAAATACTTATATCAAGGTATTTTAGTATAAAGCTGAAAAATACACTCTATAATACAGAAAAACATGAAAATTCATAAAATAGTAGAGTGTAATTAAAAATTACATTGTTGGGGACGCTGCATCTATCAGATTCAAGGGCTCCTACCATTCAAACTGTGAAGCAGCCAACTGTTTTCTGGGCACTGAAGAACCCTAGTGCAAGTTACAAAAGACAGATGGAAGAAGGAGGATCAAGTTCCCACTCACCATGTAGACATGATACCAAAATTATTGTTACTATGCATCTGAGAAATTAATGCATCTAATGCATTAATAGATTCATTAATATTATTTTTTTAAATAGAGTTGTAAAACTATCATGTTTCATTACACAAATGCCTTTCTGTTATTTCAGATTTATTGTAATATTTTTATGACTATATATATATACACACACATATAGACTTTTATTAAAAAAATATTAAACTTTAAATAAAGATGTGTCATAGGCTTACATCATTTTTAAGTTTTTATTTTGTTTTGTGGTTATCCTGTATTAATTGATCTTGAAATACTGCTGTGTCTGTTCTTGTAGAATATAACATCTATCTATAAACATGTTTTCTTTTTTTGAAAATTCATTACAACATTCCATTTTTATTTTGAAAATAAATTATCTGAATATGGATTTTTCTAAAAATTTATACAGTTATATTCATGAATTACAGTAAAGGATAAAATTTATCAAGTAGTTTTGTTTATTTTTAAACAAGCTATCTTTTAGACTGCACCATAGCATTTCCGTGAAGAAATCCATCCTTAATAGTGAAAGAGTAATCAAATCAAAATTAATTTTATCTTAAAACTTAAGGAAAAAGTACATTGAATTTTCCAATTTTTATCCAATATAAGCATTAAAAATTAACCTGTCAAAATTCTTTTTCATTTTAGTGGAATAATTAATGCCCATCCAAGTTTATTACCAAGATGGCGTGGAGCAGCACCAATTATACATACAATTCTAAATGGAGATGCTGAAACTGGAGTTACTATTACCCAAGTGTCTCCAAACAAGTAAAACTTGTACTGCTTATATATATATTTTTATATACTGTTTTTTTTATATTTTGTGATTTATTTTTATTATTTCAATTGATTATTTAATCAAGGTATAAATGTAAAAAAAAATTTATTATTTACATATTGATTGGTAATATTTTTATTCATTTTTTTTTTGTATTTACATATGTGATGAAATGAAAAACATTTAATATTTATTACATACTGAACATTTGTTTTGTAAATCTCTACTTTTTTTTTTTAGATTTGATGTAGGCAAGATATTAATGCAAGAAAAGTACATAATTCCTGAGGGATGTTCAGCAATAGCCCTAACACATGAGCTGAGTAAAGTTGCTGCTGATTTGGTAAGTACATGTTTCTGCTAGTTATAAAATATTGTGCTCTGTTTTTATATTAGTAATATGGAATTTTTTATTGAAAATATAATGGTTGTAAAAAAAAAATATCGAGAATATGTTTTACAAAATGTGGAACATCAAGTGAAGAAATTTAATCTTCATTTAACTGTAGTTAGTAATTCTTTATTTTAAATATTGTTATATATATGTAGCATAGTGGCCGGTGTTGCTGTATTTTTGTTTAATTACATAGAAAACGTCTTCAGAGTGGACGTTCATCTTTTTTTTCACACACACATAACATAGGTGGACAATTCACAGTTGTATTTCACAGATATTTGATAAGTACACTAAAGCAGACACAATAACAAAAGCAACAAGCAGCAACAGCATTGCTCAAGATGGACAAAGAGACAAAAAAGAAATGATCACACAAGATTTTCGCTTTATATACCGACAGTGACAATCGCATGACTGTTATGTAATAGTAGTTCTGATCGGTTGAAATGGAGGGAACAGGGATTTTGGATACTAGTTGATTTTGATTAAGATTAAAGTGTTAGCTTAGTACCAAAGAATTAAAGCTTGTTTAAATAATAGTAAAATGAGTTAGTTAAAAGGATGCTAGAGGGAATTATTACATGTATATTCATTAAATGTTATAACTTAGTGTGATTTTTTACCTTTACAAGTTCCATTATTTGCTCTATTTCCATAATCATTCTATTTTCAGAATAAAAAGCATTCTTATTGAACTTGTAATATCCAAACTTGTTTTCTATGCTTTTTCATTTATTTCTTCCTAAATTTCTAATCTACTTTGGTTGGTCTAGAACAGGGGTCTTCAAACTGTGTTCGACAGAACCCTGGGGTTTCACAAGGCTTATCCAAGGGTTCCACAAGTCACAAAAAAAATCAAAAGGTGTAAGCACAATAGATTCAAGTTCTGTATGAAGTTTGTACACCCACAAGGACTTAAAGCTTATCCCTGTCATTAAACTGAAAATTTTATTTATGCATAATAATTTTATATTTCACAATACTTTTAAAACTTATTAGAATATAATAAAAGAATATTTTTTTACGTTTTATCTTTTGTGAAAATTTTATTGTTTATCATCTTGGGTTCCACAAGATAATTTCATACTTGTTAGTACAATGTCTTGCAAAACTAAATAGTTTTCTAATGAAAAATGCACCTTCTTGTTTTGGTAGAAAAAAACCTACAATAATGGAGCAGGAACAACTTGTCGACATATCAACAGATTCGATGTTAAAAATCTAAATTTAAGCAAGAAAAGCTCCTAAATTTTATGTTGAGAATTTACATAAAATGCACAATATTTCTCACACAGCTATAAACGTTTTAATGTCATTTAGAACAATATGTATAAGTGAAAAATATTTATCTATTTATCAACTTGAGGGTCTACAAAAATAAATTAAATTCAGAATACATTAAGCGATTGCAGTTAATCTTAATAGATCTGGACGGACCATTTATGAGAAAGATTGCAAGCACATATCCCAGTTTCTAAACATAATATATGAGTAGGTGATACTTGCATTACAGATTAATATTATTTTAATGAATAAATTTTAAATTAAGTAGATTAAAATTCTTTAAGAATGAATGCAATACTTATTTTAATTGCCTTTACGTAAAGTACCTAAAACATGTTAATCTACTTTAAATATTATTTCAACATATATTTTTCTAAGTGTGTGTTTTGAACAGGGTTCTACAAAAATACTTTCTAGTTCCAGGGATTCCGTGAGTTGAAAAAGTTTGAAAACCTCTGATGTAGAATGTCGCAATTATTTGACGTATTAATAAAATAATGAAATTTTATTATATAGTTCAATAGCATTATTCTTACTATCTTAACAGAAATATTACCTAATTTTTCAAATCAATTTTGCACACTAGTCATATTAACAAACTGAAGTGGTATTTATATTAAGACTCTTTCTAAAGAGATCTAATTTCTTTTCCTCTCATTACATCACACCATTATTATGAAAACAAACTGATTCTTAAATTGTTTGAATCTTATTAGAATAACATTGGAAATTGTTTAAGATGTAAGCACAAAAAATTTAAAAATTGTGTTTATGTGCTTTGAAAAATGTTTTCAAAATGAAAACTTAATTATTTGTTATATTGGGAAAAATGTGTGTATTAATGTTATTTTGACCATTTGAAAATAACTACTATTTTTCAGTTATTTTGATTAGAGGAAGATAAAACAATACTTTTGCACTGTAAAATTTTAATACAATTATTAAATAGCAATCTGAAACATCAGAAAAAATTCAACAAGCATTTTTTGTTGTTGTTGTTGTTTAGTGTAACATGTACAAATTATATTTTCAAGAATTAGCATGTATATATATAGTTAACAAAATATCTGTTCTTTAACAAGCATTTATGATATAGATATTCTCATATATATATTTTAAACATACATTTGTATTGTTTTTGGAAGTTATTTTGATTTTTTAAAAAAATTATCAACTTTATTTAACATATATTTCGGATAGGAAATGGAAAATGTTACATTTGACTAATTACTTTAAAAAAAACATGTTGATTAATGTAAGCAAAAACACTAAAATTTTTTTTAAATGTTTGAAGAATGATTAATAGTGATGTTATTTTTATCATGTCTAGTTACTTCTGTGACATTTTCAATTAATTAACATTCATAAATTGAAAAATTTTGTTTTCATAAATCTAACAGAAAAGTGAAGAATAAATGCTTTATACTACATACCTCTTCTCATTTTTAATTATTTTCTTTACTTTGCATGATTTTTCCAAGAATATAATTGCTTTCTTTCACAAATAAATTAATAAAATGTAATTTATTTATTAATTACATAAAAAATAATCATCAATAATTTTATTTTTACTTTTATCTAATAATTTAATATTAGGATTGAAATTACGATTTATTCACTTTGTATTTTCTTAGACTATGAAAACATTGAGAAATTTACCATATTATGTTGAATTCAGCTATCCACAACCTAAAGAAGGTGCTAAATATGGTAAAAATCTTTCAAAATTATTGAATTTTTTCAGGCATATAAATATTTATGATTGTATGATACATAAATTGTTTTTTTTTTTTTTTTTTTGTTTATTAAGAGTAAAATTTTTGAGTATTATATGTGAATTTGTTTTATAAATTTATTAGGGTTGTGGATGATGTATTTCCATGTGCAAAATATAGTTTTTTTTTTTTAGAATTTTCATTTGTTTTTGGAAATACTGTAGATATTCTGGAATTTAATAAATAAAGCTTCTTAAATTTTTTGAAAACTGCTGTTCCTTTATACCTATCAGTTATCACTATCTTACAGTTTTTATTGCTCTAAAAAGAATAATATTTATAATAAAACATAGTGACTCAAAGAAAAAAAATTATTTTTATACAGTTTTTGCAAATAATAATTCTACTGGATTTCTTTTCACTGTTTTGTAGCAGATAAATAATTTTACTTTCTTTTAAAAGCATCTCAATTATAAATATAATTTTTTTTTATCAAATGCACACCTATTTTATACATATATTTATTTATTTTTAAGCTTTCTAAACCAATATAATTTTTTAAAATTTTTGTGTTTGATTAAGTTGTTTTTTGAATGTTATTACAAATTTTTAAGTATTTTTTTTTTTTTTGAAAAAATTGTTAATAAAATCACAGTAGATCACAAGTTATATTTATTTGATTAAAATAAAAAAAAGAGCCATATCTTATTTAAATATATTTTTCATATATCTATTTCTCATTTTTAATTAAATTAAATGTGCTTCGGTAATAGTTTACATTGACCAAGTTTTATTTAATTGCTTATTTTTACTGTATTTAATTCTAAAAATAAACATAGGCATGTGTGAGTGCCCTAAAATTGTTGTATTATAATGAAATTATTTATTCTATTTAATTATTTTTGTTAATTTATCTCAATCATCTTGTTTGTTTGTTTAAATTAAAATTGACATCATTTTAAAATGCTGTATTTACTACCAATTTTTTTAAAATGTCTTTATTTTTTGTTAAATACTTCTTTGCTGGGTTGCTCTAAACTTCAATTCATATGCTTTATTTTTGTGATGTCTTTAATAATATATATATGTGTGTGTGTGTGTGTGTGTGTGTGTGTGTGTGTGTGTGTGTGTGTGTGTGTGTGTGTGTGTGTGTGTGTGTGTGTGTGTGTGTGTGTGTGTGTGTATCTATATATTTGCCTTAAATTTCACACATTGTAAATCAATTTTAAAATAATAGATTACTTAAAGCCAACTAAACAATTTGTGTATAAAAATATTGTTTTTCCAATTCTTTGTGTTGAGGGCTATGTTCTATAAATCTTTTATATATTACTGAGTTAGAGAATTTTAAGAGATTTTAGTATTTGTATACATGTCTCTTTGACTATGTAGTTTTTAGAATTTTTAATTTAATTTAACCTTGCATCTATATAAATGAAAATACTTTTTTCTCCTTTCAGCTCGTAAAATTAAACCTGAACAAGGTAACATTAATTGGGAGCAAGATTCAAGTTTGTTTATCTATAGAAAATATAAAGCTTTTCATGGATTTGTAAGTTTAGATTTTTGTCATTAATAAATATTGATGAAATCTTTTAAGTAATGCATATAAATGTTTAATTAATTCACACTACTTAGAATTCGTTCTGAATTAAATCTTACGTAATGTTTAAAAATGACATAAGCTGCTTTAAAAAACGATGGTTTTTTTAGTTGTATTATCTCAAAGTTTATATGTTTAGATTGAAAGTAAAAAAAAGAATGTGCTGCATTTTTTTAAAAAAATCTGATATTTTGCAATACTGCATTTATAAAACATTTTATGATTTTTATATAAACATTTCACTGTATATCAGTGAGCTGCATATCTAGTGGTAAAAATATTGATGAAACATTCTTTTTTCAAACTTTTTCATGTACTTTACTATTGTTCAATGTATATAATTTCTAATTATAGTTTCAAAACCTTAATAGGAGTTTAAATCATTTTACAAATCAGTAAATGCCATTGAAAAAAAAAGGTTTTTTCCCTTTTCTTAATCCTTTATTATATTAAATATAACTCGCATTTTAAATCTATATATATAAAGGAGAAAAGAGACTCTCAGACTCACTCACAATATCTCTGGAACTATTTAACCTACAGACTTGAAATTTAGTAGACGTGTATGAAGACACCCTCTAAGAATGGATTTTTCGAAAATCGATCACCAAGAGGCGTTGTAGAGAATTAAGGAGTGTTATATATGTTATGTTGTTACTGGGATGAATTCGTAAACTGGGATTTGCCAGAATAATCTGTTTATTTTTAAGACAAGAATAAATAAAAGGGAGAATAACAATTAATGAATGGAGTGAAACATTTAAACGCGCGTCGTAGCCTAATTGGCTTTCATTATTTTTAAGAGTTATTACTGCTTTGCTGATGCGCGTCTGCCTCTCTTGCGGTCCAAACGGATTCTGTCTAGTTCTGATGTTCCTTCGTCTCTCCTTTCCCCCATCGGGGACATTGCCCTCTCTAGGGGGATGCTAAGGGGCTTGCAATAGTGCCTTCAACTTCACAGTCGGCCATCCTGAAAATGAGCTGACCACAGCGAAAGAAAATCCAAAATGTTGCAAGCAAACCTATAAAACAAAAATTTGAAAACAGTGAAAAGAAAAAAATAACAAGTGCGATGCTTTCCAGTACTTCACACAGGTGTTGTTTTTCTGGAAGCAGGTCATCATTGCTGCTCACAGCTATTCAAAAAAAAAAGCTATAAAAAAGGGAAAGAGAAAAAAGTTCAGTTCGTTATTCAAAGTTCTATTCACAGAGAGTCACTGTGGGGTTACTCAAATTGCAGTCGTAAAATCGTCAGGCATCAGCGGTTGACCACCTCTTCATGAAATCGACAGCTGTGGATGTAAGATGAGGACCTTCGTGTTGACCAACATTTTTAATTTCATTTCTGTCATGGGGTTTGACGGTCTTAATTAGGTAGGGTCCGTAGAAATTGGGTCGTAATTTGAGTCGTGTTCGGAACTGGGTTCTTTTGATTGTCACTGGTTCGTCTTTTTATATATGTGTTGTTTGCGTTTTTTAACGAAGTGGGCTTTACTCTTGTTTGGCTCTTTCAACTTCGTATCCAAAATAATGGAGTTAAGGAAATCAATCTGTCTAAGCAAATCATTTATCTCTTTGGCAATGGCTTGATTCTCATCACTATCACTTGTTTTGTTAGCATTTCTTCCACTAGACTTTGACTTCTTAGCTTTCCGCTTGCTAGGATTAATTTCTCGTTCTTTAGTTGACTTCGATGTTTTAGGATGATCGTTTGATTCCGTTACTGCGTTTACGATGAGTATTTTTTCTGTTAACGATGCACATTCAATTTCTTTTTCTCAACAAGTCGCTTTTCTGTAATTTTAAGTGTTTCTTGTAAGATCTCGTACTTTTCTTCAAGTTTAACTAACTTGTCAACCTTTTCTAAATTTGTTTCTTCTAATTTATGCAATTTATTTAATAACGCCGTTTTTCTAATGATAATGTAGATGTGTTACATACGTGCATTTCTAAATTTTTACATTTATCTTCTGCATTTTTAGTTTTAGTTGTAATACTTCTAGGGCATTATCTTTTAATTCCGATTGGTTATGTGGCTTAGATACATTAATTAAATTAATAAAGTGATCATTTTTCTTAGGTATTAATTCTATGCCATTTGCACTAATTTTAAATTCAGTTTGTTTTAAAACATCAGTGCCAATAATTACATCAATAGTTGTTTGCGAATTGTCAATAACATAAATATCCGTCATAAATTTATTATCTTCAATATTAATAGTAGATTTAAAAGTTCCAAAGAGTTTAATTTCACTCTTACTGAAAGAAGTTAATTTTATTTTCGTAGCATTTAACGTCGGTCTTCCAAGAATTTGATAAACACTTTCGCGTATTAAAGTAATAGTACTACCCGTATCAATAAGAGCATCAAAATCATATCCATTAATTTTAACAGTTTTACGCATTTCTGATGAGGAATTGATTTCATTAACAACTTCACTAACAACCTCATTAACAATTTCATTTTTAACCTCAGGTTTTTAAATACACACTGAGAGCTTTTATGACCAAATTGGTTACAATTAAAACATTTTAAACCTTTATTTTTATGGTAACATTCATTAGAAGTATGATTAAATAATCCACAATTATAACAATGTATACGTTCATCTCTCTTATTAACATTAGCATCATAAAATTGATCTTTATTATGAAATTTATTATCAGAACACATATTTTTATTAGATGTAGGAAAATCATACTGCTTAAATTTTGTACGCTTGTTTTCATTATCAATACAATAAGAATTATTTTGCATAAAAACCTTTTCATATATCTTTAACTTTTCTTTAAATTCTGAAATACTTTTACATGCATATAATATCAATTTATTATGGTTAGAATCAGGTATACCAGTTATACAATACATAATCAGGCTGTGATCGTCTAAATGAAAGTGGGCTTTTGAAGCAATTTCACGCATGGCCAAAAAATATTCAAATAGAGATTCCGTAGGGCGTAATTTCCGTTTTTGCATTTCCTTGTGGACGTCGTAAGAACAAAATAAATCTTCAAATTCTTCAATTAATGCAGCTTTAAGAGAACTATACGTTAATATGTTATGGAGAGTTTGGATAAAAGTCTTTGCAGGACCTTGAAGCAAACGTTTAACACAAATAATTTTTTGCAAATCAGATATGTGTGGGATAAAAATAAAGTTTTCTTCTACGTCGCGAAAAAAAGCTTTAACGCTTATCATTTCCGTAAACGACCTCATAGTTGAAAAAAGGTCCTTTAACAAAAATACATTCTCTTCGTTCCCTCTTTGGCTTTGATTTCGTTGTGTTTGAGGGGGGGAACAAAAACATCCTGCGGAGAGGACAAGTGATAAATTGGCGGGGTGAGGGGTTGTTTATTCGCGTCGTTCGTAGATTCGAGCGAAAAGGGCGCCGAATCTTCGTCTTCGTCATCCGTCAATTGTTCGGTAAAATTATTTTTCAAAGATGCAAGATCTGATAAATTTTTAAATATATGCTCGCTTAATTCTTTGGCGCTTCCCGCGCAATTCAGTCCTAATATAGTGCAGACGGTAATAAGTTCAGTTTTCGTAAAGTCCTTTAAAATTTTATCCTTTCGTGCTTCAATGTCGTAATTCTGTGGGAAACCCGCGAATTTTTTTAACTCTTTTCTAGAAGATTTACTGTAGGGTTCGTCATTAACAATTTTGTGCAGAAGTTGCACCGTTGAAGCAGGGGCCGTCTTTAATATATTCGCAATAGCAGCAATTTCCTCTAGACAGACCATCGTAAATAAATATCTTCAGAACAATAAAGGAGTAAATTGGAATGGACTCACCGTTGATGATTTCGTCGTTGTGGTTTTCGTTGTCGGTTTCGTCGTTGAAGCGTGCGTGGTCCACCAGTCTTGACTCGTTGTATTTTCTAGGGGTTTTTAATTTTAATTTAATTTGAGGCCGAGCTCCCAAATGTTATGTTGTTACTGGGATGAATTCGTAAACTGGGATTTGCCAGAATAATCTGTTTATTTTTAAGACAAGAATAAATAAAAGGGAGAATAACAATTAATGAATGGAGTGAAACATTTAAACGCGCGTCGTAGCCTAATTGGCTTTCATTATTTTTTAAGAGTTATTACTGCTTTGCTGATGCGCGTCTGCCTCTCTTGCGGTCCAAACGGATTCTGTCTAGTTCTGATGTTCCTTCATCTCTCCTTTCCCCGTCGGGACATTGCCCTCTCTAGGGGGGATGCTAAGGGGCTTGCAATAGTGCCTTCAACTTCACATATATATAGATAATTATTTCCATTTTTTAACTTTTAGACGTATAGTCTTAAAATTGGGTAAGCAGATTCCTTTTGGGGAGTAGAGATTGGCTACAAAATGATTTTTACAGAAATCAACCCCCAAGTAGTAGTGCAGGGAATTTAGGAGCATTATAAATAATTATTTCCATTTTTAAACTATTAGATGTACACATCTTGAAACTTTGTAAGCAGATTCCTTTCATGAAGCAGATATCTGCTACAAAATTCATTTAGTGAAAATCAACCCCCAAGTGGCGTTGCGAGGACTTAAGTACAGTTATAGAAAAATATTCCCGTTTTTGAACTATTACACCTACAGACTTGAAATTTCTTAGGCATGTTCCTTTCATGGAGTACAGTGGCCGCGGTAGCCGAGTGGTATAGGTATCGGACCGTGGCTTGCTTTGTCATGAGTTCGAGCCCAGTACCACTAAAGACCCACCGTGTAGGGCAGCGATGCACGTTAAATCTGTCGAGAGCTGAAACGTCCTCCCGTTGGTGTGGTGTGGTAGTTAGGAGAGGGGGTGCCAGCTCAGGTGTCGTCCACGTCACTTGACCATGGTTCAAAATTACGTGGTCCGTCGCCAAAAGCCCTCGTGTAGCTGAACAGTGCGACATTAATATTCAATCAATCAATTCATGGAGTACAGATCCATTACAAAAGGAGTTTTGTATAAATAAAACCCCAAGGATTTTAAGAGGCATTATAGATAAATATATTCCTGTTTATGAAGTATTAGACCTACAGACTTGAAATTAGGTAAGCATGTTCCTTTCATGGAGTAAAGATCCACTAATAAATAGTTTTACGAAAATCGACAACCAAGGGGTTTGCAAGGGCTTAAAGGTTTGTAATAGATAAAAGAAAATCCTTTATTGGAACTATTGTAAACCTAGACGTGAAATTTAGTTGGCATGTTTCTTTCATGGAGAAGAGATCCGCAAAGAAAGGGTTTTGAATAAATTGACATCCAAGGGAGGTTGCAAGAGCATTTTATGTGTAAAAAAATCCCTTTTATGAATAACTAAACCTATAAACTTGTTTAGATGTTATATATCTTTTGCAGAGTAGAGATCATTTAAGAAGGGAGTTTTCAAAAGTTGGCCCACAAAGGTGTTACGGGGCCGTTATAGATTTTTTTTTAAAAAAAATCCTTTCTTTCAGCTATTAGACCTACAGATTTCAAATTTAGCAAAAATGTTTTTGTTTTTTTTTTGGTTAAGCAGAGATATGCTAAAAAAGCACTTTTTTTCTTGTTTAATATGCAATTCACCTAAATTTAACACTTAAAAATTTTTTTTTTCTTTCAATATCTATTGAAAAAAATAAAACAATTCACTGTGTGAAGTATGAGTATACCAGCTAGCAATGAATAAATGTAATGTTTTTAATTAATTGAGGAATTTCAAATGTAAATTTTTCTGCATTTTTCAAAAAAACCTTTTATATGCTCACTTAATATAATCTTTATTTATAGTTTGATATCTACACCTTCTGGAAAAATGTAAAAATAGTGATATTAGAGCTTGCTACTCCAGATGTTGTTGAGAAAGCCAACGTCTCAACTTTAGTGAAGTCTCCTGTGCAATCAGGATTTTGTTACTTCCACAAAAAAAGGAAAATTCTTTTTGTCAAGTGCCAAGTATTTAAAATTTTATTAATTCAGTTCAAATCAGTTTTAATATTTAAACAAAGTTCGTATAAAATTGTAATCAAGGCCTTTGGATTCTGTTTATCTCCAACATTAAAAAAGACACAAAAAATTTTAAATGATTTTTTAACAATTATATTTTTCCCCTGAAATTGTAATTATCAAGCAATTATGTATGCAATATTTAACTTTTAACCTAGTGTGAGCATTATTTTAAAATATTAAGTTGATTATTAATTAAAATATTAAGTGCAAATTGCAATACAATTTGGTATTTTATTCATTAATTTTAAAAATAAGTTAAACAGGAGATGCTGCTCATCTCATGTTAAATATTTTGAGGAATTTTAATAATTAATAATTTTAATTTATTTATACAAAACAGCATATATGCTTTAATATTTGCCCATAAATATTCAAAATTTTTATGCTTATGTTTTCAAACAGAAAAAAAAATTAGTAGTTTAAAATGATACAAATAACTAGGTCAGGGTGGCCAACCTGCAGCTCCCATGGCACAGTGGAGTTGTAATAGTAGCATGCAAAGACTTACTGAAGATTAAAAAAATTTGAAAAGATAATAAATAACCATTTTTTACAATTTTATTGAAGTGGAGTTGTTTCAGACAAAAGATCTCAAATTCAGGATTACAATATGTTTGTGAATAAATGTTTTCTGCTATGAACATAAAATAAATATCACTCAAAAATTAGCTGATGTGCACCTATAATAACCTAATTTTGTAGACATCTGTAAGAACTAATCCTAATATAGATAACTGGGTAAAAAAGCAGTAACTCAAAAGCCACATTAAAAAAAAATACTGTGAAGTTAATAATCATTTTGAATTAAATGGTTCAAGTCACTTGTTTTTTTATTGAACACATATAAAAAGTTTATTAAATTAAAAATCCAAGTTTGTTCTTTCGTCTTATTTATTATATTATTTTTAAACTTCAACTTGTATTAAAAAATATGTTAGTTGTGTAAAAATCCCACAATAAGCTTGTAAGTAAAGTGTTTCACTTTTCCACATTTGTTTATTGGAAGAGTTGGAAGTGGCACATTTAGTTATTTTTCATCAAATAGTGGCACTCTTCCCAAAAAGGTTGGCCACCCCTGAACTATATAATTAAGGTGGAATAAATGTATATTTATTAAATGCTCTTTTGGAAATATTAGAAGCTGAATTCAATTGTTGTGCAATGTATTTGTCTAATTATATGTGTCACAATTTTTAAAGTTAGCAAATGCAATAAAAATATTCCTTTCAGGACAACTGGTGTGGAATCCTTTCTGTTAAAATTCCCAAAAGAGGCAAAATCTCAGCACAAGACTTCTACAATGGATTTATATCGAAAGAAGAATCAAATAAATGTTATTTTCATGCAAATAATAAAAATGTTGAAAGTTACAAGAGTATTTTACTTAAATATTACTTATACTTTATTTTTATTACAAAATCATATAAAAATTTTATTTGCTAACCTGAAGAAGACTTGGGAGTCTTAATCTTAAAAATAACTTTTTGGAATTATGTCAAAATTTTGAACATAAGATTCCTAATGCCAATTATAAAAACCTGTAACCCCTGTAAAATATAAATACGATTCTTAAGATACATAGATTTTGTAAAAAATGTATTAAGATAATATTTTTTATCATAATTTTTCAGCAAGTAGCTAACAAATGTTTGATTTTTTTTATTAATAAAATTACATTAATATATCAAACAGCACTAAAAAAATATGGTTTTTTTTTTTTGTATGATTATGTACGCTTTAGAAAACAATATCTGTCAAACTCTTTTTAGTAAAAAAATTTTTTTCACCACTAATGATACTTAAATTTTTGAAAAGAAATTTTTAAATACATCATTCAATATATGTAATTCAGTGCTACAATAAATAGGCATAAACTTTTGTGCAATTCTAAATTTTAACATACTATCTTAGATTTTTTTTGAAAAAGAAAGAAAAGCATAAAATAATTGTTTAGGAATACATATTAGTTTTTGTCTCATTACTTTTTTTTTTGAAATTGTATACAAAAGTAATTTATAAACAAATGAAAAACTTAGTTCCTTAAGGATAGGTTTACTGTATATACATAGGTCATTTGCATTTTATGGCAACGATTTTGTAATTTATCTTCTCGTTTGCATTTGGAAATTTCAGAATAATCACCTACTAATCTTTTCTTTCGATTGGAATGTAAAATAAAAGAATTTATTATGAAAATGGCTCCTAAAGTTGATAGATGACTCGAAGGTTACGTAACTCCACTTTAAGGGAAGAAATATTCATATCAACAAATTATAAAGTGGTGTGCCGCACATACGGTATAGTGGTTAGTGACGCTGACTGCGGTGCCGTAGGACCCTGGTTCGAATCCCGGAGAAGGCATGGATGTTTGTACACGCATAGTGTCTTCGCAGCATGGGGCTACTCAAAATAGCCGTCGAGCCACAAGTCCTCTCGTGGGGTTGGTCGGAAGGGGAAGAGAAATGGGAGTGCCCTGACCACCCCCAGGTTGTTCTTCCTCAAAATTGGGATGGAACCGAGCAAATTCGTTCTGTCGCCTGCATGGTGCTCAAAGCTAAGACTAATGACAGTCGTAAAAATCTAGCCCTTAGCCGCGATGAATATCTTGATTTGATGTTACTGTCCATCAGGTGGCATAAGTAACACCACAACAACATAAAGTGATGTAAAAATCTCGGTTATTGCATTTTGAAAAAGGTATTTATAATATACTAAATTTGAAAGGGGAAAAAAACGTTTAACTGAAAGTAAAAATGAAAATATGACCTTCAAACCTCATCCAACGATTGTCGAATGCAGGCAAGTCTCCGATATTAAGGCTGTCTTCGGTAAAAGTACGAGAGCTCTAACTAAACGTGAAGCACATTTCCAGACAGAAAAATGACCCAATTTCGATGGAAATTTGCAATATTATAACTCGTACCTCTGTTAACAATTGAGTGTTTTTAAAAATTTCAAAATATTCCCTGGATACTTTATTTGTTTGTTTTGTTTTAATACATGAAAGCAAAGCCCATTTAACATTACGATATAGGATAAAAAATGCGAAACACATTTTATACCAGAAAAAAATGAATCGACTCCTTTAAAAAGGGGGAGTATGAGAAAAAAAAACGCTGCTCTCTAAAGGACAGTGAAGCCAGAATATTATATTAATTTTTCATTTCTTTTATATCTGAAAAAATCTTCCAAATTCGGGTCCTATTCTTTAACATTAACCAAAAAGAAAATCCGCCGATTCCAAAGATTCATTACATCGAAACTAGAAACGTCTCCCGGCACTGTTAAGTAAAATCATTCATAAAGATTTAAATTTTAAAAAAACATCTTTAACCCTAAAGTTCATCTGCTTTTGCCAGAGCACATTTCTAAAAGAAAAGCAAATTCTATTAAATTATATGAAAACACCTAGCTGCTGAAAAATGGAAAGTTGTGGTAACATTCGATGAGGCATGGGTATATTTAAGAGACTGTAATAAAAGAAGATCAATTTTCTGTTGCTGAACTAACGGGAATAACCGTACAAAATGGCATTGTTAGTGTACTCAAAAGTTCCCAAATCCTCATGATAGTTGCAAGATTTTGTTACACGCAAAAGAAATAATAAATTAGGTTCATTTCGAGCATTAAGTTAGGGTCAGTGAGTCAAAGTTTTGCAACTACGAAGTATATCGGATTTACTCGCAACTCTTTTCATCATTACTAAGGATTTAAATAAAGAATGTAAATGTGCAGATATTTTTTCTAAAAGAGCAAGGTTTTTTAATTCAAACAAATACGAACATACAGAGTCTGTTCTCAAAGTAATGACTCGTTTTTTCCTGAGCGGAAGAGATGGTGTGCACGTGCACAATCGGTGGAGGGGGATATCAGGAATGCTGGGAAAAATCGGCTTTTAGTCCAGTCATATTAGTCAAAAATAAGGTTCAACTACGGAATGAGAGATAATAAGCTGGAAACTCGCGTATAGACTTTTATTTTAGCACTCTAAATGTTGTCTCAAAAGTCTCGTAAAATCTTGTGTTCGCGTCTTAAGATATTTTAGGTCAAAAAATCGGTTTTTTGCAAATATCTCGTTTTTTATGTGGCTTAATGCTACTTACATTTAAAGAAATATCGTAGAGAATAAAATTTTCTATAACTTTTGTTTGAAACATTTTTTTATACATCAAACCATTTTTGAGATAGAGGGCGTTCTACAGCATAATACAAGGTCAACCGTTAGTCACATGGTATAATACGCCGTATAAAGTCTATAAACCTTAAAAATATACATAGTTAAAAACATTTGGCATTTTTTGTTAATTATTATATTACATTTAGTAATAGTTTTCATTAATCAAATATATTTTTAATAACCCTTATCTGTTCGTGTAATTAAAAAATAGTTAACTGAAATTATAGACTTTAATTATAATTTAATATATGCTAATTACATTTTAAGTGAAAAAAAATGATATACAATTTCTTTAAAATGTATATGCCTTTCAATTTGTTCCTTTCTGTTCAGATTATACCTAGACCTCCGGACCCCTATTATACGAACGTTCTATTTACTACTAGTTGAAAGACAATTGTTTAGCTGTACAGTAAAAACCGATTATCTTTTCAACAAACCAGTTGCTACTAGCCACGTTTATTCTTTAGTTTTAAATTGTATTTTGGCAACGACGGACGTAAAATTTTGAGAGTTATAGCTGATTTGTGTTTTATATGTAATGAATCAGTATCACAAGGTGATCCTAATAATGTAGTGCGTGGTTTAAAAACTTTGAAAGTAGCCAGTATCGAACGAAATGATGGTCACACTGATTTTTTAAATTCTTCAACCCCCGAGAATGTACATACCGAGCGCCAACATCGAAATGACTCATTAAAAACAGCGAACATTTATCAACACCTAGTGTACTTCGTAAAAGAAGAAGAGTGAAGTGTTTTATTTCAAAAAGCTCTGTTTATTTTGTGGTCAAGTAGCTGATGAAGCATCAAAGACTAAGAAGAGAGAAAGAGAAGTACAGGTGCAAGATCAGTAAAGTGAGTACTCCTGAATTTAAATACAATGTTTTTAAAAAAAGCAGAACTTGGTTATTATTCTATAGGAGAATTATATATATAGTGAAAGATCGTATACTTTGTGGGTATGATTTGATTGCTTCTGAAGCAAAGTATCATACTTTCTACTACGCTAATTTCTTAAATCGACTACCATCTGCTGAAAAGAAGCATCGCCAAGATAATAAAGTATCAGAAGCTATGGCAGAGAGTTTTAATTACATCGAAAATCACGACGATTTGCAATTTACATTGAAAAAGCTCAGAGATGTCCTGACGGGGTATGTACCAAACGATAAAACTATAATTACGAGGCTTCAGCAAAAGTATTTGACAGATGTAATAATTACGACAAAAGTAAAATCATTACAATCATACTTTTTCGGGATACACAAGCTAATATATTATCAAAAGCATGGTATGATAATAAAAAAGAGATCCCGAAGAAGAACGGTAGCGAATTGTAAAAGCTGCAGCAGAAGACACTCGGTTATCTGTCGTTGAAACCAAGTCTTATCCACCTCCAAGTAAAATATTAATCAAAGAAAATCAAGAAATACCAAAAAATGCTTAAAGCATTTCTCACAGGAAGTCATAATAAAAAACAGAAAAGGAAAAACAGCTAATTCAAAAACAAAATGCACGTCAATAAGTCATGCAATAATGGCTGCATTACGAGAACGATAATTTTCTGCACAGCTACTATTAAGTCTTTCTGTATTTCTTCATAGAATATATGGATCTGAAAGACTAATAGATGTGCTATATAGCTTGGGATTTGCAGCTTTGTATGGTAATACAGTACAGTTCGAAATTTCAACAGCTTACCATCCACAGCCTCGTATTTTATTGGAATCAGGCAAGCTAGTACAATATGTTGGAGACAATGCCAATATAAATAAATGTCCATACTCTTGATGGTAATAATACTCTCCATGAAATGGGAATGATTAAGATTGCTACTCCAAAAGATATATATTGACCATATACAAAAATGTACAACCAAACCAAGTGCAAAAGAGTTAGCAGCAATATCACACATGTCTCTTTTAGCATATGAAAAACCAATTATACCTGGATACAACAAAATTCAAGTCAAAAATCTACATGATGATCAAGCATTAACAGAAAAGAATTTTAACGGAGTTGATTTTTTGTGGTTATACGGAAAGTGGAAGAATATTTCATCGTTGTCTGGGTGGAATGGCTTTCTCGAATAGCTCACTAAAAATAATAAGGATTTTTCTCCTCAGACTATGTTTCTTTCTTTTATTGATCATCCTGCCAGTAACGTAGACACAATTTATACTACTTTGCTTACATGGTAAAAAAAACGTGTTTAATTACTTTTGATCAAGCTCTCTACTCTGAAGTTACTACTCTAAAAGGAAATGAGTATCTGTTGATATCATGACAAAAACAGGTCAGAGATGATGCAGATGTTCTCATCGTAGAAACAGCTATTGAAGAATCGGAACATCTCAAGACTGCCGTCATAGTAGAAGATATTGATTTGCTCGTCATTTTAATTGAACATACTCAATTACATCAAGAAGTGTTCTTTAAAAAAGTTGGCAAAGGTGATGTTAAAACTCTCAAATATACTCTTCCAAAAGTTTTGATAAGTATCCGCGCATTGTAGAAAGCACATTTTATTTCTGCACGCATTTAGTGACTGTGACACAACATTTGCAATTTTTTTAAAAAAAGGAGGAAAAAATCTTCATTAGAATATTAGAGAATCTTCCGAATTTGGATCAACAAGCTCAAGTATTCCAAGAAGAAAACTGTCCTGTACAAACATATTGCATGAAAAATGGAGTACGAGTCTTGTTGGCGATATACAATGCTCCACAATCCAAACAGTATTGATAATTTTCGTTACACTCAATTCAACAACGCTCAATAAGCCCGTGCAGTTATCCAATATTCCACCAACAAAGGCAGCGGTTTATCAACACATCAGCCGTGTATATTATCAAGTTCAAACTTGGTTAGGGAATCATTTGGAACCCCAGGAAGGGGGTTGGATTCTGCGGAATGAATTCTTGGAACCGATTATGACAATATTACCGCCTACTCCAAATGAATTTTTCAAAACAATATATTACAATTGCAAAAATGCGTTGTGGATGTAAGAAATCGGGGTGTAATGTTCTTCAGCTTGTGGCCAGTAGAATGGGCAAGCTTTTTTCAATGCTTCACGATATGAGAGCGATCTCGATGAAGATTGTACTTTTGATCCCGAAATCCTTCAAGATTTTGAGACAAATATACTTGATGACGAAAATAATGAGAATGAATTGGAAATTTTTGAGTGACTGGAAGACCATGAAAAAGAAGAAGAAAAAAATTAACCTTCATGGTCTTATTATAAAATTTGTTGTAAAACCTCTTCACATCCGAATTTCAATTGTAATAATAGTATAAAAAGATATTTCTAAACAGAAATATAATTAAAAATTACTTACTTTATTTTTTTCTACTTTAAATGTAATTAGTATGTATAACAATAGAATATAATTAAAAAAAATACTCTGAGCATATCTGTCAACAACTTTTGAACTACGTGAACAGAGAAGTTCAAAGGTTAGTAATAAAGAAAATATATACTTGATTAATGAAATCTATTACTAAATCTAATATAATAATTAATAAAAAATGCAAAATGTTTTTAACTATGTATATTTTTAAGGCTTATAGACTTTATACGGCGTATTATACCATTTGGCCTTGCATTATGCTGTAGATAGCTAAGCGCTGCGCGTTCAACGCCCTCTATCTCAAAAATGGTTTGTCTCATAAAAAATGTTTCAAACAAAAGTTATAGAAAATTTTATTCTCTACAATATTTATAATAAATGTAGACAACATAAAGCCATAAGAAACGAGATATTTGCAAAAAACCGATTTTTTGACCTCAAATATTTTAAGACGCGGACACGAGATTTTATGAGACTTTTGAGACAACATTTAGAGTGCCAAATAAAGGCCTATACGAATTTTAAGCTTATTATTTCTCATTCCGCAGTGAAACCCTAATAAGACTGGACCATTTCGGCCGTTGAAGAGAGCAGGCCAGTTGTACTGCGAACCCCTGTCGAAACGCCTCGTCACGGAGAATCATGGAGCGTTTTCTGGAGCAGCAATACACCATCAAATTTTGTGTAAAGCTTGGTAAAACGGGTGAAGAGACTCACGACATGATTAAAGAGGCCTACGCGGTGATCCTGCCATGGGTAGATCGGGTGTCTTTGAGTGGCACTAGCTGTTCCGAGAAGGTAGAGAAAGAGTTGAAGACGACGATCACTCTTCGACCAGCAAGACTAACCAAAACGTCTCGCGAGTGAAAAATTTACTGAACAGTGATCGTAGGATGAGTATCAGAATGATTGCTGATGAAGTGAGCATTCCTCAAACCCAAGTGTTTGAGATCGTGACAAAAACCTTGGCCATGAGGAAAGTGTGCGCGAAGTTTGTGTATCTTGCCCAGCACAATGTGGCAACGCTGCCTCATCCCCCTACAGACTTTTTTCTGTTCCCAAGAATAAAATCGACGCTCAAGGGGAAGCATCACGATCGGTAGCTCGACAGACCGTGACGAGTGAGCTAAACAGCATTCCAGTCCAGGCGTTACTGGAGGCGTAAGAAAATCGGAAAACTCGTTGGCAGCAGTGTATAGATGCGGAAGGGTTCTACTTTGAAAAATTCTAATTGTTTGTACTGTAATAATGTATCCAGTCTCTTTCCCCTAATTGCTAAGACAGGACGCCGACAAACGTGGAAAAATTCCATTCGTTTTCTTTCCTAATTGTTGGGAAAAGGTTTCGCAAATGGGTGGTCACACAGAAATTCTGACCATTTTTCCCATGCCAGTTCGAAAGTTAAAAGAGACACCGGTATAATGTGCTTTTCGGGTTCTCATGGATCTGGGGTGACTGCGTGTCTACAGGACCGGACTCAGACTATGAGCCCAGACAGACTCCCGCTATAAGCGGCCGACGGACAAGACATCAAAGAGGGATAGGTGGTGAGTGACCGTGGGAAACGAGATGTTTAAAAAGAGAGAGCAAGGATCAGATTTTAAGTAGAGAGAATCCGATAAGAGGTCTCTCTTAGCGATAGACTTGCGAGTCAGCGATACCCGAGTCTGCGAATTAAAGTGATTTCGAACCGAGGTTTTGAATCAGTAACCGCACGGCGGAGATAGAGCCAGCGAGCTCGCCCAAACTCGGTGTGTAATTACCGAGATCAAACGGAGAACTGTGGACCCTAAGGCATATGCATAGGACTTTTCACTAAAGGATCATTTTATTTCCCTATTTAATACGGGCGATATAAAACCTTGCAGTGAAAGAGAAACTTTATCTGAGGACTCATTTGCAATTAGATTGTAATGAAACAATTTTTTGATGAATTTTCATACTGTAAAATAAATAGTTATTCCAGAGCTGTTTGAAGTCATTACAGTACTATTGTCATGAATAATTTTTTTAAAAAAATGAGTCCTCTCTCTACTTTCAGAACACACCTTGTATGTATAAGAACATTGAGTGTACTTTTTTAATTAATTAAGATAGTAATGAATTTTTTGTGTTGCATTAGCTATAAAAATTGATTTCAATTAAATCCACCAAACTGCACTCTTATGCATTTCAGATGATCTACACTGCATTTTCAAATCATTCACATTTGTAGTATTTTTCAGAATTACTTGGAATTTTGAACTAGATAACATTTATTACATAATTAGGTAAAACAAAGAGCATGCCAATTTTAACTTTTAACAAAATCACTAATGTCCTTCAGTTACAATTATAAAACCATTTAATTCAATTAAAGAATGCTTTTATGTTGAAGGTAACCAATCTCTTTTTTATTTCATATTAGTTTAATCAAAAATATCCATATCAAAAATATCCATATCCAAAATATCCGAGAGGATACAGAGTATCTTTTAGATTTAGGTGTAAACGGGATGGGGCAGTCAAACCGTACTCTGCCTGTTGTTTGGTTAGGAAGAGTGAACCGATACCCGTACCCGCGTATCAAATGTATAAAGTATAGGAATTTGAACCAGGTGACGCGAGCCGAGATTTATCTTTTGTTAAAAAGGGAAAGTTTGGTAGAAAAGATCAACGCGGCAACGTGCGTCACTGTACTGGATTTGTGGAAGCGGTATTTTCATCGTTCTCTAATGATGAATTATCCGAAGCACACCACATGCGTTATGACAGTTTTGGCATGTACATTATTAAAAAATCGAGGTTTAAGTTTCTTTGTGCTTATGATGGATGTAATTTAACGACTCTGATTTTGTGGTTGTTAGAGCAGATTGATGTATCGCGAATGGTCGACACAGACATTCTGATACAAATTTGGAAAAACCGTGTAAAGAAAATAGACTTTGTGTTAAAATGGTTGAGTAGGGTTGGGTTGGAAGTCGGACCGACCAAAGGTAAATTAGAGTCATGGGCAAGTTTGTTCCGTGTAGACATAATGTAGCTTTAGGAAATTCATTGCATGAGCTACTGAGGCTTGTTAATTATATTCCCAATTAAAGTGTTTCCTCAATAACTAACGTAATGGAAGACAATACCATGAATTGTGAATAACCTGTTATGATGGTTGTGATAATGCTTGCTGATAACCATAATTTAATTAAATTTAAAAAGTCTTAGTTTAAACTTAATTTAAAAATTTGGTTTTTAATATTTTTTTGCAAAGCTTGGAATTTATAAATGTTTATTTAATATCGTTGGAATAAGTAGATGGGAATGAGTAATTCTTAGGACAGTGTACGCTCACAGATGTTTAACACAATTGAATGAGCGATTGATGTGTTAGAATTATAGAAATATTATAATTTGAGTTAATTTCTTTAAAACCCTAAATTTTGAAGTGTGATGTAACTGTATGAAATGGAAAAAATGGTCCAAGTTTCGGAATTTAAGTTTTTTTTTTGTAAAGTGTAAGTTTTATAGAATTTTGGATTTATTTGTTTATTTTACTTGTGATTGTATGTGTTTCTTGGATTGCTGTCCTGATCGGTCTCATTGATAAGACAACCTTTCGGTGAGAAATGTTACGAACTGAACCAAACTGAGGCCAGAGCAGTCCAGTGAAATGGACCTTTTCTGGGGGAAGGAGTTGTGACATCGTCGATTGTTGTGAATCCCCATTTTTCGATTCACGATAAGTGTTATGGTTTCACCAGCTGTTCAAGGACAAGTGCGACCCCATCGATTGTCCCTGAATTTTTATGATCCACCAGCTGTGGAATGACCAGTGCACGTGGCCATGGGGCCATTGTTTATTGTCTGAACTCAGGGAGTGAAGACAGACAGACGGGTCGCCATAATGGTAAAGTAGAGCCGGCGCCCCATTGACAATAGGCGAAGCCTATCTTAAAATAATCATGTCGTCTTTTCTGGTGTTGGGTGACGGGGATACTAGAAACAGGTGGCGTGATGGACAAGTGTGTCCAGATGTTGGACAAGGAACTATGGCGCCTTGGGCCAGACGGCTCGGGTGTGTTTTGGCGTGTTATGCGCAAATAGGATGAGGGAGGTCAAGAGAGACTTTTGTGACCTGCCAATAAGAAGGAACGAGGGGCGTGTTGTGAACACACCCCTGGTGTTTAAAAAGGGTTCTTTTTCAGGAGAGAGGGAGAACGGAGAAGAGACGAGAGGAGAAGACAGGAGAGACGGAGAAAGAAAAGGACTGAGTCCGAGATTGGAGTGAAAAAGACGAGGAACGCCGGTGGCGTTGAGAATGGAATATGAACTGACTACACCGGCTTGGCATATAGACTGAATAATATTACTTCATTAAGAATTGTTTATCAAATAAACAAGGTTTTATTTCTATATGAAGCTGTAAAGAATTATTTACTGATGGATAGCTATACACGACGTTGCACTATTAAAGCTCATTTTTTATTACTATTACATATTTAAAAATATAAATATCTGTGCAAAGAAAAAAAAACCCTTTTTCGAAAGCACTTTCCTAATGCCACATCAAAGATTAAATAAAATGAAAAACATCCACATTGTATAAATATAATAAAAATAAATAAAAAACACACAATACTATTGAATCTTTTTTTGATTCTGAAAATTGGAGGTAATTTAAATTTTAAAATACACATTTGAAATAACCAGTTTCTGAAAAAATTTAAAAAACAATTTTTGATAAATCAAATTTTTGAAAGTTTTTAATCTTACAAACTAAGATGAAAACGATCTGAGCTATTGACATGTTATTGTTTGATTTTCTATTGTGTATTGTCAAGATATTGTTCATTATTTATATTGAAAAATGATTATCGAAATCAATAGAAACTAAGTACATAATTAAGTCTTAAGACATTAAGATAATTGACTGTCAATCATGACTATGTCATTAGCCATGTCAAAGGAGGTCGAAATCAATGACATTCTCAAAGACATTGCAGTATTCCAAACTGAAAAGATACCTGCTCTCCCAAACTGTGTGTGAGAAGGGAGTGGCAGAAGAAAGGGTCATCATGGAGTGGAGACGCCGTTTGAGAAAACGAGTTGAGAGAGAAGACAAGGAAATTCTCAAACATGCATCAACAAAAGAAAAGGGTAATTTACACTATTAAAATTCGTAGGTAAACAAATGTATCTATGTATGATGCCCAATTTTCTCACGAACCACACGACGCAGAAACTCGCCGAAGGTACCAAAATTTCGGGAATGATCCGAGGAATCCGTATTGAACATTTGTATTCTGATATTCCAATTAGTTAAAAAGATATTAATTAAAAACCTTAAAACGCATAATTAGTACCATTTCTCACCTCCAGGGGAAAATTCCGAACTTTTTTTTTCCAGGCGTTTTTAAAATGCGATCTAATTTTTTCATGAAACTCACACAAAAAATAATTAGAATCATAAAGATAATTTATTTCGCCACGATATGTTATAATTTATTTCACAAAATAATTATATTTTGTATTTTTTAAAAATGAGTCGAAATCGGTCCCTTTTTTGAATAGGAATTCTAAGTTGTTCCGCTTGAACTTTCTTTCGTTATGAACGTTAATGAAAAAAAAAATTTACACTAGAAAAGTTCATGCTTTTCTCTTTTAGAATCAGTCATTTAAAAAATTTAATATCAAAAACTGGGGTTTTTTTTACGATTTTTCAAAAAATACTCAAAATTTTATTTAAATACTTAATAACTTTTTTATTTTTAAAAATAATCTCACGAAACTTTTTTCCGTGTGTAGAACAATATTATACGTAATCTGTACAAAGATTGATAAAATATCTTAAAAATTACGGTTTAAAAAAATGTGTTTTACTTTTTTGCGAGAAATATGTAAACATTACTTTTTTAAAAGTTTTTTGCTTAAAAATTACCGTTGTTTGCAATCGATATATGAAGTTTGAAAGCATTAACTTAAAAATGAAACCCGAAAACAAATTAAAACTTAAAAAAAAAGAATCAATTTTACAATAGATCTGAGTTTGGCGCAAGAAAACTCTTTTTCTACTCAGCCCTCTACGTTTGATGAAAGGTTACACTAGAAAAGAAGGTGCGCCTATAAATATTGAAAGTTACCAGATTTGGCGAAATTGAATATCAAAAACATTTTTTTTTTGCAATTTTTCAAAAAATGCTTTTGTTTTTTCTCCTTTTTGCGAGAAATATTTAAGTACCATTTTTGTTGCATTTTTTGAAGGTTAAAATTAAAATAAAATATCAAAATGTTTTTATCAGATCGGTTTCTTTTTAATGTTTTTTTCAGTACATGTATATAAATATATATATCTAGGCTTTTCCCCATGCTGTTTTTTTTCTAACTTATATATATTTATATGTTTAATCAAACATTCAAACAGTCAGAAAAAAGCAATTGTTTCAATAGCTATCTGTAAATTTTTCTTTTATTTATTACTTATAGAAATTTGAATTTTATAAATATATATATGTTTTTTTAAAGGATTATTTCTATTATTTCATTACTAAAGGAATTCTTTGTTAATTAAAAAGTACATCGTCTATTATTTTGCATCAAAATACATTTTAGAGACATTTTTAAGCTAACTATATGTAACGATTGATTGATTGATTCATGCAAATCTGAAATCTATTTTATTATTTTAGATTCTTAGAAATTAACTATTTGAAAAAATGATGAACGTTTTTTGTTTTCCTCTTAGCATCAGAATCGTTTTCTATTTATTGCTTCACATTAATAATTTTTTAATTCTAACGCAATATTTTTTTTATAAGTCATACATCGAAATTTGAAGCTATATCTTATCTGTGAGAAGGAGGAGAAGATAAAACAATAATTTTACACACTAAAAAAACCGTGTTCGGGCTAGAGAGAGGGGAAAGAAACCTGTCTTAAATAAAAAAAATAAGTGGAATAGAACAAATGTCGAAAAAGGGAAATTTTTTGACATAATTTTAGAAATCACTCACATTGTGCGTGTACAAACGCACACACAGAAATGCTGGTGTCATGAGGAAAAGAGAAAGCCCGATCAACGCCGGACTAAGCGGTGGAGGGGGGAGTGGAAGTCATTTGAAAATGAGTATTAGAAGTGCTGATTTTGTGAAAGGGAAAATTTATAAAAGTAGAGATAGCCTGTGCAACGCTGGGCCATGCAGCTAGTAAAGAAAATAAAAAAATGTATTGTAAAATTGAGAAACAAAAAAAGGTAAGTTAATACCTTTAAAATGAGCAGCAAGGTAGCTTGAAGTACTTTCAAAAAAGTGCAAAGTATTTAAATACCTTTTTTAGAATGAATATAAATAAGGTAACTGTTAAGAGTACCTTTAAATGTATTTGTTTAAAAAAAACAAGGTATGTTAAAATACCTTTCAAACTGTTCAAAAATTTAAATTATGATGAAATAATTTAAAATTTACAGCGAAAAATTTGAAAAGGGGTCCGAAAAGCCATCAAGATATTACAAAAAATTTGCTGTTGTCTCTTCATTCCAACCGCTTCCCTTCTCCTGATTTGTGTTTGAGTACTCTGTTGCCTTTTCCACCTCCAATCGTTCTCTCAAGCAATATTTTTTTTGTCCTCTCTTCACCCCGGAAGAAATCCTCTTCTGCAAATTCCTTCTCAAAGAAATATGGAAGAGTAAATATTTGTCCAGCCGGAACTTTACAATGCCTTTGACAGTGATTAGTTCTCCTCTTACAGTCAGATCTCCAGACCTCATCCCTATAGAGCAGGGGTACTCAACCTTTAATTTTTGCTGGGCCACATACATGTCAGCTATTTCAAGTGGGCTGCATACATATGCTAGTTATTTCCCACGGACTGCAGCATGAGGATGAATGGGGAGGGGGGGAGATGCTTTAAGACCAAAATACATTTGAAATTTAAAATGTGGATAATTGATCAAAATATTATAATTCCTGTTTTGCTTTTTTAATTATTATTTTTTGGATATTTTTTATTTTTGTCACTAACACTAAATTACAAGCATTTAAGAAACACTCCTTTACAATTTCTGCATCGGTAAATAATGTTTCATATGAATACCAATAATATAACAAACTTCATAGGATGTCTTTGTTACCGCTGTGATATTTCCACTGACAAAACATTTTGTTGCTGTTGCAAAGATTATTCAAGAAAGCCTATTTATCACTTCTTGAAAGAATTCTTCGAGGAATTGAATTGAATGATTCCTGTTTAAGGGTATTTTTTTAAATACAGCACTTCCGTAACAAATCAAACAATTACTGATCCATGTTTGTTTTTCACTACAAAATAGTCAACCACTTAATCATCTTGAAACAATATATTTTCTTCGAATATTTTTGGCTTGCAAGATATGAAAGAGTTAAAAATTAGTTCCACCCATAAAATTGTTGCTAACTGTTCCAAATAGTAAAGGAATATCAATTTGTACCTGTACAACACTGACAGCAAAATTGATATATTTGATTTTTTGACAAAGAATTTCACACCAAATTCTTAATACAATGTTCTTAAATAAGTAAATTTCTCAGAGCAATGGGCAATGACAGGGCCACTTAAAAAGGCTCAGTGGGCAGTAGGTTGAGTATCGCTGCTATAGAGCATGCCTAGGATGCTCTGGGGAGGGCAATTAAAACATCCAACCCCCCTCGAAGAACCATTCAAGGCTTGAAAACTGAGTTGCTTAATGAGTGGTATTATTTGCCCCAGGAGAAATCATAAATTCCCTTATTTCCATTATAAGATCACAGTACAAGGCCTGTAAGAGTGAACCATACCTCCTATTAATCATTTTTTTGTTCTATTCTGCAACAGTTGTTTCATACCTTCTGACTCTGTTACACTATCATATGTGTATATTAAAATTGTTGAATGGTTATTTATTTATTTGCATTATACCAACTCTATGTTCATAACAAATTTCATTAAAATCTGTCCAGTAGTTTTACAGATAATCAACAAAATCTGAAAATTCCCTTAATTTCGAACACCAGCATATTTTACTGGAAAAAAGAACTGAAATAGTTATGGAATGCAAGTCCACTAAAATTTTTATGCATAACAATGATACAATTTCTTACTAAAAAAATTATAAATTTAGAGAATAAAAATGAGATTAATAAGAAAATACAATTATAAAACAATAAATAAATTAAAAGCGAGAACAAAAAAATATAAAATGAAGTTTTATAAATATGACAATATACATATTCTATTTAAAACATTTTTCACTCACTGTCGCTAACAACTATCATGTGTACTTTCCGTTTTTGAGCAAGCTTACTTTTATGAGGAAATACATCATAATCATCAAATTTCAAGTCATCTTTTACAGTTTTATCTTCATCAGATTCATCACAGATGTTTATTTCTTCGTGTGGTGTTTTTTCATCTAGTTTTAACTTTTTTTTAGGTTTCCTTTCAAGTGAATCATCGTCTGATAAAATTATTTCATTTTTGGGGGACTCTTTAGAAGGCAAAACAGTTTTCTTTGAAGAGGATTTGAATTCCTGTTTTGAAGTTATACCATTCTTTGTATGCTTTTTCAGTTCTTTACTTTTCACAATTTCTTTTGTACTCTTATCTGAAACTGATGATTTTTTCATTTTTGGTGATGATGATGATGAAGAAGATGAAGCATGAGACGACTTTTTAGGAGATGAAACTAATTCTTTAGTTTCTGATGATGATATAGAATTAGTATTTTTTGAAGATTCTTTTACTTTTGTTGATGAGACTTTCATACTAGGTGATTTAACGGGTTTATCAGATGCTGCTGTTCCATTACTGCTAACATCATTTTTAACTCTTATTAAAGACATAGGAAACAGAAGCTCTAGGTCAGAAGGTAACAGCCTGATCCCTGAAAATAAATGGAGAATAAATATTTTTAGTTGGTCACTTTTCCTCTCATAATAAAAAGCATTTGTGATTTAAACTAATTTCACATAGAAATAACACTAAAAATCATTTTAAAATTATTAAGATGATTTTGACAATTTTAATACATTATGAACACAGCATGCTTACCAAATGACTATAATATTTTTGATACATTTATTTATGCACACATCACATGTTGCATTAAGAATGAAAACACACACAATGCACCATTTATTCAAAACTGAGTTGAAAAGCATTTTACACCACATTCAATACTTTAAAGTACTCAGGAGGGTAGGGGAGGAAGGAAAATGTGATATAGAAATTAATTATAGTATTTAAAACTTATAGCATTATAGCATGTACCATTTCAAATGACAAAGAAAAAGCAAAACCTAGACAATTTTTTCTGGAAATATTTTTTTTTTGATAAAACTTTCTGTGGGAGAGAAAAAAAAGTGATACACAAAAAAAGTATGATAAACAGAAGGAAGATAGAGAGAAATGTTAATATAACTTTTGAGTAGTTTAAGACTGTAACACGCAATTTTAATATTGTTTTAAAAAGTCACAAAATTCATTAATTAAAAATTACTCTACACTATTAAAATTCGAAGATAAACAAACGAATCTATCTATCTATGCGACTAGGTGTATCTCTCTTCTCACGAACCGCACAACGCAGAAATTTGCTGGAGTTTCCAAAAAAAAAGAATGATCTGAGGAATCCGTTTTGACCATTTATGTTCCGATATTGCAACTAGTTAAAAAGATGATATGAATTAAAAACCTTAAAACGCATAATTATTTTATCCCTGTAGGCATTTTTTAATGCCGAGCAGCAAAGTTTCAATTTTTCGATTTTTTTGTATCCCCGACGTTTTTAAAACAAGATCTAAATATTTTTATGAGACTCAGACAAAAAATAACTACAGAACTAGAAAGATCATTTACTTCGCCACGATACGGTATAATTTATTTTACAAAATAATGATATTTTCTATTCTTTACGATTTTTTCTAAAATGAGTCAAAATCGATACGTTTTTATGAAAATGATTTCTAAATCGTTCCTTTACATTTTCTTTCGCGCTAATGAAATGATATTTTACACTAAAAAAGTTCATGCTTTTCTCTTTTAGAATCAGTCATTTAAAAAATAAAATGTCAAAAACTTTTTTCTTTTACGATTTTTCAAAAAATACTCAAAATTTTATTTAAATACTTAATAACTTCTTTATTTATAAAAATAATCTCACGAAACTTTTTCCGTGCGTAGAACGATATTATCCGTAATTTGTACAAAGATTGAAAAATTACCTAAAAATTACGTTTTTTTTTAAAAAAATTGTGTTTTTCGTTTTTTTTCCCTTTTTGCGAGAAATATTTAAGCATTATTTTTGTTAAATTTTTTGTTTAAAAATTACCGTTGTTTGCAATCGATATGTGAAGTTTGAAGGCATTAACTTAAAAATGAAGCCCCCTCCCCCCAATTAAAACTTTAACAAATAACGCATTTTTACAATAGCCAAGGATTTGGCAGCGAAAACCTGTTTGGCGCTAAACGACTCTTTTACTCTCTGTCCGTCACGTTTGATGAAAGGTTACACTAGAAAAGAAGATGCGCCTATAAATACTGAAAATCACCAAATTTGGTGAAATTGAATTTCTCTTCCTTTTATTTTAAAGGTCTTTTCACTCCTTTTTTCCGAATATTTCACGCCGTGATTGTTTAAAGTGCTTGATCAAAGCGCTTTAAACGTTCGTGTGTTGTAAAATTCACATTATTTCATTTAAAAAGCGTTGCAAAGCGAGTGAGTGAATATTTTAAGTCCCACTGTTCACTTACTCGAGGGCTCTAATAGCGAGAGGGGAAGGGGAATTTCCATGACAATATGTAATGCATTTAAAATGTTCATGCAACGCCGGGGGTGGGGGGAAATAAACCTGTCCGACAAAGAAAAGGAGCGAAAAAATTTCGAAACAGGGAATTTTAAGTTATACACTTGGTAAAAGCCCGAGCAACACCGGGCTAAGCGGAGGGTGGGGGGGGGGTCATTTTGAAAAGAGTATTAGAAGTGCTGATTTTGTGAAGGAAAGGGAAAATTTATAAAAGTAGAGAAAGCCAGTGCAACGCCGGGCCATGCAGCTAGTTCACTGAATAAGACACTTGATAACTGTCATAAAAACTTGCTACACACATTATTATAGTTACATTTTACTCATCAAAATTACTTATTTGTGCATATATGCACACATTGATGTTCGAAATTTCTAAATAAATGCTTTTATACAAAAATACAAATTTTTAATTTTGATTATAAAAGCAAGTACATGAGGAGTGTTGTATATTTAGAGAAGGAAATGCTTTGTCAGTACATGGGCTAGTTTTCAAGCTCCATTCATTTGTGTCATTTCCCTTGTGATGCGTTTTGCAACACTTGGTGAAATTTAAATCAAGCAATAAAAATAAGAAACTACCAGTTGTTGGACAATGGAGTGAAGAAATGAATCGTTTGGAGATTTGAAACTTGACAGTCTCAAGACTTAAAGATTCACCCTTGCAAACAACTTATCTAGACAATTTAATGAAACACTCTCTTTTCCAAAGAAAGAAGGCCAGTGTAAAGTTGTTCAAAAGATGTAACAACCAATTAAAATCATTATTTGATTAAAATAAGCATAATAGGACCCTATTTCACAAATTGATAAACATGAGACATATGTGATTTGCTGCTGTGCCCTTCTTATTTTTGTATAAAGATATCAAGATTACACCAGAAAAGAATGGGAAAACATTCTACATTTACTGATGCAATTTAATCTCAATATATCTCTTAATATATCTTCCTCTGGAAGAACCCAAGGTTCTGCTACATTCCCTCAAACAACTAAAGAATAGGGCAATAAGGCAGTGTAGTTTGAGCAGATACATTGAACAATCCTCAATGTAAAGGGCTGTATGATTGTTACCAGTCAAAGGAATGAAATTTAAGAGTCCCCAGTTTTCTATGGTGCAATTAGATCTAATTTCCTTTTTGTGGATGACATGCTCATCCATGTAGGACTCATCTGGTCAATGAATTTCTGGAGAGTGAGGATATTCATCAAATGGATTGGCCAGGGTTTAACGCCATATGGCATATATAAGTTGCTCTTGGGAAGGGATCACAACTCATGATTTCTTTTTAAGACCATTCAGAATCTTAAAACAGCATTTTTGAAAGAGTGTAAAAGCTGTAAAAACTTCGGAGAGAATTTTATTCTCAATTAACAATTTTTTTTTTGTTCCTTCTTGTAACTTTTCTACATTGATAAACCAAACACATAATTGCCAGTACCATGATTATTGAATGCTATTTATTTTCATTTAACAGTATCAACCTGTATACATAAATAATTTTGTTAAAATTTGTCCGGATTTTATAAAAGCAATCAAAAGTGAAATAATCATAACTTTGAATGCAAATGTTCTATTACATGTCCATAACTTTACTATCTTTCACTAAAAAGACAAGAACTTTTTAATAAATCATTATTTTATATTACTTAATAATACAAAATAACTGATTAGTCTTAGTCTTTAAGATAGAAAATATTATCTTAGATATCTCAACACTGTGAATAAATTTTTTTAAAGTCATCTATATTTAAAGAATAGAAAGTTCATATAGATTTCTTCTATAAATATTCTTATTGAAATTTTGTGTAAATACACTTACTGCCATAAAAACTTGGGCACCAAGAAGCAAGAGCAGAATTTTAAGGTAACTTGGCTTAAGGAAGGTACATGTCAGATAGACATGTAAAATGCAGTGTGATTGTGCATTGAGTAAAGCCACCAGAGGGTGGTAAAATTTGTTCACCTTGGATTATAAAACAGGTAAGCAGAGCCTGTGTTTGGGTGTATTTAATCTGTTGCAGAGGGACATTTTTAAACTAGAGATGCAATTGCACCACCAATGGAGACAATATGAGCAGTTGTCAGAGTTTGAAAGTGGAAGAAACATAAGAATCATGGAAAACTGGGGTGGTAAATTCGGCAAGTAGCTCGTCACCTATACCGTTCTAAATTTAATGTGAGGTGTTGAGACCAGTGAAGGAGAGAGCTCAGGACACCCTTAACAGACTAACAGTTAAGATTGTCACATCATATGACATGTACGCACAGAGCCAACAATCTCAATGTGTCTGCCACCCATACACAGACATTATCATCTCTATGGGCTTCTGTATCAGTCAATACTGTGGCAGGGCACCTTGTTGAACCACAGTTGTTATCCCTGCATCCCTTATGTGTACTGCTATTGACACCCACTCACTGCTGTTTCTGTTTTGAGTGGTGTTGCACTCAAAGAGCAACCAAATACAGTCAGGTCGTCTTCAGCAACAAATTGGGCAGCGATGACAATTGTGTACATATGCAGAGGCCCCAAGGTGAATGTCTCAATCCTGCTTTCACTGTACAGTGGCACATCCCTTACACAACTTTAATAAAGTATGGGATGCCCTCACATACGGCACACAATCACTTCTAATATTGATCCATGGCACCCTGACAGCCCAGAGATACATTTGTGGCATTTTTAAGCTACATGTGTTGTCACTCATGGCAAGGCTCCCAGGAATCAATTTTCAGCAGGACAATGCTTGACCATTCGCAGAAAGGATTTCATTGGATGGCTGTCGCCACATTTCCGCCTTTCCCTGGCCAACTCGATCCACATATTTGTCACTGATTGAGCATGTCTGAGATCTGTTAGGACGGAAAGTTGAACAGCCTACAAGTTTGGTCAAATTAGAAGTGTTTACAGCAACTTTGGAAGGAGATCTCAGAGGACATCATATAGAGCTTCTATACCTCAAATACCTGACCATATCACATCACACATTCATATTAGAGATGGTCCAACTGAGTACTAAAGCCTCCATTCATTTGTAATTTTTTCGACAATAGATGGTGCTTTTTCTTTGATTTCGTAATCACTTACTTACATCAATGTTGTACTAATGTAAAATTTTGTTTAATTCCCACAGCTCTTTCTTGGTGTGCAAATTTTTATGGCAATGAGGGTAATCATGTATGCCAGGGGTGGGCAATTGTTTTGGCTTGTGGGCTATGTTGTTGAAGAGGAGAATACTGAAAGGCCAAACCTTTTAAAAATGATTTAAGTCTTTAGTTGAATTCCACCCAGAAAATGTATAAATTGTACCACAAAAATCAATAAAATAAATAAAATAGTGGCAATTTTTTACACAAATTATTTATCCACCTATAATTTCATCTCCATAATTGCAAGCACATTTAATTTTAGAATCAGTTTAATGAGGCAAATATACCCTATAACACTATTCAAGAATTCTTTTGAATTCTAGAATTGCCTGAGAAATTCTCATCCCAGCAAACTCAACAAGCTTGACCAGATCAGTCAACTTGTATCTATATTTACTCTCATTGATCTTTATGCAAGAAAAATTTTGCTCACAAATATATGTTGACACAAATATAGAGAACATTTTCCATCTCTGTAATTTTCTGACTGTCTTGCTGGGCTGCAAAAAAACTGTTCACAGGATGCTTGTGGCCTATGGGCTGCTGTTTAGCCATCCTTGTGATGAATGCATTAGTGATAAAAATGGATAACTTAATAGTAAGGAATACAAAAAAGTTAAATTTATCAATCCTACAGAACACTTACCAATATTGATATAACTGATGGTAGCATAAGGTGTAAAATGAAATTCTTCTTTTAAATATGATTCCAATATGAGGAGAGCAATTATTCTTTCACAACTTTCTCGACTGAGAGAAGTAGATAGCTGGCCTGGTATTCGTAGCTTAGGAGGTCCTTTACCCTGCCATGCCTCAATCAGTTTTTGACTCGTCAAACGCTCCTCAATTGAGGACGCATGTTCGATGATATTTACAATACATTTATATTCTCTAGCTATATTTTTAGATTTCACTTCATCTAGAAAAAAGAAAAATATTAAGAGAACTATTTAATTAAAACAATGCTTTCTTGTGAGAAATTTTTAATTTTACCTTCATAAGGCATAAATATTTTTTTTAAATAAAATAATACATCTTTCTTACATGAGCCAACTTGATCACAGTGATCACACATTTTATTACAATCTTGAGAGTCCCAATGTTCTCCAAAATGCTGTGCAATTAAAGCACGACGACATCTAAAAGTAATAATACATATTTTAAATAGCAATACACTTAAAAATGTTATTCTGAATATTTTAAAACATTAAAACATAAATTTGCAAATAAAATTTTCTAAAATAATATGTATTTTGAATGACCTATATGAATCATCAAAATTTACATTTAAATATACACCTAAAAAACAATATGACAATTTAAGAATTAAGAATCAAAGAACAACTTTAATGGGAGGGGAAAAAACTCTGAAATTATTTCAAAGAAATACCATTTCAGTTTCTGTTTGGGCAAATTAATTTTCACTTCTGAAATTATGCTTTTAATTTAATTTCTTTTAATTTTTGTTTTTCTACCTTTTTGGTGACTAATCTTGAAATAAGACATTTATCAATCCCTTAAGGAAAGAGGAAACTATTTACATGAAAAATATAAAAGCTTAAAATTAATATAAAAGTAAAAATAATGCAAAACATGATTCAAACTATATATTTTTGAAAAAACTTAATATTAAATATGACACTCAAATTTTATGACTATGCTTCTAATTATGTTTTCATTCATGCATAATAATGCATCACATCAGTAGATAGAGAATTCTGTAATTTGTACATAATAATATTTTCATTTACTTCACAAGTTACTATAAAATATTAAGTGTTCAATCAAATATAATAATAGAAAGAATGAATAGCATGTTTGGAATTTTTAAATTTAATTTTTTGTATTGACTTTTACCACAAAAGAGTAAATAAAATTTATATTACTAATTTTTTAATGTGAGGATTAATGTAAGGATTAATAAAATTTCAAAAATTTGTAGCATAAATTTATACATTTACAATATTGATTTCTAAAACTATATGTGTTACAAAATTTTAACATGGCAGTTAATAATCTTCCTACATCTTCTATTTATCCATTTTTTAATAAAGTTTTAAAAAAGTTTTCAGATTTATTTGACTATTCAAAAATTTGAAACTGGCATTTGAACTTTTGTCAAGTGAAGAGGACAATACTTGAGTTGGTACTACTCTCATCATGCCAATGTGGGGATTTTGAGCCTTAATGGATTTAATATGCATAAGCTCCTCTACACAGTTGCTCTTCAGGAGGCTCTCTTCAGTTGGAGGCATCAGGACTCGTACCCATGACTCGACAAAGTAAGCCATATGTTCATGATAATGACTACTCAATTACTATGACCATAACAAAATTTTCTAAATGACAGTTACATTTTCTTTAAAAATCTACAATTGATTTGTGCCCCCATTTTCTTTTTATAAAATTTTAAATCTGAGAAGTGATAAAAATAAAATTGAATGTGCATAGCAAATAAATTGACACTTTCTTACATAGAGAGATCCAGGCAATATGCTACCATAGCATAAAGATTATCTAAGCCTTTCTGTTCCGTAAAGACCATTGTACTTTGTCGAAACATATCAGCAAAACGATAAAAAAGAATGCAGGAGGCTGGGTTATCATCTCTGCCTGAAAATTAGCAAAGTATTATTATAAAAAAATAACCAAAGAATTTTGCAAACTATATGTGAATGATCAATCATTAGAAATATATTAACAAATCATACATATAATAACAAATAGGATCTTTATTCAAAACACTGATTCTTTTTTTTATTTATTTATTTCATTCACTGTACTGAAAGCTATAAGTTTCAGCAATATATAGGGGATATAACAGGACAATTAAAAATTATTCAAACTGGATAGAAATTTTCCTGAATACTTTTCATAAATCATATTTGTAAAATTTTTACTATATATTTTGTATATATATTTTCAAAACTATATATATATATATATATATATATATATATATATATATATATATATTTCTCTTTATCCATCAGTAGCAAATGTAAATCTTAGGCTATTTACTTTTCATTGTTAAATGTAGATATTAAATATATATATTTGACAACACAAATGAATTCAAATTTTCAGAAATAATTTGCTGCCTACTTGAAAAATGAAAATTTGCTTTAGTTTATTTAGGATTAAGCAAGCTATATTAAGCTCTGTGAATAATAAATTATAGTAGGTAAATAATGCTTTAGTAAAAATAAGAAGTAAAGTGTAATTCTACACTTATAATACTAAAAACTGTAAAATGCTAAAATTGTATTAATTTACTTTATTTTTTATTCTGATGTCATAGATCATGAACTAGAACAATACATTGAGTGACATTTATTGCGCGCACGCACGCACACACACACACACACACACATTTTCCCATTAAAATTTATAACAAATATTATTTTAAAAAGAAACACTTTCTGAGTTTATAAATAATACAAATCTTTCACTTTTAATTTTTAAAAAAGTGTAAGTATATCTTAGTTCAGATACTGCTTGTAATGAAATCTATCTAATAAAAAATTTAAGAATCCAATGGCTCAAAGAAAATTTTTTTAAAAAAAATGCCTGTATCATAATGATAACATAAAATTGCATGGTATAATGTATATAAGAATAAGAAAGATCATGTTTCATTTTAATATCATTATATATATAGTTTCAGTATAATAACTAAAAAACTAAATACCTTTTCCCCTAAAAAACCCCCTCCCTTTCTTTTCCTTCTAGCTTACATTGTTAAATTATTTCCTTGCTATATTTAGTTTTATTTGTGTATTACAGTCTAAATATTATGCTTCAAGGAAGTTTATGTATATAAAGAGAAGTTTTGATACAGAAATTTACTTTTAAATGAGCAACAAAAGGAAAATTATTAAGTAACTGGGTTCTTTTCATTATGAGAATTTGAGAAAATTACTTGAACAAGATGCAATTGCAGCGTAGTTATAAAAATAAAAAGCAAGAAAAAATTCAAGTAATGAAAAACTTTCCTACCAGCACGACCACTTTCCTGATAAAAATTTTCCATAGACTTTGGCATAGAATGATGAATAACAAAACGAACATCGGGTTTATCTATACCCATACCAAATGCTACTGTCGCTACTATGACTTGAGTACTATTTGAAGTCCAGCTTTTATGAACTGAACTACGAGCTTTTGCATCTAACTGAGCATGGTATGCTCTAGCTGCAACTCCTCGCTTTCTTAGTTCAGATGCTGTCTCTTCACAATTTTTGACTGAGAAGCAATATATAATACCTGTAAGTATCAATATAATACAGTTTTAAAAACTCATGGACATAATTAAAAATAATATACTACAGTATTCTTAAAAAAAGTTAAATCTGAAATTCTATCTGATGATTGTTTAAACATATTTTGATTAAATCAATGTAAATTTTAAAAGGTTGCAAGAATATCTCACATTTGAATACTTCTAAATAAAAAAGAAAAGAAAAGCAAAAAAAAAAGTTATTTCTTCAAAAATAAACCTACCTGAAAGACCATTAAAACGATTTTTCAGCAAATCCTCTAATTCAGAAACATTATCTTTCTCACATGATGACTTACAAGCAACCTAAATAAATGAAAATTTTTCAAATTTTGAATATTCAAAATAATAAAGATTTAAGCACAAATAGTTGTGAAAAATTTATTGAGTAACATAAATAAACAATATATATATATAGATGATTAATAATCTATTTCAAATCTAATATATATTATAAATGCGAAAGTTTGTGAATATTTTTGTGGGTCTTTCACGCAAAAAAAACTGAATGGATTTTAATGAAACTTTACAGTAATATAGCTTATACATCAGAATAGCACATAGGCTATAATTTATAGCATAGACTATAATTTATAAAGATATTGTATGAAATGTCCAAAATATAACGATATTTGTCAAGTAAGTAGGAAAAAATTCAGCCATCTGCGAGCAATTCTAGCTTGCGCTGCAAAAAAGCCCATGTCAGCATATATCTATATTTTGTTTGTGAAAGAACTTTTTTTTGTTTTGGCTACGCAAGGTGCTCGCTTCTAATTAATTCCACTGATCAGCATAATGCCTATTTTTTTTTATTTCAGAATAAAACTAAGTTTTGAAGGGAGAGGTTGTTATAGATCTCTCTTTATTTGAATGTTTTTTTTTATGATTTTATTATGCACATTTGGTAGTAAAAAGTTGATCTTTTTTCCAAATAAATGCTTTTATCAGTTCTGATACTTAAAGTAAATAAACTTTCTCTTTCACACTGCATCATTTGGACAAATTTTCAAAATTTCTTTGTGATTAGTAGTTAATTATAAGGCTATAATTTTAATTGAATAGGCAGATATAATTATTTTTATACTTGAAAACGCAATAATTACTGTACTGTATTTTTTGGAGTGTGAGAGTGAGTGAATATTAATGTCGCACTGTTCAGCTACGCGAGGGCTTTTGGCAACGGATCACGTAATTTTGAACCATGGTCAAGTGACGTGGACGATACCTGAGCTGGCACCCTCTTCTCCTAACTACCACACCACACCAACTTAGAAGGAATATTCTACCAATACTTAGCAGGAATGTTCTTTGAAATCCTCTCTTCCAAGATATATAGCAGCACAGGTTCCATGATGAGTATTTTAGCGGAAAAAATAGTTTATCAAAATTTAAGTGTCTTATGTTTTTGTATGTTAATGAAGACCTTAGAAAATGATTTGACTATTTATTTTAAGTGAAAGGTGTATATAATTAATTTTACAGTGGAATATCTTTAATTAATTTATTATCTCTAACGGATTAAATTTCCCAAAGTGGAGTATTTTGTTTATGTATATCCCTTAATTTTCAATGTAGTGATCCAAAAAAAACTGCAGTAAATCATAATGCGTTAGATAAAGTATTAAAGAGCATCGCTCCTCTACACGGCGGGTCTTGCAAAGCTCTAATAAAGATCGAGCTATGAAAGTAGCTAGACATTTGCCAACTTGACTGTATCGTTAACATTTCGCTATGTTTTTCATTGAATCGCCATTATAATTTAAGAACCGGCGTTGCTTGCGAATATTACAATTTTAAAATAAAATAAATACAACAGAAAGTAATATTAATGTATTACACTTTCAGATATAAATTATTTACACTACTTTAAGCGTTCATTACGCAAAACTTTTAACAATGTGTTACTTTTGGTGAGCAGAGATCAGCTTAGGGAGGCATTTTGAAAAATCGACCCTCAAGAGTGTTATGAGGAATTATAAATAAAAAAAATCCTTTTTATCAGCTATTAGATCTACATACTTAAAATTTAACAAAGGTGTTTTTTTCCTTTCTTTTTTTTGTTTAGCTGAGATAAGCAAAAAGCTTTTTTTGTTTAATTTGCTATTCACATAAAATTAACTGATTAAAAACTTCTTTTTCCTTCAATCTGTGTTGTTTAATTTTCAGTTCACCTGTGCAAAGAACGGGTATACCAGCTAGTAGCATTATAACTCTATATTTCAACGGATTCAAGCATTTTTATACAGCAAAATATTTAATATATTTTATATAATTCATAAAAATTCCATAAAACAAGTAGTAAATAATACTCTAGAATAAACTCAAGATATATCCATGACACAATATCACTTTCAAAGGACTCTTACGTAAAACAATGATTAATAAATAAGTATTTAAAATGTTCACATAAAAGATTCATTTTTCTGATATTTTCTGAAATCAAAGCATACTTATGAAGAAAGTAATACCTTTATTTGTTAAACATCTGAAAAAGCTCACTCAGAAGATTAAGAATTTTAAAAGTTTGTTTCTCAACTGTTTTTGTTTCTTTAAGTAAAAAAAAAATGTAACAGATATAAATTGATGACACTTTTAACAACACATCTGAATTCTAAAAAATTTAACAAAATGGAAATTCTTATTATTTTACAAAACATTTATCCCTTTAAAAAAATTCCTATCAGTGTTTCTCAAAATTTTGAATAATGAATTTAGTGTTTATAGTAGAAACATATCTACTTAATTAAATATTTTAAACACTCTTGTATTATCAAGGCTATATTTTTCAACTGTCATAACTAATTTTCAAATAAAAAATTAGTTACATACATGCACGCACAAAAACTAACTACTCTAGAAAAGAAATTTCTTTAGTAGTTCAGTTAATTTAGTAACATTTGTACATTAATTAACATTATAATTTGGCTCACTCTGAACCATTAATAAAGATAATGTTGTCTAGTTATACAATGAGAATTATGCATATTATCAAAAGTACTCCCTTTTCACTATTTGTACCTATTATATTAAATTTCATTAGTTAACAGAAAATGCATTAATACATCAATAATTTTATGAATTCATACATATACATATAAAAATTATAATATATTTTAAATATTTCCTCCAAACAATTTTTTTTAAAAAATAAAAACAATGACAATTCAAAATAAAATCAGTCACACAAACTTCTATAATCCGAAATTTTGGATAGTTAAAACTTTTTGACCTGGTGGGGAACAATGGGAAAAAATAGTAGATTTTAAACATTCTTGACATGCATTATTATTTTAATGGTGTTTTTAAGAATAAGGAAAGTGAGGGGGAATGTAATGTCAATTTCCCTTTGTAGAATTCCCACAGTTAAAGTACATTAAATGATCTTGGTTGAAGTCACTGCCCACCCTTTACTATTGCATGTCACCCACTGACTTTCCCTTGTCAAAAAGCACATTGTAAAAACACTTAATTGAAAAAAAAATGCATACATTGTACACACGTAAAATGCACAATAAAGCTTGTATATTAAATCTCTCCAATGTTAACCTTTTAAAAATTTATTTCTTCCCTTTCAAAAAAAAAAAAAATTCACAATTTTAAAATTATTATTACTATATATATTTTTTTGTCAATTTAATTTGAATTTGCCAAATTTGCCTGTTTTCTAACAACAACAAAAAAATCTTGAAAAAAAAGTGAGCAATGATTGCATTTAGTCAACAATAATTATAAAAGGTTTTCCATTCCCTTTTTTACCTCATACTTCAAATTTGGACGGTTAAATGAAGCTTTCAATACCAAACATCCCTGAATGCTTAAAATGGACTGGACATCTTGTATAACTGAAGAAGTAGCAGTGGCAGTTAATCCCAAAATGGGTACCTTAGGGAATTGTCGCTTCATTATTCCTAAAAATTTATAATCTGAAAATACAATAAAAAATTGATCAATATATTGATTACATAAAAATAATATTTTAAAGAAAATAAATGATAGTAGAAATTATTTTAAAAGACAATATTATAAAACATTTATTTTTGAAAAATCAATTTCCACATTTGATAATGTCTTATTGTTTTACTTCAATTTTTAAAAGCAAACATGTTAAAACTATACAACACAGCTTCATAAGGTTACAACATAATTGCTTCTTACTGCACAACTTGTGTTTAACATAAAGCAACCCCCTACTACAGTTGAATCAGGAAGACAGACAAAAACTTGCTAGAAATAATGAACAGAATTCTATCATTACCTTTCCATGTTGCTTGAAAAATACTAATTACATCAAATATCATGAAATTATAGTCCTTTTTTAGACACCTTATCCTTGAATGTATACATAAATTTCATTTATTAAAAAATTTTTATGTCAGAATATGCAAAAGTAATTTAAAAAAATATGCATCTATAAATAATTTACAAAATGATACAATTTGGTTTAAAAAGGAGGGCATTTACACTTAACTAATCTTAAAACTTTAATCTAAGTTTAATATTGAATATTATATGCTTTAATGCACTTCCTTATAAAACCGAACTAACATAAATGCAAAAACAAATTTACAGTATGTTTATTGTGCTCATTAATGTAAATATAATATTGTGAATTATATAAATGACAAAATTATATAAAAAGTACACTTAATACATAAAAACATGTTTAAATTTCTTTTTTCTTGAAAAAAAGCATAAAGTGTACAAAATGCAGTTATTAAAATATATATCATAATATCAGTTTCATTTTGGCTGAGTACTCTGTTGAAAACTATATATAAAATATAAAACAAAGATTCATCTAAAAATGTTACTTTTAATAGCAAGAGATTTCATGTCAACATTTTAGTTCTTCATACAATGTGCAAGAGGTATCAAAGTTTTAATTATAATTTAAAATAATCAAGACAGCATATTGACTTTTTTGTTATTCTTAAGATTTCTTTATATAGTTATCATCCAGAGTTATACACTTTATTCAGTATTTCTAAAGTGTTTGAAGGTCAGAATTGTAGAAAACATTGTGTCATATCTTAAATGGTGTGTCGTTTCTAATCCCTAGCTTGGCTATCCAAGATTAGACCAACTCCATCAAACTGAATACTTCCAAAAAATCCAAGAATAGAAGAGGTTTTAAGAACACCTTGTCCAAGTTAAAATTTAAGCACAGTAAAATGTTTTCAGTTGATGGCTGAGCACCATACCACTTCATACAGATCTTAAAAACTTTTAGCCCCTGTTCAAAGGTGAAAGATTTCAATTTATTTTGTCCACTGGCAAATTGAGATATGCAAGTCTCTGCTGATCTCTTTGACCTTCAAAGAGTAGGGCATCACTAGGGTACTTTCATGGGTACTAGATATGTTCAGGAGGAATTCTCTAGAGATCCTTTTGCTTTTCCTTACTATTAGAGAACTCCTTGCTGAAAGTAGAAGGCATATCAGACCAAAGAGTGTCCAAAGTGGCAGTCTTTGTCTAGTTTGCTATTTAGTTACCAATAGTTAGTTTGCGAGTTTGCTATCTGGTTACCAATAATTATGAAATGGGACAGAATCCATTGAATAAGGAATTCAAAGTTTGTAGATAATTTGTCAAGCAACTTTTAGATAGATATTTTGACCCTTTATTGTGAGTTAAATGCTGGTATTTGTGTTGTCATATTTTCAACCTTGCAAAAAAAATTGAAATTATAAGAGTAAGAAAAAGTCAGTGTGAGATCAAAGAAATATAGCGGATGTAGCAAACTTTTATACCTATGTCCCTTTGATTCCTCAACCACATCTCAAGATGAGAGAGCAGATGCATTGTTGACAAGAAAATAAGAACTGCTAAGGATTTCAAAGAAAACCCAATCCGAGTTTCAAAGCTTTGTAAAATAATGATAATTGTATGAATTCCAAAATATTTCCTTTCCATGTTTCTAAAAGTATAAGTAATTTTGATTAAAACTCATACTAACTATATGGGATAGTAAATTTAGATAGACACAAATAATCCTTTCAAAGTGACCAAAATTTGATATTCCTTCATCTTTTTCACAAGATTTTGATACTTAGCACAGACTAGCATTGCTAGTTGATCATGTTGAATCTAAGACTTTCCAAATAGATCATGACTAATGCAAATACTTATGCTACATGCATCCACCAGACTCACCATCTCTATTAAAAACTGCCTGCAATGTCAATGGAAAATGTTCCAATGACACTCAAACCTATTAGGGATGTATATCAATAGTATGAATGGCTGGATAACAGCCTTCACAATGCATTACAACAAAAAGACTTTCCTTTCTAGAAGAGATTATATCACTCTTGAAAAGCAGCAAAGGATAGAAATAAAAGCATTTAATGATGGAACTATGAAAGGATTCCTTTTTGTCCCCTAATGCATGCATGGTGTCGTTGTGGACTGACAAATGGGTGGTTCAAATAGTACACTCATGACAAGGTTAACATCTCAATGGTGAAAGTTCATCATGACTAGTGTTTCACACACACTACCATAACTAAGATCAGTCTCATTAAGGATCAATTGAATGGTTGCTTTTTGGTCTATAAGGACAAAATCCTCTCCACTTTTTCCACTCAGGTATTCTTTATCATTCATGAGCTTATAGTCTCACACTCCTTGGATCATCTGTGAGGAACTTGTAACAAGTTTGAAAATTCAATTTTTCATCTCACAATAACGTAATATTGATGGGCTATCAGCACTACTTCAAAAGAAGGAACTTAATCATTTTGTAAGGATCTATCTTTTCCATATTGTGAATCAATAACATCTTGAAATCCAAATAATCAACATTAATAGCCATAATTTACTTCATTATGCAGAATAAATTTTATCCAGATATCTGAGTTATTTTTTAATAATAGAGTAACTTTCCAATACCCTTACATACTTTTCTTATAAAATAGAACTAAACTCATTAAATCAAACCTACCTGTTCTAAAATCATGACCCCACTGAGAACAACAATGAACTTCATCAATGGCTAGCAATGAGAACAATCCCATCTGATACATCTTTTCCAGTTTAGACATGAAACGTTTACTTTTAGCCAATTTTTCTGGAGTTACATACAGAAGCTTAATGGAAGGATTTTTTGTAGTCATTTCTTTATGGACATGGTTCACATGTTCTCTTGTACTACTGGCATTTAAAAGTGTTGCAGGAAGGTTCAAAGCTTCCATAGCCATGATTTGGTCCTCCATTAATGACACAAGAGGTGAAACCACCAAAGTAATTCCTACAATGATATTTATATATATATTTTTTATTAAAAAAAACGATTAATAACAATATTTATAAGCAAAGAATTTTTTTTGATAAGATCAATTTTTTCAACAGTAAATCTTTAATGATATTAGTAATTGACTCGCAAAAGGGGGAGAAAAAACTAATCATAGATTTTACCCATAACAAAATATAAAATATCGCATCCTTAATTTAAAAATAACTTTAATTTTTAGACTGCAATATTAAAGAGATATGTTAAGTGTTATTTTTGCAACAAAATTAAACAGAATACTTTATAATGAGATTTCAGTACATCAATGTATAAATTTCTATATGCATTTTTTGGTTCATATGGAAGTTGTGAAATAGTATGTATGAGATTGCAAAACTAAGAAACCAAAAAAGGTAATGTTATATAAATTCAGTCAGTTCTGTTATTAACAACCTTTATATCATAGGAAAAAATAATACAACTGAATAACTGAATCTTTACAAAAAGAGTTCCAAAACATATAATATGAAATGTAAATTGTTATATGAGATGTCTCCCATCTACTTCTTAAATCTAGAGAACTTGTTATTACAAAACTATTGCTTTTTACATATTTCTTGATACTCAAATTTTTTAAAAGAATTATTTTGAGGAATATATTTAAAATTAAAAAAAATTACAACCTAATAAGAATTTAAATAGAATGATGGAAAAATGAAAAGTACCAAAAATAACACTAGTTATAAAAAAAATTTATTTTTTTAATTAAATTTTTTTTATCACAGAATCAAGTCTTAAATGTTTGTATTTGAGGGTTTTTTTTCTTCTCACAAAAATAGTGTTAATTTGCAAACATGAAGCAAATAGCTTTTTAAGTAGTAATCATAATAATAGAGCCAAAAGTAAGAAGCCAAAATAAATAACTAAACTTAAATTTAACAGTCTCTATGTATGTTTGTTATAAATTAAATTAATGCTATACTAAACAACACAGTACTGGAAGTAGATGTCAATGATATTCACACAAACCAACATTCCATTCTTAAAATCTCCTCACAAAGAATTAATGAATTGTTATGCTTTTTCCCAAAGAATCTTTATCAACATTAAAATCTTTAAAATAATTGAGTTTCAAACTCACGCAATTATCCAAGACAGAAGCTATTTTTTAAGCTATGACTTAAAAAAACACCTTTTATACTTACTAATGATGAGACAGTTATTTTAAATTTGCCTTTAAAAAACCACATTACCACTAATTACTAACTAAATTTTAGAAACTCTTTTTACTTAAAAAATTTAATTACTTTAATAATTTGTGACTTTTTAATCCTGGAATTTTTTGCTACATAAAGAAACAAAATACTTAATTTTGCAATGGATTAATATTTTACAAAAGCAGCATGAAAATTCAAAAACACAATTTTGTAATAATTAGATCCTTAATTTGATTTTTTAATGTACACTTTACTTTTAAAAACTTCACATATTCTTAAAATCAAAGTATTATTAATCAAATTAAAGCAGTTTTCATAGAAAACACAAATTATACTGCGTTTTTGAATTTTCTAACGTAAGTAAATAAACATATATACAAATATATATTTTACAAAAAATAAAAAAAAAACTAAACAGAAATTTTGAAAGAAAAATTAGTTTAATTACCATCAAGTACCATAGCAGGCAACTGATAACATAAGCTTTTTCCTCCTCCTGTAGGCATTAGCAATATACAATCTTGTCCAGACATGACAGCATTTATAACCGAAAGCTGCTGAGGTCTGAACTTATCCATTTTGAATTTAGTCTTCAAAGCATCCTTAACTTTATCAGACCATGGGTGATCTGGAAAATTTAAGTTATAAATATATTTTGAAAACAAAAATACTTTTTAACTACAATGATGATTTTGCTCAACATTGAATATATAAGCTTCAGTTTTTAAGTATCTAAACAGTGAAATATTTTTAATTATGTTAACTTCTTTCAAAATTAAATATATTAAATTCAGAAACGCTGATAAAAATATATACAGTTATGAGTTGTCTAGCATTCAAATTAAAGACATTATTAACTATTAGCATAAAATAGCAATGCTTCTAATTCTAGGAAAAAATTATTTTATTTAAATTCTTAAAGCCATAATTCTATTCAATATGAAATTTCCACACAGCTAAAATGCCAAAATTTTAATAGGTAAAAATATGAATGAGCACTCTAACATTTCACAGTATGTATTTTCCCACACTGATAAACAATCAAGTTCATTTTCCCAAGTAAAAATTAATATTTGTTTGGTTATTTTCCAAGTAAAAATAAGATAGTGGAGATTGGGTAACTGAATGACATGAAACATGTAACATGAATGTATGTTAGAACTGAACACTTGAAATGATAAAATATGAGTGTGAGGTATAGAAATTTGGAATTTATACAAAAGAGATACCATAAAATTCGGCGCATAATGCGCACTTTTAACAAAAAAAGAAATATCGAAATTTATGTGTCTGCGTTATACTCTGGGTATAAAAATGATAGCTTCAAAAATAAATAGATGTGCATATAAAAAAATGTAGACTTCTACAAAGATCAGAATACTGTTTATTTAAAAGAAATGTCATACCTTATGGTTGTTTTTCTAGAAATGTACTATTTTTTCAAAATCCTGGGGTAATACTTAGAATAAATGGCTTTAAAACATAACAGCATTGCTAACATATGTTGCAGGTTCTTTCATAAAAAGAGAGTGTGCATTATACAACGAATATGCCTTAAAACTAAAAAATGCAGCTTGAAAGTATAGGTGTGCATTATACACCGGTGCACATTATACATTGTTATATGCTGGATGTTATATGCTGGATTTTACGGTAGGTAATCAACAATTACATTTAAAACATCTAAGGTTTGTCAAATATAATTTTTAAAGAACACTTATGAGCAATTTTTTAAGAGCAATTATAATTTTTATAGAGAATGAAACTTATGTTATCCAAATGATTTCTCTGTTAAAATATTACTATTTTGTATACTTCATAAGCTATATTGCTTAAAAGCTAACTTGCCTAAGACAGACAGAGCTCATTGAACAAGCATTTACAGTTATCAAATGAGTCTTCAGAACAATTTGAGTGCTGTTTCAATTCTTATAATTCTCTTCTCTGGATTTTCATATATTTTATTCACTTTATTAAAACTTGAAGAGTTCTGGCAGGCTTAAGAGTGAAAACATCACATACCCACTTTCATGCCTTTGTGAGAATTTCTTTTCTTGATTAAAACAAATAAACACACTGAAAATTGCAAACATTTAACTACATTTCTTACAACAGACAAAATCTGCATTGAGTTTCACATGGAAAGACAATAAGATAAATTTGTGTAGAAATAAAAACAAAGAAATTAAGTGTGGTCTCAGCACATTTCCTCAGCATTACATAAAGGGCAAGTTGGGGAACATACTAAATCAAAGCAGTGTAGTTTTTTTGTGAAGTAGTTATATCTAGTTTTAATTTTAAGGTTAGTGACACCAACAAGTCTAAGAAGAGGTCACAAGGAATTAGACTTTCCATTAAGGAACCCCAAATCTTCTCCCTTAGAGTCTCTATTCTTCTCTTGAAATTGAGCTTTAAATCTAGCATTGATGATTCTTTAGTACTGCAATACCAGATAATCAAGTTGAGGAAGATCATAGACAGCCCAGCCCTGGCTAGAGTGTTAACGTGTTACCCATGATTCCACGATGATCACAAGGTGACATTGTGACCAGCATTCACCAAAGAACTTATCACAACTAACAGCAGGCCCGTTGTTTGAAAATAAGACAGAATGAAGTTACTCTAATAGTAGCTTGTAAAACAGTGAATATCACAATGTTCTGATAATCTCTTTTAATAAATTCATTTAAAGATAGTTGGACAGCAGCCATTACAGTATCATAGTAGGTACAATTTGAACCAACAACCCTAATAAAGCTAAAGTGCTGAAATTGAACCCCTTCACTAGTATTTTGATCAGCACTGGTAACAGAACCATTGGTGACACATGCAACTAGTGTGACATAGAAAAAATATTTCTCCAATGATGGTCAAAGTGAAAAATTTTCAATTTTGCCTCAGTGTAAGATTTTTTATTGGCAAGAAGCAATGAAATGAAATGAATATTATTTGTTACTTCCATATTAACCCATTAACCCTTAAATTGGTGAAGATTTTGTACCAATGACAGTGTGACATTTATAAACAAAGCTATTGTGTTTGAGCATTTGTCAGAACATTTTTTTTTCATTATTGGCTAAGGAATATTACAGTGTTTGGTGTAAGTTTTTGATTTGGTGAAAACGGGTGATGGTTTAATACACAAATAACTATAATTTTTTTTTAAACATCAGTTTAAGAGTTTCATAAGTATTAATAAATTATAAGTTACAGAACAAAAATTAAACAATCAGTTTAAGTACAGTTCAATTTATATATATAATGTTGATTTATTAAAACAAGCCTAGTGACTAAGTGGTAGTGTATTGTAATTTCTTGCCACAGGCTCGGGGTTCAAATCCCAGGCTGGGGAAGGTCGACTCAGCCTTTTATCCCTTCAGTGGATCGATAAATGAATACCAAGGTTGCTTGGAAACTAAACACCAGGGGTTTAGCATCAGACTGACCACCTGACTGGAACATCTGCTCATCCATCTCAGTGCCCAAGGTCATGAAAACTGAGATGAGCACAGTTGACCTTGGCCCACCAATGGGTTGTTGCACCACTGAGTTTGAGGGATTTATTAAAAATATTCAAATTCAAGTAATTTTTATCATTCCTTGAATTTTGTATTTAACAGGTTTGTAAAAAGTGTCATGACACAGGCCTAATGACACCCAGTAATGCATACATGCATATATTACTATACATTAATAAAATATAGAACTTTTGGAACTAGTTTGATATCAGGGGTAATGGCACCAAGTGCTGCTTGGTGTGATAAAGATCGCGTCAAGCAGCATTTCTTGTTGCTAGAAAGAAATCCAATATGGCAGCCTAGCGGTAATTTAATGAGATACAATAATTTTAAAGAATTGTTTTGAAATGCATTGAAATGTATTTCAATAAAAGATATAGGAAGAGATTGAGAATAACCTAGATCAATCAATAAATAATGAATAATAATATCTAATATATATTATTAATGCGAAAGTTTGTGAGTATCTTTGTGGGTCTTTCACGCAAAAACTGAATGGATTTTAATGAAACTTAACAGTAATATAGCTTATACATCAGAATAGCATATAGGCTATAATTTATAGCATAGACTATAATTTATAAAGATATTGTATGAAGTGTCCAAAATATAACGATATTTGTCAAGTAAGTAGGAAAAAATTCAGCCATCTGCGAGCAATTCTAGCTTGCGCTGCAAAAAAGCCCACACACACACACGTCAGCATATATCTATCTTTTTGTTTGTGAAATAATTTTTTTTTGTTTTGGCTACGCAAGGTGCTCGCTTCTAATTAATTCCACTGATCAGCATAATGCCTATTTTTTTTTATTTCAGAATAAAATTAAGTTTTGAAGGGAGAGGTTATTATAGATCTCTCTTTATTTGAATGTTTTTTTTTATTTTATTATGCACATTTGGTAGTAAAAAGTTGATCTTTTTTTCCAAATAAATGCTTTTATCAGTTCTGATACTTAAAGTAAATAAACTTTCTCTTTCACACTGCATCATTTGGACAAATTTTCAAAATTTCTTTGTGATTAGTAGTTAATTCTAATGCGATAATTTTAATTGAATAGGCAGATATAATTATTTTTATACTTAAAAATGCAATAACTACTGTACTGTATTTTTTGGAGTGTGAGAGTGAGTGAATATTAATGTCGCACTGTTCAGCTACACGAGGGCTTTTGGCAACGGATCACGTAATTTTGAACCATGGTCAAGTGACATGGACGACACCTGAGCTGGCACCCTCTTCTCCTAACTACCACACCACACCAACTTAGAAGGAATATTCTACCAATACTTAGCAGGAATGTTCTTTGAAATCCACTCTTCCAAGGTATATGGCAGCACGGGTTCCATGATGAGTATTTTAGCGGAAAAAATAGTTTGCCAAAATTTAAGTGTCTTATGTTTTTGTATGTTAATGAAGACCTTAGAAAATGATTTGACTACTTATTTTAAGTGAATGGTATATATAATTAATTTTTTCATCTAACGGATTAAATTTTCCAAAGTGGAGTATTTTGTTTATGTATATCCCTTAATTTTCAATGTAGTGCGGTAGATAAAGTTTAAAGAGCATCGCTCCTCTACACGGCGGGTCTTGCAAAGCTCTAATAAAGATCGAGCTATGAAAGTAGCTAGACATTTGCCAACTTGACTCTATCGTTAACATTTCGCTATGTTTTTCATTGAATCGCCATTATAATTTAAGAAACGGCGTTGCTTGCGAATATTACAATTTTAAAATAAAATAAACACAACAGAAAGTAATATTAATGTATTACACTTTCAGATATAAATTATTTACACTACTTTAAGCGTTCATTACGCAAAACTTTTAACAATGTGTTACTTTTGGTGAGCAGAGATCAGCTTAGGGAGGTATTTTGAAAAATCGACCCTCAAGAGTGTTAGGAGGAATTATAAATAAAAAAAAATCCTTTTTATCAACTATTAGATCTACATACTTAAAATTTAACAAAGGTGTTTTTTTTTCCTTTCCTTTTTTTGTTTAGCTGAGATATGCAAAAAGCTTTTTTTTAAATTTGCAATTCACATAAAATTAACTCATTAAAAACTTCTTTTTCCTTCAATCTGTGTTGTTTAATTTTTCAGTTCACCCGTGCGAAGAACGGGTATACCAGCTAGCTATGTAATAAAAAGTAACATGTACTAATAATAGTATTATAAGCAGCATATAACAACTTATAATATTTTATTGTAATTATGTATAATATTCATATAGTATGATTTTATAAGTTATTAGAAATAATAATCATATAATATAATTAAATAGTAATTATAAAAAAGAATAATCATTGAATTGTAAAAAAAATAAAAATAATGCACAAGATTACTCGTATTATATAATTATAAATAAATAACATAAGAATAGCTATAAATAAGCAACAGAAATAGTTATAAATAAATAAGATAATAATTATAAACAAAAAATAAGACAATAGCTATAATAACAATATTAATTATAAATAAATAACAATATTAATTATAAATAACAAAATATGCAATAATATTTATAAATAAATGCTTAAACAATTATAAATAACGAATATTATATGATTATTACACATAGTAATAATTGCATTTTTTCATTATGAATAAAATAATTACATAATGTATGCTAAAATTAATTAAGAATATGAATTACAAAGTAGTGAAAGCTTGCAATATGAAACTTGCACTGCAAGTTCCTTCAACGAATTTCATAGAACAAAGAATGTATAAAAAAACATTTTTAAAACGAAAATAAGCAATTTATAGCGATAATTAAAAGTACAACACTTATTCTGTTAAACATCCATATTCGAAAATAGCACAGAATTAAACAGAAGACGCTAACAGTAGAAAAATGACACTGAAAATGGTTAAATTTTTTAAGAAATCGTCTGAAATTAATAGGGTTACAGCGGGAAAAAAAGGAATGAAAGTTATCTCTAATATATGTAATCCCCATGGCAACCACATCGACAGACGATAAAATATTAAGGTAACCATATTGTAATGTTATCGCCCATCTTGTCGAACTTGGTGATTAGGTACTCATGTATTATCGTAACAATTGCCAACTCTATTAATATCTCACCAAGTTGCCAAACCAGATTTCCTTTGCGTCATAAGTGTTGAATTGTGACATCCATGTGTTTCATTTCATATAACTTTGCCAGCAGGTTGTAATAACCAAAAATTGTATTTATATATTGTAGGTGACATTCATTTCAGAAACAACCGCTGCAATGCCAAATATAATTTTAATCAAAGTTGAAATTTTAATCTTCTTTGATAAGAAAGCTTCCATAAAATTTATTAAACTGTCCCAAATATTGAATATTAAGACCAAACTAGAATAAATTTTAAGATTAATATAATCATCACATGTTATATCAAATGCAGCCAATATGACAAGCTAAATACACAAATGACTTGGATAAATCAAGTAAATAGAATTTGAAACATCATATTCAAAAATATTATAAAAACTTGAAAATACCTTTAATCAAATGTTAGGGAACTTGCATATTTGAGTCAATGTAGCCAAATTTGCGCCATACGAACAGAGCTATTTCCACCAATATACTTGACTAATTGGTTTCTTTTCAAATAAAATGAGTAAGAGTCTTTTTGTTGTTTTGATATCAAGGAGCAATCAGCGTGGCACAAGTTTAGCTGTGGTGACACTAATATGTAAGCACCAACTTTAGTTGACTGAAATATGAATGCTACTTTTTTCAAATAATTATTGTTACACAATTTTAAATTATACAACAAGCATTTACTATAAAATTGGCAATGTTATATAAAAATAAGCACAAAAAAGGGGGTTACCACATCGTTCCCAATCTTGATTAGCTAATTCTTCTGAAGCTTTATCAATGAGTTGACGATTAATAGCTGCCTTGCGAGAAATTAATGACTCCTTTTTCTTGGTCAGTCTGTGAATCGCTCTATCAATGGTACTAATATCATTCTTTATTTTCTCTAACTCGGCTTCCAAATCTAAGAATATAAATAAATGAAAGTAATTAAACTGAAAAGAAAAACGATTTAATTCATTACAAACTATACTGAAATGAAAATATAACCTGATGCAACAGACATATCCACGAAAATTTCTTCTATATTTTTACACCAACAAAAATATAGAAACACTTTTGACTTGTGTGTGCGGACAATTCAAATGGGAAATTCACAGTACAGAAAAAAATCTAATGTGAAATTATATACGTAAAACAAAGAACTTTTCTGAGTGAAATACTACTCTCTAATTTTCTTTGGCATTATTTTTGAGATGCACACGAGCTTTTTGAAACTCAAGTAATAAGACAATGTCATAAATATAATTCAAGTATATATATATATACAATCTTAATATTAGGACAGAAAATTCTTATTCGCGCATTCCTCGAACAGCGATTTGGTTTGTTAAGAAACAAAGGTTGTTCATGAATAATTGAAAAGTTTTTTATTTTATTTTACTGAACATTTATCAGCAGCCTACTTCTGCTTGAACAGCGGTATACGCGTGTAATATGTTTGTAAATAGAATCAAATTATTCAAGTCGTTGCCGAATACAATGTTAATGTGAACAAAAATTTTTCTGAATATTTGCGCAAATTAATTCCTGTAGTTCTGAGATATTATTATTCTATTCTATTTTCTTATCAATATAATTCATATTATGTATTAGTTAAATACAATATTTTAAAAAATAAATTCAATCACAAGAAAAATTTTAAGAAAATGCTTTAAGGAATAGTGACCTAACTAATGGAAAATAAAATGTTTAAAAAGAAGCGCATTCATTCTTTTATTTGAACAATTATGTTTTAAATATATAATTGAGCACAATTGCATTTTCTTTTTAGTTTGATATAAAAAAAGCATTTTTTTTTCTGAAATTGATATTTTTTTTTTGGCATATAAGTTCCTTCTAACCGTCACTGACGTACAGTGTGTTTGTTTATTTTTTTTATTAGTGTGAAATTTTTCTTAGTGATTCAACTGTTTAAGCACAATAGCTTGTCTTTCGGGTTTGTTAATTGTTGATTCAAATTAAAGAAATCTTATTAATTTAAATTACAAAATGAGTGGTAACGGTCATGACCAAGAGGTAAAGATATTTCGTTGTTAATTGTATGTTATATAGATATACACTTCTCATCAAACGTAGAACTTATATTATTATTGACATACTTTTTAATGTGATTTTTTAATTGAAATTTTTTTATTTCTGTATATTTTAAAAAAATTGTAAACATGTTCATTTGATTGTATTGTCAAAACATCCAATTTCCCTTGACATGGTGTATTTAGTATGCTTAGTTTTACTTTTTGTAACAAAATAATCAAATAAAGTACTCACTTAAAAATTAGTTGGAAATACATATACTGTATTCGGTTGAATTTAGCGATTTTTCTTCGGATTTGGCGATTTTTCTTCGGATTTGGCGATTTTTTTCTAAATGTCATGGTGAGATTTCGAATTCATTCTAAAATAAATAATTCCGAAAAAAGTGCCTTACTGACCTCTTTTAGTCGCCAATAAAAAGGACTGCGCCAAGTGCCCCCCTCCTATACTACACTTTAACCGAATACTCTAATTATATCATCAGAATTATGTTAATTTTTGCTCCAAGACATCTAACATTTATTACACACAATACCCAATACTATAACATTGTTGATACAGTTCTAAAGTACACAAAATTCATTTCATGTTACATAAATTTCCATTTTTAACCAGTTTCTTTACTCTGTATTGAGTTGAGAAGTATATTCATAATTTTATTGATTGGATATACATTTATGAATAGACCATTCTCCTTTGCCCAACATTGCTATAAGATTGCATTCAAAGTTTTTATTTGTAAATTAAAATTCTTTTTTTATTTTAAACCACTTTTTGATAGAATGTAATTGAATTTTATTCATGATTACAAATAGGAACTGTTAATATGTTGATACATTATAGGTAAGTTATACTTATAAATAATGTTATATACTTGAAATTAAAAAAATCGTTTCACAAATTTTATTAAAATTTTCTCATTTTCATAACATTTTTATTTGTTTTATCATTTAGAATAAAAGACTGAATTGGTGAAAAAACATATATGTATATCTTCTTTGCATAAGACCAATGTGACTTGTTACTTTAACTGCAAAATATAAGTTTATAAAAGTAATAAATAAAGATATAACTACATTGGTACTGCAAAAAAAAAAAAAAAAAAATGATCCAAAACAATACAATATGCACAACAAAGTACAAATACATAATTGGGTTGTATATTTTTAAAATTATGTGCATTTTTATTACCTATTTAAATGAAATTGATGTGAAACAGGACTTTTGATTAATTAATTTTTATAAAACTCCTTCAGTTATAGGTTGAGGAGACTGTGTACTTTATTTAATCCTTTTAGATGTAACAATTGCTTAAATGTATACATACTTAGAGTAATAAAGTCTTAATGAAATATGTTTGTTAATATAAGTATTCTCTTTTTAACTGACATATTAATTAAATTAAATGGTATAATGTTTGTTACTTTTAGTTTGAAAATTTTCTTTGTGACTATATCCAGAATATCTGTATTTAAAGTTATTTTAAAAATTAATATGTGTTATAAAATTCAAATTTTTATATATCTTATTAAACCATTAAAGCTTCTGATGTTGCATTTCTAATCCAGATATTGGGGGCAGATAGTATGTGTAATCTTTTATATTTGAGCTACAAATTTCATTTTAAGTGAAATACATTCCAATTAAATGTAGTTCTACATTTTCCTTTGTTATTTTTTTTATCAAATTTATGTATTGCATTAAATATTGCTTTAATAATTCTTATATAACTCTTATAAATTTTTTAAATTTGAAAATTCGCTGAAGTAATTGCTTATTTATTTCTTGTAATGTTTTTTTAATTGCAATTTCAATAAGGAAAAAAAAAATTTAATCAAATTTCTTGCTAGTTACCTGATGCACTTGATGCAGCAGATGAAGGGCAGGATGAAGATGATGAATTTGGAGAATTTGAAGGCTTTGAGGTAAAATATTTTATATCTTAATATATATATATATTAGATGTGTACAAGTAGAAATTCATCTTTTCTTGTTAAATTCAACTTTGTTGAAAAGATACTTGTTACAAAGCTTAATAATTGAGAAATTCACTACATTACTATCTAGGGTGATGATGAATCATTTTGTGCATTAGAAACACAATGGTTTTGTAGCAAAATAATCATTGAGCCCTTTCTGCACATCATTTTTTATAAATCACTGGTCTTTCAAATATGACATCAATCTGAATAAATGGTAATCAGAAAGAGTTATATGTTGGGCAACTTTCCAGCCTAAAGCGAAGATGTGTTCCGGAGTTTATTTTGCTGCTTTTGAAGGAGTGTTGTCATAGAATATCACTTTCCATCTTCCTTGCCCCATAAATGGTAACTTTTCCTCCAGAACATCATTTCATTTAGTCATGGTAACATTCAACTGTAACTGTATGACCATGTTCAAGAAGCTTATAGTGAGTGACTTCTCTCTTTTCATTCTTTCCAGACACAAAGTAACACTTCTTTGGCATGAATGTTCATTTTTGCAACTGATGTTGATGACTGATTTAGATCAATCCATGCTTTTCTGCATTTAGAAACATCATATAAAATTCACTTTTCATTATCTTTAATAATTTTATGCACAAAAAAATTTCTCTTTTCTGTACTGAGAAGGAGAATTCATGCAAATGTCAACTCTGGTTTTTGTTTTCTTCCATCAACTTATAAGAAACCCATTATATTGGTGGATGAATAACTGCTAACTATTCTGCAAGATCTTGAGTTCTTTTGACATGGATTTTCATCCATTAAAACTTGAAGTCTTTTGCCTTCAATTTTTTTATGTGTACCTGGACTTAGATTATCCTCAAGACTAGAATTTCCATGACATGATCTTTAAACTACTTTTTTACTGTTGAATGACTTACAGAATGATCACCTAAATTAATCAATTCCATAGCTTCAGCATGTTACTTATCAATATGCATCTCTTAAAAAATTTATTCGCACAGAATAACAGATCTTAGATGACTGAACATTATTTTAAAAAACAGTCAAGAGAGAGATGAAGCTTCATGTTTCTAAAATGGCAGGCTAAGTAAATAGGTTAAAATGTTTTTTAATGAGATCAATTTCAAAGCCAAGTTTCTATTTTCACACCTATCATACACATTATATGATTGTGTATTATTGCAGCCATACTGGTTAAGTGTAATGGCTTATATTTTAAACAAATTCAGAAAAAAAGAAGCAAATTACAAAAGAAACATTTATTATATGCACTCAAATCTGTGTTCAAATATAATTTTAATTACTTAATATATCTTTTTAAACTTTAAGAAACAGATTCAAATCAAATGTTTCCTTAGTATATATATATATAATATATACTAGCCGTTACCCACCCGCTTCACTGGGCATTTCACGATGTTGCATATATGTATACTGTTTACATATATATTAATTATTGATATCTAGCATTAAGAATTCGATTGTATTGAAAAATATATTTATAGCTGTTACACTCTCACCCCTTGATATAAAAAGAACATAAATTATAATATCTAATTTCTATGTCTAAAATCGAAGTAGAAAGATTTTTTTCGCTCACTTAACCTAATAATCAAGTGGATTTCCTCCAAAGCAACTTTCAGTGGATCTCTACTCCATAAATTAAACATGCCTGCTGAATTTCAAGTCTAAATCTAACAGAGCAAAAACGGAATTTTTATCATCAATACCTCGTTGACAGCATTCTTAGCGGATTCCAATTCAACAAAAGAGACATGCAAACCAAATTTTATTATTATAGTCTTAGCAGTTCAAAAACGGGAATTTTGTCTATCCCCAATAACTTTCCCCGCTTCTCCCTGGAGTTGATTTCCGTAAAATCCATTTTTAGTGGAACTCTATTCAACTAAAGAAAACTGCTCAACAAATTTCAAGTAAGTGAGTTAAATTCAAAAACAGGAATTTTTCTATAACATGCCTTAATCCTTCGCAAACCCACTCCTTTGGGGGTCCGTTTTCGCAAAACTCTTTGTAAAAGGAACTTTATTCCATGAACGGAACATACCTTCTAATTTTCAAGCAGGTGGTTCTATTAGTTGAAACGCGGAAATATTTATCTATTATATATATACGCCCCTTAATCACCCTCAGTGACCCTTGGGGATCAATTTCCCCCAAACTATTTTGTAGCAGATCTCTACATCATGAAAGGAATTAGCTTACCAAATTTTAAGACTGTACGTATAATAGTTTAAAAATGGAAATAATTATCTATAACGCCCCTTAAGTCCCCGCAACGCCACTTAGGAAACGATTTACACAAAACCCATCTCATAACAGATCACTACTCAGTGAATGGAATCTGCTAACTCAATTTCAAGATTTTACGTCTAAAAGGAGTTAATTGCCTATAACGCCCCTTAATTCTCCACAACGCCACTTGGGGTCGATTTTCACAAAACCCATTCTGTAGGGGATCTGTACTTTATGAAAGGGATCCGCTTATCAAATTTCAAGACTGTACGTCTAATAGTTTAGAAATGGAAATAATTATGTATAACGCCTCTTAAGCCCCTGCAACGCCACTTACAAACGATTGCGAAACGATTTTCCCAAAACCCATCTTATAGCGGATCTCTACTTAATGAATGGAATCAGCTTACTAAATTTCGAGATTTTACGTCTAATAGTTTAAAAAGGAGTTAATTGCCTATAACTTCACTTAATTCTCTACAACGCCACTTGGGAGTCGATTTTGACAAAACCCCTTTTGCAGCGGATCGTACACTATGAAAGGAATCCGCTACCAAATTTCAAGACTGTACGTCTAATAGTTTAAAAATGGATATAATTATGTATAACGCCTCTTAAGCGCCCTCAACGCCCCTTGATTTCGATTTTTGTAAAAATCATTATGTAGGGAATCTCTACTTTATGAAAGAAATCTGTGTACCAAGTTTTTCACGACTTTACATCTAATAGTTTAGTAAAGGAAATAATTATCTATAACTCCCCTTAAACCCTTGTAACGCCCCTTGGGGTTTGAACTTTGCAAAATCCGTTCTTAGCTGATGTCTACACCATGAAGGGAACCTACCTACCAAATTTCAAGTTTGTAGGTTTAATAGTTCCGGAGATATCGTGATTAGTCAGTCAGTGAGTGAGTGAGTTGCTTTTCTCCTTTATATATATATATATTGATACTATACATATAATTTCATTTATTTATAATTCAAAATAGTATTAGACATTGTGTGCTTTTGGTTGCCCTTTTATTGTAAACCTCAAATTATTTCAACATGTTATATAAGAATGCCAATCCTCAAATTTATGAAATTTTGCATGGGACTCTTCAATCCCACGTGGGAGTTCAATGTTGAAAATCTTGATTAACCTTGATCCTCAAAAATAAGATCTAAATATCATCAATTAATTAATATGAAAATGTCTTTTGGATGTAAAAAAATGATGAAATACATTTTGTGAAAAAGGTGCAATTTGAAATTAAAAAGTTGTCGTTTCTAATACCTAGTTGGGCTATCTAAGACTAGATTAACTCAATCAATCCATATACTTCCAAAAAATCCAAGAATAAAAGAGGTCTTAAGAATATCTCATCCAAGTTAAAATTTAAGCACTGTAAAATGTAAATTGATCATAAATCAAAAAGTACTAGACTGAAGTTTGTTTTCTTTGCTTAATTAAAAAAATACTGATTCCTGTTACTTTAAAAATATGCTTTAACAAAAAATTAAATTAATATTCTACAAAATTGAAAAATTAGCAAACAATTAAGTACTTTTTCTTTAATTAAAATTTTTAAAAGAATGAAAATGTTAAATTAACATTTCAAATCTTTGAAGTATGTTGGTGTTATGTTGAATTGTCTGAACTTCTCAACACAATTTTTTCACTCTAGAATTCCTTTGAATCAATACCTTTGTTGAATTAGTATTTGAATGTAAAATTGTAAAACTAGAAAAACTCAAATGCAATAAATCCAACAAATTAATTCTTCATTACTACATTGTAATGTATTTTTTAAAAATTTATTCATCATATATTATAGTTTTTATTGATAAAAATAATTTAACAGAGGCTTATTTATTTTGTAAATTAGAATATTTGGCAATTTATTGATTTGAGGAAGCTGCTGAAGTCTTAAATTATATGAAATCATTTACTGTCATGTCTATAAAAATATATAGAGAGAAATGCAGATTTTAATTTTAAAATATAATATTCTATGTGAACGAATTCACAAACGAAAAAAAATGAAAAGTGTGGGTCATTTATTATATTCAGATCAAAGAAGTTTTCTATGCCATATATCCTTTCATAAAATACCTTTCTATGTTTCTTTTGAATTTACAAGTAGTTGAATAAGTTATTGTTGAATATATACTTAATGTTTCAAGTGGAATAAAAAAAGGATTTACAAGACTAAATAAAATACTTGTAAAAAGACCAACCAAAATTATTTTAAATTTATTAAAAGGCATGTTTTGTCACAAAACAAATGGGAAAAATCTTCAATTGCATTTTGTATGTCTAAGCTATTTATGTGTTAGAAGATAAATATATCAATGCTTAAATATATATATATCTATGTATTTAAGCATTAATATATTTATCTTCTAACACATAAATAGCTTTTCGTCTCTCTTGGCATCTATCTTAGCTCGCTGGTTTAAAAGATGTGTTTATGTATAATCTGGTTTTTTAACTCAGTGAATAGTTGCTTTCCGTTGATTTTAAGACTCTTGTCTCTCTTAGAAAAAGCTCTGTGAGTAGAAGTTTTGTAAAATCCTTTTCTTATGTAATTCTTTAGTAATTTTTTTTCGAAATTTTCTGCTTTAAGATTTTAGGAGAATTTGTTGCAGAAAGTAGTCGTTAGTTTTCTCATACTTTCTGCGAGTTTTTATACACTTTGAATTTTTATTTATTTTATTTAGTTTTTCCTACCCAGTTGCAAAGGGGGAAGGTTGGCACCTTCAAACTAGTTTAGCCCCACTTATTCGATCCTAAGTCCGAAATTGCTTTCTGTTTCACTTGGTTCCTTTTTGTAGTTCCTTTTATGTATTTTTCTATAAATTTGATCTTTATGTTTTGCTTTTGTATTTGTATTACGTTATTTTCTGTTATGTTCATTATCTATTATTTCTTGTTTTTGATTATTATGTAAACGTTTTTCATATATATATATATATATATATATATATATATATATATATATATATATATATATATGGCACTAAATGAAAAGAAACTGCTCACTGATCATTTTTAGCAAGATGTAGAAAAAAATACTGTTCCTATTCCATTTTTAAGATTAAAGAAGTTTGAAAATGTTATATTTTAGTAATGTAATATTTAAATTACATATGAAAATAAATGGAATTGATAAAAAAGAGAATATGCATATAATGAAATGCAGATAGAAAAATATAAATATTCCAAATACTAAACTTTTGAAGAGAAATTAAATTATGCTTAGCACATGTTTTAAGATAAATAATTAGTTGCAAAAAAAGAGTAGTTGGATTTCTAGCCTGACAGGCTAATTGCATTTCCTAGTGTTTCTTTATCCCAATACTTGAAAATTACTTTCTAGCTCCTTCCCCTCCCCCTCTTTTGAAAGTCCTATTTGAAATTATAAGGAAAATGTGTTTTCCAGCATGGCCCAATTAATTGATTGGATGTCCATAATAATTAGCAGATAGATTTGGCCACATCTATGAGATAGGCAACTAATTTTATATACGTTGTTAAAAAAAAGCCAGACTAATTGCTTCTTGAAAAGAAATTATTCCATAGTGAATCCAAAGCAATAACTGGAATGTTACAACATTCTTTCGTTTGATAAAGAACAGTGATCTGTTTGAAAAGAAATTTCATTGTTTGATAATTTGATTCTCTAAAAAACAAGATTGAGGAAATGTAACGAAAATACCATTTGGGCAAAATATGTTGCATCATAAATCTTATGGGGCAGATTTTGTGTAAATTCAAAGTGAAGGTTATATTCAAAGTACAGTGTAACCATTTTAGAATTCTTCATAAATGATTCAAATAGATTTATCAATAAAACTTGGCTTATGCCTTATTAACATATTATAATGTTTTATTTAATTGAATAAATAAATTTATTTTTGAATATTTAGGGAGGAGTTGAACGTATGCAAGCTCAACCAGCCCCTTCACCATGGGCTACATTCCCAGGTATTTTAAATTTATTGATAAACTTTATGACTTTTTGTTCTGCATGATTATAATTCACTTTTTAATTGAAATTGACTCTTTCAAATGAAAATTCAAACTATTTGAAATGTTTTCAGAACTTTTGAAAAAAAAAAATGGTATAAGTAATAAGCCAAAGTAAAGAATTATCTCTAAACAGGGAATTGTATAATGTTTTGTGTAGTTAATTTATACATTACTAAGAAATGTAAATGTAGACTTATAGATTATAACATATCGACCAAAAATAAGGTATGATTATCTTACATTTTCTTATGGGCTTTATATTTTCTCTAGTTTTCATTAAATAATTAATGCATTAAATTAGAAAAAGTACTTATTAAATAGTTATGTAATGAAAGAAAGAGGAAAGGAAGTGTTATCATAAAAATTATTCTACAAAGATTATTAATATTTTAAAAAGTTGTATCCATGTGCAATCAAGTCTTAACTTTTAATAATTCTTGATTCACTTAAAATATTATTAATAGAAAATTAAGAATTACTAAAGAAGAGTTTCATTATTCTTTAACTGTTCTTAAAATACTTAAAAATATCACATTCAGTTTTTTTTATTCATTACTAAAATGTCATAAGAAAAATATATGAATATTTTTCCTTTTTATTATATAATTATATCAAAACTGACTGGTTAAAAATACAAAAAATCCTGTAAAATTCAAAACTTATGAAAATGTAATTTTTATTTAAATATATGAATCACTTTATACATCTTGATAATTTTTTTTTTTATTCTGATTTATCATTTTATGTAACTGTTTTGCTTTAGATTTGCTTCCAGTTCAAACAAGCCCAGCAACACCTGCTGAAGATAATCAAGCATCCTCTTCAAGAATGAATAATGCTTCGTCTCGGGAAATGTGGCAACCTCCTTCAAATTTGGCAGCATGGCCAGGGCCAGGCTCTAGTCATGAAGAGCCAAGACCAATGCCTCAACAGATGCGAACTTTAAACCCACCGGATGTCTCACTTGGAACTAATCAAGCTGTTGGTGGACGTATCACTCCAGATAATGTTCATGGTTTGTATATTTTTTTATCTATATTCTTTGTTTTTCAAATTCAAAAAACTCAGATTAAGAAGAAATACTTTCTTGTAACTATTATTAATTCTTAAACCAATCATGCATCTTAATATATTTCCTAGATTGGCAGCACTTTTCCATTGTAAAATGGTTATGCATTATTCATTCAATGAAACAGAAGTTGAGTTTTAAAAGATGCTGGCTCCAAAAAATGTTACTTAAATACCTTTATACAAGTGTGACATTTTTTAAATTAAATTTTGTATTGAAAAGTAAATTAAATTTTAAAACACATGCCCACAGAAATACATTGTAAATTATTTAAAAATTGTAACTAGTTTTCCCAATTATTACTTGTAACTTTTAAAAAGTTACTATCAAAAATATTAAAAAGTAATTTACCGTTGATGTTGCTTCTTATTTTTTCAAAAGCTGATTTACCTTCTGTATTTATTTTCCATGGAGATGCAAACCTAAAAATGAATTTAGACATACTTTTTATTTTCTTATATAAGTACTTTAATAAGAATTCATACTATTTTATAACATAAATTGCATGCAGAAAAAATTTGAAACTCTTTTTATGTGCAGAAATAGGGGAAGGGGGTATGAATTGCATAAGCACCAATTTGATTTAAATCATAAATTTTAAGGTACTTAGGTTTTATTTTTCCTTATGAAAATGACCTAAATAATATAATAACAAAAGAATTGGTTACTAATGACAAACTTAATAATTTTTGTGACAAAATAGGTAACTTTTTATTGAATTTTATTATTTTAAATTTAACTTTTTGTTTTAAATTGTAAATGTAGGAAATATTTTAGATGCAGCACTTGCTGTTGTCATGGATCATATGGATAATGGCTTAGATGGAAGAGTGCCTGTTGCTCAAATAGATAGGCTGAATCAACAATTAGAGGATGCTGAACATAATCGAACCCTTTTAGAAGAGCAAGTCAGTGGACTGAGGCAAAGAAATGTGGAACTAGAGCAACAAGTCATTAGTAGTCAAGTACAGATAAATGATCTAAATACGAGGCTACAGAGAAATCAAGTATGATTCTTTCTCGCTTTCTGATAAAAATTTTTTAATTACATTCTTATAAATTGTATGTTTTGCTCAAATGGTTATCTAAAGTTTGGAACTCTTTTTTAAAAGGCTGCCCCCGTTAGTTAATATGTGAATGTTAGTGGATTTCTTTTTTATTTGCATTAAAACCCTCATCTGATTTTTTTTCTAATTTCTCAGTTATCAATAAATATACACCTATTATAAATATTTCAAATGTGCAATTAAATGCTATTATTAATATTGTGTCTTTTTAAAAAATAATTGAGATTTCTTGCTTTAATTTATGGAATACTTATTTTACTAAAAATTGGGTAGGAAGGGAGTAACAATTATAAAAATAAATGAAATGTTAATTATTTTTCATTTATTTCAAATGTATGATAAAATTTAGGGGATGGAAGAGATATTTTATTTCTTAAATTTGTGGAAATTTAATTATTTATTAACAAATTGTTGTTAAAATGATATTCTCATATATGAATATGGTGTATTATTTTCTCATGTTTTATGTGCCTAATTTACGTGTAAAGTGTTTCTGAGATCTTTTCATCCATTTCATCTTATATTTAGAGTTCTGTTTTATTGCCATTGATATTTTTAAAAGTTTACTTTAATATATTATTTATCAATTTTCACAAATAATCAAAAAGCTTACATGATGTCTACTTTATTTTAGGAAACATTGGAACAAAGATTATCAGAAATGAGGCATTTAAATACTGCTGATTGGAGACAAGATTTGAGACAAATTCAAGTATATTTTTCTGAGTTTATTTTTATTTATTTTAAAGTTAATGTATTCATTAACTTTAAGTTAAAAGCATGCATTTGTATTATACATTAACTAAAAAATTAACATTGGGTCTTTGTAGGAAGAAATTGTGGCTATAAAACAAACTCAGATTGTTGAAAGAAGTGAATTGGAGGCATCTCGTCAAAATTTGGAAGAAATGAAAACAGGAATTTGCAATAGAGTAAATTTCTTAGCAAGTTTTTCAGAATTGATGTGATTGCATAGTTAATGAATGTTTATGTACTAATAGTTAATAAGTAATAAAATACTGTAAACAGGAATTCTGTAATTCAACAGACAAGGATTTGTAGCAATTTTACCTCCTTTAAAAATATTTTGTAAGTGAACTCAGTTTCTGATTGAGAAAATTTTGAACCTCATAGGGTGAAAAGTTTTATTAATAAAAGGCTTTTCACATCTTATCAAAAAATATTCCCCAATTATCAAAAAAAAAAAAAATTTATAGATTGGCTGCATAAAACATCATATCCATACATCATTTCTTGCATATAATCTTGGAGGTTCATTTTTTATTGGTAAAAAATGTATAATTATAAAGGGGATGAGAATAATAGTCTGCTATAAAAATTGACATAGGAATGGTAGAATAGATATTGGTTATGGTTTGACCCAATGCTAAATCTCTTTGCTACAGATAAAATTCATCAATGAAAAAAGTTGTAAAATAAATACATAAATTCTATAATAAAAGATATACATTACATCTATTTAATAAATTTTTTTAACTCATTTTAGGTTTTGTTTTTAGTGTGAATAAGCTTTTAATAATGTATGAAAGTCAACCCTGATGTAAATTTCAATTTATTCCATCTGCACCTTTACTTTAAAAAATCCTCCCTCTCCCTCCTTGTTTGGCTTTTACTGTGACTGTACTATGTATTATTTACCCATGTGCGCTTTAAAGGGCACATAGACAATCAGGAATCATTAGCATTGAAAAGTTAGAAATGCCTTACACAAGCTGGAATTCAAAAGAAGACAGAAAATGAAAAAGCAATCTGTTAATGTAACAGGCATTTTAATGACATGTTTTATATTGGTAAAAAGTACACAGGCTACAATAGATGTTTTTAAAATATGACTACAAGTACTTATTGGCTTCCCATCACTTATGCATGGAATCCCAAACATCATGGAAGATTTACATTATAAATTTTTAAATCACAATTTTAACAGTAAGGGCATGATTAATGTTAATAAATTTTTACACAGTATATAGTTCTTAATTTTACAGTTTTTGGAATCATTTTATATTCTTTTGCAGTCTGAAAACATTAAGTTTGATTTAATAAGAGGACAAGGTTAAAATCTATCAGTGCCAGTTTAGTTATATATTTATATTCATATTTAAAAAAAATGTATTGTTTAGGGAAAGGGGTTTCATTCATAGTACTTATATAAATCATAAGTTATAAGGAAGAACATATAAGTTTCATTATTGTTATGACTGCTCTTTTTCATCCAGAATTATTATCTTATTTTGTGGATTAAATTATTTCTTATTCTGATCATAATGTGTATTTTTTTTAAAATCAGGAATATAATAAGAGAGAACTATTATTTAATTTTAAAAACTTTCAAGAATTAAAATGAAATGTAAATGCATCTAATTTAATTGTTAATCCAAATGCATTTGTATTAATTTTTTTTAAAAAAAAACAATGAACTACTGTCAAATAAAATTGGCTTTATATAAAATTCATGATACATGGGTGCTCTAGAAAACAAAATACTTAGCACTTTGAATATCTATTTATTTTAAAAAGCAATAATGTTCTCTCAAAAAATGATATAAATTCTCACTGTACTAAAACTTTCTTTGAATTACAGCTTCAAGTTTTAGAGTCAAATATACAGAGAGAATATGCAGAAATGGAGAAGAGATTATCAAAAAAATTTGATGAGCAATGTCATCAGGTGAAATCAGCTATAGAAACAATTGTTCAACAAACATCACAGCATCTCTCTGGAAATTTGTCTCAACTTGTTTGTGTAAGTGTTTTATTTTATTTTTAGGTAATTTGATATTCTGGAGATTTTTTAAATCCTTTTCTCAAGGGTCAAATGAATCATGCAAAGAAATGTATTATGGTGAAAGACTGCATTGGTATTCTAGGAGTTATTACAGTGAATCCTTTTTTTCCCCCTACGTTGTAATTAATGTCTTTTTCTTTCTCAAATTTAAAATTTCTAAGTTATTCAAAAATAAATAAAAATAAACTATATTTCAGAGAAATAAAAATAAAGGGATTTTATTATTCTCAAATATTTTTGCCTTGATTAAATATTCTTGTTGGGCTAGTAATAACAATACATGCTTGATTTTTAATGAAGAAGCATAAGTGTGTGATTGTAGCTTTTAGATAAACTTTAAAACTTCTTTAAATCTTAATAATCCTTACCTGCCATCAACAGCTGTTGCATATTAATAATATATTGTCATTCTAGTGAACAACCAAGTATTTAGCTAGTAATAATTAGCAACATGGCTTCTCTCTTGACTGTGTATACACATACTTTTAAGTTCCCATTTTTCATGCAATTTTTTTCCCTCAAATTTAATAAATATTGGCATTTTTTTTTCAATTATGAGAAGCATACTTACTTAAAAAGTAACATTCTATAAAATTATACTATTTTTCATTTCATTCTTATTTTAAATTTATAGGAAGCTGTTCAAAATTCAAGTTGTGGAGATAATCAAAACAGTAATTTGCTACAATCTATTAAAGCAGAACTGGAAAAACATAAAGATCAACAAAAACGAGTAAATATGGTTTAATTGTATTTATATTTGCTTTAAAGGAACTGAACAAATAATTCACAGATGGTAATTTTGTCTTATTTGTCAGTCCTCAAGGAATGCTAATCTCAATTTTGACTCAATTAAAAAAACACACACGTTTTGTACATTGTCCGTAAGGTATGTAATTCCCTTATTTATATTTTCACATTTCATTTCATTCAATTTCTACTATTAGCTCACTCTCTCTATATATTTATCTTGTTCAAATTTTCAATCGTTATTAAAATACTTTCTATTCATCCAATCAAGTTCAAATAAATTTTTTAAAACTTGTAGTGCATGACACTTGATGTTAATACAGTTTTTTCAAATATTAATTCATTACCAGTTTTTGATGCCGATTTAGATTAGTCTCCTTTGTTGCAACAATGTAACTGTTAAAACAATGACAAAAGTTGGCGTCGAAAACCGATTTTTCAGCCACACTAGCCAAACCGGGTGTGCATTGTAACAACAATGCAAACAGATCATGCTCTTTTTTCAGTTCCTACTATTAGTTCACTCTTTCCCTATATATATATATAGATCTTGACCAAATTTTCAATCATTAACAAAATACTTTCTATTCATCCATTTAAAGTAGGAATTGGCTTAATTTTTTTTTTATATTACTTGTTTTTTAAGTTACATACAGATTGCTACTGATAAATTCCAAATTGTATCCTATTATGTTTATAGTTGAGAGGAAAAATTAATGTCTCACACATGAATATATGTTTTTAAAAGTATCTGAATTAGAATTGTTATATATATCTAGTTTTACATATGTTAGAATACACATTTTAATATTTAGTTTATGAAGTATTACATTTCTTACAAGATAAAAAAAGTTTAAAATATTTGCAATCTTTTTCAAAATAGTAACTGTAGTGTTTCCTCCCTTCACCAGGAGGCGCACTGTGCTCCCCTCCGGGAAGAATGTGTTTTTTTTTTTATATAAGGTAGAGCTTCTCGGCACCGGCGCGTTAGGTCGGTGGCCATTTTGAAGTATTACCCGCGTGGGTCCTTTGATTTTAAAATTTTCATGTTCGTATTTAATAAATGTGCTGTCTTTAAGAATGCGTCTATTGGTGAAACTACAACAACATTTTACCACAACTTATCACAGTAACTTTCTATAATAAAGAAAATGAAAGAATTCAATTTAACTTTTTCAAAAAATTATTATCTCATGAAATTTTTATTAATATTCTTATTTTTAAAATTTTTCACATGTATGTCATCTTTCAATGATAAATACTAAATACTTTTGTCTTGTATAGACTTTTAATTTGTAGAGATAAATTACTTAAATGGGGGAAAAAGTGCAAAAAAATTTTTAACGAATTCTGCACTTTATTTCCTAAACTTGTTTTTATTTAACTTTTAAAATTAAAGTTAGTATTGCCATATTTTCAGACTAAGGTCTATATTTAATGAAATGCCTCTTCATGTATTAAGGTTCTTGAAGAAGAAAGGCAACGGCAATTAATAACTGTTTCCTCAGCTCTACAGTCAGCTTTGCAGCATCTCAACAGTGCAATCAACAATGATTCTAAAGTTAAAGATAGCAACATATCTTGATTTTGAGCGGCACAGAATTCATTTATATTATACATCATCAGATTTGCACAAAGATGGAATTTATTTGCTGTGTTCATTTGACTTTGTTGAAATCCTGTTATTTATAACTATACAATATAAATATGTATGTTTCTGTGTGAATATACCTCTCTCTATATATGTATGTATTGTATTATACTCACACACTGATGTTTGTGACAGTGTAATTTTATTATAATATATTTGTAAATAGAAGAATTATAAACTTGGAAATAAATGTTTTGATGTTTAGTCTCTTGGTGAAAAAAAAAAAACTGATTTATGATTTAATGTATTGTATATCTTTTGCAAATGCACAAAATACGAACATTTTATTTATATTTATTCCATAGTTGAATTTTTTAAATTGTGTAGTTATTTTACAATATGAATTGCAAAATAGAATAATAAAAATAAATTTTTGACCCTCTTGCTGCGTATCCTGCTATTTCCACAGAAAACGTAAAAGGAGCAAAATGTTTGAAACCCATTATTTTGGGAAGGGGGTGCATTTTTTTCAACTATTTCCATTCATGTTTTTATGGTTTAATTCTATATTGAAAAAAACTCCCTTACAAAAAATATTTTGTAGATGTAATGTATGAAATTTGAAAAATACGCAACTTTTGAACATATTTTGATAAAAAAATTATGCAGCAAGAGGGGGTTAAATGTATGAAATGCAACTATTAAAAACTCACATTTGAAATATATTGTATTACAAAGCTCTTTCAATATGTTTTTATAAAAATGTATACTTTTCAATAATTTTAAAATTTTATTAGTGTTATACCTTCAATCACATAATGAATTAAATTTTAAAAACAATATCATTTTAGTAATATATAATGGTTTAAAAGTAATTATAATGATACCCCGAACACAAGAAATTCTGACAATTTTTATTATTCCCTTTATAACAATACAAGATGGTACATAATGGAGTATTATTCTGTGGTCATATAAATTTAGAAATATTTTGTATGCATTATTAACTTGTATTTAATTATTAACTGTAGTAATCTTATGACTAAAAGAATTCTGTACAAGTAGAAATAAGAATGAATTTTGAAAATTATTCAATATAGATGCTATTTTCAGCATTCAGCAAATGCCAAAACATTTCCATTGTCAATGTTTTATTCAGAGCAGTCAGCCCACGATTCTTAAAAATTTACTGTAGGAAGAAAGTATTTTAACTAAAGTTAAGCTTTAAATATAGTTAAAAAAATTAGAATTTAATCTGGGAAAGAGAATAATTAAAACACTCCATATAAAAATATACTTTTATGTTTTAGTAATATTTATCTTTTCTCTGGATGTTAATCACAATATTATTCTATATTACTATTATACACATATAAATGTAGACTCTCTAAATTGTTATTCTTCCATTTAAATTATATACACCAATCATTCTCAATCTCCTGCATCTGCATTTTAAAATCAAATAAAAATTTTCATAAGTATAGTGCAAATTAAACCATAGTAAAAGGTTTATAGAGTTGGAAAATTTAACAAAGAATTTAATGGATAGTATTATTTAAAAAATATAAATATTGTATACATAAAACACATAACATATTGACGTTGTCAAAGCAGTATCTGCTATGTGCACTTTTTGGAGATTTCAACATTTTTACTAACCAAATTTTCGTGTAAAAAGACTTATGTGAGTATGCAGTATACGGTGAACTGTAATCACTAAAAAAAAAAATATGCTATGTGCATCAGCCAGAATATTGTCAAATAGAAATATCTATGTAATCTCAAAATACTTTTTGCAGATAGCGGATATTGGTTGATTGGTTATATTTATGACAATATGTATAAATATAAACTTTCTAAAATGCGACTATCAGAATATCAATAAATTAATATATTTTATTAGATTAAAATAATACAACATTTTAGTTTAAATATATTTACTATCCTATTTTAGAGAGTTTAATATACATTCATCTTAAAATAAAATAAGTTATAAGATACAAAATATAAAAAGATACAAAAGTTTTTATCAGCACAGTTTACATTTATTTAAAAGGCCACAAGTAAGCCAAAATGCCTACACAGTCCTTTGGTCCCTGGATACATTTTTGTATAAATTTACTACAATATATAACTTTAAAATTAAGATGTTCTATAGAAAATAATTTAAAATATTAATAAAAAATATACATTCAAAAATAATTTATTGTGATATGCATTTATATGTACAATTCATAAAAAATATTCAAGTATGATTGTTCATTGCATTTAAAATGTTTGATTTTTACAGTGGAATATTTTTTTTACCAATTATCAGAATCCTCTTTTTGTTGTTCCGGCTCACTTCCACAAGATAAATGTATTTCACTAAGCTCACTTAAAGAATCATCAGGTATAGGTTTAAGGTGTAAGGCACTATTTGGGGCATCTTCAGGGTCACTGCGCTTCGAAATATCTTCACATATGCTCCCCACTTCATCTAAAGTGGATGGTTTATGTTCCTCAGATATAAATTCAACTTCATGTTCTTTAATAATTTGATTATCTGCTTTCCTCTCATTACTATCATGTTGTTCAATACTTCTATTTTGCATCATGTTTATATCAGATGTTTGAAAATGATCAGGAGTATTTTCTTTAACCAAATTAACACCAGAATTTTCTGAATTATTTACAGAACTTTCATCTTTTTTTAAAGATAAAATTTCAGCAGATAATTTTATACTTTGCTCTGATGAATGAGATGGTGATTTCAAAGAAGTTTTTCTTTTCCATGCTGCATCAAGATCAACTACAACAGGAGCTTCAAATGAAGGAGTAGATTTATTTTTTGTAACAGAAATTGAATCAGTTTTATTTTCATTGGATTCTAAAACTTGAACTTCAGAAGAAACTTCATCTACCTTTTTTATATTCACTGGTGTTTCTGTTTGAACCACATTTGTCGTTGCTGCAGGAGTAGTCTTTTCAGCTGTTGCCAAAAGTACTGATGAAAGAACTTCAGCCATATTTTGGGTATTATCGGTGTATTTCAAAACTGGCTGTTGATTTATAGGTCCTGTTTCTTTAGATGATTTATTTGAAGTGTTGGAATTATTAAAGTCCTGGAGATCATCATGTATATTTTGAAACGGTCTTTCGTCTTTTTTATTTTTAGTTTTTGAATTCGAATCAGAAAACCAAATTTGTGCATTATTGATGTTACTTAAATCATATGCATTTGCTTCTTTATTTTCTGCTTTAAGCTCATTCATTGAAATATCTGCTCCCTGACTTAATGGCTGTACATTGGAATGAAGTGTAAATGAATATGTACTAGGTTTCTGATTATTTATATGGTCAGACCTTTTTACTGAGTTATTATTAGAATTATGAGGTATATTTATTGCTGTAGTTTTTATAGGTGATCTAGTAGATGCAACAGGTTTATAAACATCTGAAAAGGCAGGGACAAACTGATTATTGACATGAGTGGGAAAATTTAAATCCAAGGTAGGTAATTCATTTCGAATTAAGTTTTCAAAATGAGTGCTTTGCAATTCAGCTGAAAATGGCTTACTTACATGTGAAATTGGATGAAATCTTTGCTCAATTGTAGAATTAAAAATCAGAGGATTTTTAGAAAATTGAGATGTTAAACTTGGTGCAGAACTGTAAATAACAGAATATTTATTTTGTAAACTATCTGCTTCTTGTTGAAGCTTATTAATTCTATCTTTAGCTTCTTCTATAAATTTGAGTGAATTCTCTCTGTATTTTGGAGGAGAATTATTTATTCTAAAAACTTCTGATTCTCTTTTTGGCATATCTGATATTTTAAACGATGGTCTTTGAGGTATAAATGGCTCTATTCTAGCAGTGTTTCTCGTATTTTTATCAGTAAGTTGATAATGAAGTATATGGATTGTACGGTGCAAAGCTTGTATATCTTCTTTTTGTTCTTCAATTCTAAAAAAAAGATCAAGCATATTTGAAAACATTCTTAATCTATACTTAAAGTAAAATTTATTTTAAAACTTAATCTTTTTTTCTTTTACATTTATTTCAAGAATGAAATTTTTTTTTAAATTTTCATGCAAAATAGTTATAAATTATGTAGAGTATATTACACACAAATATAAAATATCTCATGTTTTTATGTATTATGTGAAAATTATACATATTTTTTGAATTATTAAGCAGACACATAAAATTTTTTTAACAGATAATAACTACATTCATACTAATGACTACAATTGGTGCTAAACACAAATGCATAAGATCAAATTTGATGATATCAGTTAGAATGTTTTATGATTGCACAATATTATGACTTTATTCCACAACTATAAGAACAAAAAAAATTAATTTTCTAAAGATTTTGTTGTTCTTTCTTAAAGTTCTAGAGTACAAATAAACTAATTTTAGATATTTGATGAACAATAATTCTCGACTGTGATGGTTTTTAATTGGTGCTATATTATACAGAAGGAACTAGTTAAAAAAAAGCATTAGATTCCAAAAATTAATATATGTATGCCATATATTTATATTCTTAAAAACATTTTTAAAGCAATTTTCATCAAAAATGACATATTAATGATTTTGACTAGGTTCCTTTCTGAACTTTTATCATTATTTTAGCTTTATAATCTACTTTGTGCAAAATAATAATTTTAGGTGACTTGGTTTTAGCTGAGAAATCTATATAAATTTCTGTGTGGCATGCTAAGCATTTGTGGATTTTCTCTTGAACATCATACTTCTCTAAAAGAAAGAATCTTCACTTAAGAAATGTAGCTCCAACTGTTTAACTATGCTTAAGCCTTTAAAAAAATACTTTAGAGTAAAATGTTTAATTTCTTCATTTCATCTGAGCTATCATCTCTTGGACTTCCTTGAGATGTTTCACATTTCATATTCCTAGCAAAAATCAGTTCTTCAATTTCTACTTTCCCCAGTGTGTGTGATTCTTAGATATCTCTTCAACAATAGAATATTATCAAAAACTTTCCTTTCCTATAGACTTAGCAAATCCCGCTATTGCATTTGTTTTTCCTAATAAGTCAGTTAGACATTAACTTTGAATTGACCCCAGTAATATTTTTCCAACTAGGATGAAATGTCATAAATTGTATTTCTTAGATGGGCGAATTCAAGAAAGGTTATCTCTATAACTTCCATAAACTCTTATAAATTTATTAAAAATCCATTATAATGATTTCCTATAATTATTCTCAAACAATTTAAGATTTGTGAATCTAACAATTAAAGTGAAAACATTATATTAGGTGCTAAAAATCCTTTGGAATTTAAATCTTTCAGATGATTGTCTTTATTATCTAATATTAGAATCAATATTTTTTCCACTTTATGTAGCTTTGCATACATTGTATAAAAGTTTAAAAACAACATTTTAAATAAATCAGTAGATACTCAATTATTTTTATTACTGTTTCAACATAATGGTAAATTATCCTTTTTTACAATAAGTATTGTGTTCAAATGGAGAGATTTTTGAAGAAGCATAAATTTTGCCATGGGATTGATTGCCTGAAGCATTACGACACAAAAATAATGTGCACAATCTGTTGGTACTTCAAAAAACATTTTCATTTATTGAAATCAATTTTAATTTTACACCCCCCCATGTCCTGTATCCTCAGCATTAAAATTCTGATGTATTGAATATCCACCCTGTTCAATAATTTCTTACTCCTTCTTTATCAGTAGATGTATGTTCTGCTTGTATTTTTAGTATATAGTTTATATTACTAAATACTACATAGCTATTAAATAGTAAACAGTTCATATTTAGTTTTGTATAAAGGAAAGGTTTTCTAAAACAGTCAAAGCACTCTTTGCTCACAGCAAAATCAGAGTTAGCAAATTCTTCACTTTCTTTTAAATAATTGCAGATTTTTTTTTATTCGAGTGATTATTAATTAATGTCACACTTTAAAGCAACACAAGGGTTATTGGTGATGGACCCCCAATTTTAAATGCTTGACTCCACTGGATGCCAATATTTTCATGATCTTTTTGAACATTCATCAATCCAAATACTAAGAAAACCTTCTACGTCTTCCAATAACTGATATTCTGGGGGAGAAGTTAGTTATATTTGTAGAAATCAGCAGCAAAAGCTTTATTTTCTGGAAATTTTGTTATTGGTAATTTTACGCATAATCAAGATTGTTGTTTTGGTTAAATCTAAAGTTTTTGGACTATTTAATATTCCCCCTCTCTTTGAGTCAATTCAAAATTGATATTTTTTATTTTAGCAAGATGAATACTTTTCAAAAGAATTTTTCTTTATTTCTGCTCAACATCATTCAAAGCTACAAATTAATCCTTCAACATAAATGTCATTCTTCAAAGGTTAAATAGTATACACCAATAACATTAGTTTAAAAACACACAAAAAATGCATAATACTCCAAAATGATTAAAAATTATTGTAAATTTTAAACTTATGCAGGCAAATCTAATGACAAGATATACAAGCTTAAATGAAAAATTTCCAATCAGAACTTTTGCATATGAAAGCCTTAACTTTGCTCCATGTGGTTGAAAAACTTTCCAATTTCTAAAACTGTGTTCTAAAATGTTGTGTTGTATGTGGGTTTTTTCCAACACTCAAATTGTGCTAAAGCAAAATCATGTTGTAAAAGTGTCGTGTAATGCAGTTTACCAGTATATTTCAAAATAATTATATATTTTCATGCATTAAAATTGATACTGTTAATTTTAGAACTAAATTAAACATATTTAAAAAAATAAATGCTCTAACAATTTGATAATTTTTTAAAATATGTTGTTACAAATAAAATATCAAAAATTATACCATAAAATACATAAACACCTTAATTTTCCATATTCTACCTCCATTATATTTGAGTAGAATATGTAAAATTAGGTGTACGTATGTAAATAATTAAAAATATGTAAAAATAAATAAATAAATTCGAATGATTTTGTAATGTACTTTTTAAAAATAATAGTAAGAACAACTCTCTCAAAATGCTAACCATGGAATTTCATAAAAATATAAAATTGTATATTATTTACCGATATAGTAAAGTTTGGTATAATTCTTTTGATGAGTGAGTTTCCTGTTCCAGTTTCTTTCTTTCTTTATGCCATACTGCTTCTTCCATACGTAGAGTATCTCTGGTAAGGTTTAGTTGCCTTTGAGCTTCAAGAAGCTAATCAAAAAAGTTTTAAAGATCAAATATACATTTCACATTTAAACTATTCTACTTTTTAAAAAAAGTAATAAGTTAAGTCTTTCCAAGGTAGGAAAAATAAAAAATAACATACTTCCAACAATACATTACCTCTGATTCTTTTGTTCTTAATTTTATTCCTAGCTTTGTTGTATTATCCAGCAAAGCTTCTTTTTCTTTCTCAGCATGTTTATGGCATTCTTCCAATTTTTGTAGCAAACCAGCAACTTCTTTAGACTTAGTTTCTAAATCTCCTTTCAAGACTGCATAGTCAGACATAGATTCAAATTTCTTCAAAAGATTTGTATTCTATTAAAAAAAATCATGAAATAAAAAGAATCCAGTTAAAACCTTTTACTGTTACATACATTACAACATTAAATTAAAATTAAATAAAAACTTCTTAAAAAATGGAGGGAAAAAACAGATTATGTAGATTAGCATGCCTGATAATGATTAACATGCATTTAGTTAGTGAAAGAAATAAGAAATAAAATTTTGTTTCACAGTTTCAATCTAGATATTACTTATAACATGAACAAGAAATATTTAATTAAAATAAGTTTGATGGCAGAATTGCGAATTTCATGTTCAGTTTCATCATGGAAAGTTGAATGTAACAGTAGAAATTTTTACATGCATTAAATCTAACTAGACTTTAAAATTTGTATTAGTGATGTGAAAACTTAAAAAGTGAGATAGATCAAGTTCAATCAAAAAATTTGTTTAGCAACAAATTTTAATCAATTTCAATAAAACATTAATAGAAAATTATAGAGTTAAATATGAACAACATTCTGGGCAGTTCTATAGCAAAATTAATTAAATAAAACTAAAGCATATAACAGGGTTAATGTTTTCCTTTTTTTTTAATTCCCAAATTGCTCATGATTTTTGATTTCATCATTCTTTTCATATTAACAATATACAAGTACAAATTTATAGATAAAATACACGATATTGTAACAATTTAAGATTTCTATACATTCATAATAAAATTAATGATTATTCTAAACGAAACATTATAAACAAACTTAAATACATAATTATTTTAAATTGATAAGCATCACAAGCATTCTCAAAATAGAAATCAAATTATTCATAAAAAAAATAAATTATCCAATGATTAATTACATGAAATCACTAATGCAAAGTACCTAAAACATCTCTTGGAAAAATTAAACATGAGAACTAAAACATACTATATTCCTGAAGATGTGTTCTTATAAATAATCTTAACTTAGATTAGGCTAACAATATGAGGGCTTTAACTACAACTTGATTATTTTCTAGAATATAAAAGTGGTGATATAATATTTTTTTAATCTGGATGATACAAATACACATAGCCATGACCAAAAATAATGAGCCCCCTGGTAATTTTTGTCTTTAATCAGAAGATATTACAGGAAATCTAAAGAACATACTTTTAAAACATCACATAGTTCAGATGTTTATTTTTCAAATGAGCTGCAGACTGGTATTTTTACTATTGCACACTTAGCACATTCCCTGGGAGTTGGTACCCTTTTTTAGTTCAGCACCATATGGGTATATACCAATTGCCACAATGTAATTTTGATGTCCAGTTTCCTCACCAGAGGAGGCACCTGAGCTCTGAGGATGCAAAGTTGTACCTGGAATTTAATTTTGCTAAGAGCACCCAAGCCAAACATGCACTCAATGGTTCTTTTACATGCCACATAATCATACAACACGCACACTGTCAATTTTTTGCATCATGAAAATTCACCGATTTGGAAGTACAGGGTGTACCAAACCAACTACGCCACATAGCTGGTTATATAATTCAGCTGTTAAAGCAGATATATTAACAATTATAAGCAATCATTATAATTGTTAAAATTTCTGTTCACAAATAAGCAGTATGTAGATAATTAATTCAAGAAAACTGAATAGAATAGCAATATACAATAACAAATTTTTGCTGGCCTTATGAGAAGAGATTCTAGCAAATATGGTTTTAAAAGCTGCAAACCTATAAAAAGGTTGTCTCTGGGAAAAAAAGCCCATTTTGTTATGAATAAACTTTTAAGCATCAACATATGATAGCATAGAATTAGTTTAATACTGAGATATTGAATGGTGTGATGAATCAAACTTTGAGGCAGTATTGCATTATATATATAATTTCCAAAGAAACTATTAAAACTATAGTTTAATTTTAAAAGTTTGAGCTTATTTATTTCTCTTAATGTATTTGGACTACCACCAGTGATGATAAATTAGAAAAACAAACTATCAAGAAGGAAACACAGTTCAGTATATTTAAAATATTACTCATTCATACTAAAGGAAATAAAATGCATGATTTCAATTAAATAAATACAACATTAGACTAACAAAGTATTTATGTTTCCTTCCATTCTGAAGACAATTGTAATACATCACATCTGCATTTCTGATACAAATACAAATCCATTTAAAAGTTAGATTTTAATGATGCATTAAACTAATTACTCAAATTTTAAATTTTGAAAATTAACAGATAAATATATGAATTTTATATATATAATTATTATAAATTTATTTGAATTATGCTAATTACAGAAAAACATATAATTATATCTTAAGCTCATTTATAGAATATTGCATCAAATTACACTTTCATTTGACTTGCTTTCATAAATTGCTATAGTAGTAATTTATCTTTCTTTTTTTTAAATAAAAAATAATAAAAAACCCAATTAAATGCACATTTAAAAATAAAACATACTTCATCTAAAAGGTTTGAATATTTTTTTTGAAGAGATGTGTAAGTCTGTTTCATATCTTCCATTTCTCTTTTTAAGGCAGCAGAATTTTCTCTTTGATTGGCCAAGTTCAACTCCATTTCATTTAACCTTGAATATTGTATTCAAAGAAATACTTATAGTTTAAATCCAAATTAAATGAAGTTACAAATAATCAAAGATTCTTCTAGGTTAAGAACAGTTTATTATTATTATTAAATCTTTCTTTTATAAAATACTAGGGGTCCCGACAGAGGTTGTCCTGTTCACACGCCTTGAATCCAAAAATTACAAACTTTTTGAATAAGTTATAACAATCAGGACCCTTTTGATGAATTTTTTTTATAAAGAAAGTTATTACAATACCTGACATCATCACATGTACAGTTACCACAATTTGACCTAGCGATTGTGTGCGAGTATGTATTTACTACAAACTAAGTTGAATATAGAAGCTACTCTGAATAGATACTTAAGCTTGTTTTGATTAAAGGGTAAAAAAGATAAAACTTGAGCTATTTTTATAACAGGTATATTTTTTTAATGCACAAATAATTTATCGTAATGCCATTGAATGTACAATGTTTTTGGTTAATCCTTAAGGAGTATAAACAAACAAATGCGATGGTTTGCCAAACTTCGGACATGCACCATATAATTGGCCGTGCGAAAAGTAAGGGTTTTCTAAATCTAAGTCACAAATTGTCATTGTTTGACCTTGTGACTTATTAATGGTCATAGCAAATGCCAAGTGAATTGAAAATTGCAAACATTTGAATGGGTAGGTGAGTCTGAAAAATCATTGGGATCTGTGGTAGAAGTACAACTTCACCTTGAAGTTTATCACTCAAAATAGTGGCCTCAAGAATATCACCCATGATTTTTTGTTGTTGTTGTTTCTCATCCCCGAGATCAGCAGAGCTAGATCAGGACCATGAGTCCCATCCATCCATGATTTTTTTTATGAACAATAGCACACCCTTACATAATTTTGGTGCATTTTGAATTAATTGCAATATCGGACCGAATTGTGAATCTAAACTATTCTCGAATCCACTTGAACCCATGCAAAAAATATCACTAAAATCGGTTCAGCCGTTTAGGAGGAGTTAAGTCACATACACACGCACAGAAGAATTATATATAGAGATTATTTCAAAAGATATTAATTAAAAACGCTAGGAAGCATAATTCGTCTGCATTTTTGTCACAATGAAGGCTCGGTTTGGCCAGTTTGGCTAAAAATCGATTTTCGACGTCAACTTACCTCTTTTTTATAACAATAATTTTGTTAAACCAATGCAGGTGAATATTGAGTTGAATGTTTTTAATGTTTTTAATTAATTGCGATATCAGACCGAATTGTGATTCTAAACCATTCTCGAATCCACTTGAACCCACACAAAAAATGTCATCAAAATCGGTCCAGCCGTTTAGGAGGAGTTCAGTCACATACACACACACAGAAGATTTTTATACATAAAAATTAAAAATAAATTCAAAATTATATTAAAAAATATACTATGTGATCAGTTAGAAATGTATGAGTTTCAATCATTAAAATAATTACAAACTGTCATGAATTGAATAGGGGCAAGAATTTTAAATTTAAAACATTCAAAAAAGCAGTGACAAAGAAATAAAAGATTAAATCCCTGCTAATGAAAATATCTCAACAGCAACTGTGACTGGCACATAAAAAATATTATTATTTAATAGTTTTATCATTAAAATAATTTAAACTTAGGTGCAGGTAATTATCTTCTGGAACACCAACAACACTGTTAAGAACAAGATAATCTACAATGCCTATAAAAAGCAAATGGACTACAATTCTTTTTTTTTTTTAAAAAAAAAAAGATAAAATGCTTTTGTCTTTAATACATCATGAAAAAATAAGATTTTAAAAGTATAACTATACATGAATTTTTTAAAAAAAATCATAGTATTTCATCTGTTCATTTGTAGAGATTTCTAGAACTACATTTATTAATTAAATCTTTTTAAACAAACCTAATAAATTATCAGCATGAATTAGCATTATAATGTATAATTTTAAATTCATCTATTGTTACCTCAGTTCTTTTTCATTTAATTTCCTCTGAAAAATTTCTAGATCTTTTTCTTTCATATGTATTTTAGAAATGAAATCTGTTTCCAATTCTCGTGTCTTCCTTTCAAGTTTATTTTCAAATTCCTTGTCCAAAAGTAACTCTTTCTGCTGTGATAAAAATCAAAATTAATTATCATAAGAATGTGATACACCAAATTTATAACATGGAAAAATAATTGTACAACAAAATATTATTATTATCCATTTTAGAAGTCCTTTTAGTATTTTTCCATTATATATATATAACCAAATATAAAACTATGATATAACTAACAATAAAAAGTTCATAAATGAAAAAAAATTGGAATAAGAAACTTCTTAAGTTTATTAGGAAAACTTTTCAGCATGTGTGTGACACAAAATCTAAATCTTTTCATAAACAGATAATTAAATTTTCATTTGTAAAAATTGGAAACTTACTTATCCCTGATATTATGAAACTACTCCTCTTTTCGAGGAAAGCCGCATATTTTCTAGTAAAACTAATTACTGAATGAACCTATATTCTGTTTGTTTTGACACACACACAAAATTATTTTTGAAGTAACTTTAAAAACTTTCTTTTAATAAACCTTAAATAAAAATAGTTTTGAGAATAACTTTTGTTGTTTGTCATTTGTATTTGGTTAATAGAAAAGAGCTAAATCTTAAAATTCACAAATAATTCAAATAATTTTCTGTTGAATTAGATATTTTACTTAAAAATAAAGGGCCGTGGGTAGCCTAGTGGTTAGAGCATCGGACTCCAGACCGGAAGGCCTGGGTTCAATGCCACCAAACACCCTCCGAGTACACACGGAGTACGTGCTCGTTAAATCAGTGGGTCCGTAGTCTTGTGGGCTTAATCACGAGCGCAGGGACTGGAGAATATTTCCCTCCCCTTCAGTCTACATGCAGAAATTGTGGAGGTGGAGATAGAGGTCGTGTCGCCATCTATCGTCCCTTCGGGGAATTTCACCGAGCTAAAATTGTACTGTCACCTGTATGGTGCTCAAGGTCAACGACAGGCGTACCTCTTGTCCATGCTATGATGAATTTCGTGGGCCTCGGTCTGACTACATCAGACAGGTGGCATTAGAAAACAACAACTTAAAAATAAAATTATAAAATAGACACTTTTGAAAATAAAAACTTGAAATTCAGACTTAACTTACTCTCAGTTTTTCTTCTTTATTGAAGATATCCTCTTTTTCCTTATGTAGATCACTTTGCAATTGTTCCATTTCTAATCGCTGCTTACGATCCTGAGAGTGCAGTCGATCTAGTTCTTGCAACAATTTAAGACGTAATGCCTGAATCTCCTTCTCCTTTTCTTCTTTAATAACTTGTACCTGATCATGCAGACTTAATTCAAGGGATCCTTTCCTTTTCTTTAAAACACTATCTGACATTTTAAATTCTGCAGATTCTGAATCAAATGTCCTTTCCTGCACCAGAGCTTCTTTGTTTGTATCATATGCATCTTTTTGCTCTTTGATATCAGAAATTTCATTATATTTACCTTCTCTAGTTGTTAGATCAAAAAGACATTTGATTACAGCTACTAATAAAGAGTGTGTAAGGTCTTGAGCCTTTTTAGAAGAACACATTTGACATATGCTTTTGTATTCTGATGAATTGCTATCCAAACCCAAAAGCACAAGTATATCACATGCTCCTAAAAGCTTTTCAGGATTAGTTGGAAAATTTGCTTCAGTCACAAAGATGGAAAGAGTGTACTGAAAACCTTGTCTCAGTAAATGGTCATACACAAGCCAGTTACTTATCTGAAAGTACAAAAGAGAATTTTTTAAAAATAAATAATCACTTAAGCAAATAATTTTTTCTGCAACAGGGCTGTTGATTTGTATTTACCATTGCAGATCTACTACATTCCCCAGGAGTAGGAATTACTTTTAAGTGCAGTAACATAAAGGTCGAATACCAATTGCTGCAATGTAATTTTGATGCCCAGTTTCCTCTCTAGAAGGAGTCACCTGAGTTCTAATGATGCAAAATTGTGCCAGGAATTTAGTTTTGCTGAGAGCACCCAAGCCAAATAGGCACTCTAGGGATCTTTAACATGCAGCATAATCATATGACATGGACTCTGTAGATTTTCTGTATCATGAAAATTCACCGACTTGTGCAGAGGTTGAACCTGCAACCTTAGGCATAAAAGGCCAGTGACAAACCAAGTATGTCCCCCCCCCCTTCCCCAGCCAGCACTAAAACAAATATTGTGATATGATTCAATACTTTCCTATCACACAAAAAATGAGTAACAGAATATTTAATTCCAGCATGCAAAACTGAATGCCTGTTTCATTTTAAAATCCTTCATGATAAAAATTTTTATTTAAAAAATGGGTGCTTACATAATAGCCCATCAAAAATTTTCAGCAGATCCAAAAAACTGTCACATAATACCATAAGATACAACTAATAATGAAAAAGACAAAAAAAAAACATTTCTATGCATGTTCAAGCATAATAAACTTGTTTACGGTTCTTTTATTATTTTTTCATACTTTTTGTGCAAAATGATTTAAAAAATTTGGGACCTGCCCTCTGTAGATGAGAATATAGTGGAGTAGGGATAATATCCTTTGTTGCTCCATATCCCACAAAAATAATAACTGTAACTGAATATAGTGATTTCCAGTAATTGGAACATTCTCTCAAATAAAAAATATGTTAATGTACCTAAAAGGTCTATTTAATTTAGAAAGACAAGCAATGGAGATGTAACATTAAAGGCTATGACAAGCAAATATAAATTCAAAAAAGAAAATGGTTAGAGGAATTCAGAAATATGTTGATAACTGTACAAAAACCAATTTTTATCTGATCCAGTGAACTATCATTGATTGAATGGGAAAAGTGATAATTGAATTTAATCTAAAAAACAGTAAATGCGAGGAACAGAAAAAGAAGTGTCCAAGAAGAGAAAAGGTTTTCCCTTCAGGATTTGGCAATAATTTTTTAGATTTTGTGGTGGGATAATGATTTTGTTAAGGCAAGCTATTTATTTTGATAACTTTGGTACAATGAAATGTGGAATTATTCCGATAAGGTCACAAGTTCACTACCAGTGATACAGTGGGGTATGGATAAGGATTAATTGCTGCAAATGACAAACTTACGGTCAGCAAGAATGCTATGTATTTGGTTGAAAAGAAGGAATTGAGTGATGAATACATTTGGAAATGCTGACAAGAATGCTAAATGCACATCATATTAGAAGGTCTGAATGAAAGAAAAGCTAATTTGAGGAAAGCAAGATACAAATGCTTCATATTTTGATGATGAGAAATAATCAGGAAAATCAATTTGATTTTTACTTTGATGAGTTGTTGTGGAGAAAAATATACAAATCCAGCAATCCAAATGTAAGTAAAAGTATCATTTGAATTTCTCCATGATATTGAGAGTTTTTTTTGAAAAGTGGTATTTTGTAATCTCCTGAAACAACTCCAAAACACATCAATAGTTCCATAACTGCTTGTAGTTACACAAAACTTGCCTTTCCTAACTGTCCCCCTAATCTACACTTTAACCTGAACTCATTTATGATTTTAAACACCATTTGGGAATTTTGACTACCTGAAAAATGTAGTTGTTACATATTTCATTTATCTCAAATTTACTTGGATATTTTAGAAAAAGAATGTCATTTAAGTAAAGAAATGAATAAATTTTTAGTCATTTATATAATTACATTGGCACATATTCATCAAAATCTTTGCCAATTTATTGGTTGATAGGCAACTATGTTAATACCAAAAACATATAATCCATTGTCATACATATAACTGTACACGTACAGCATTGTTTAAAAAAATATAGATCATAAAATATGTATAATAAAATGCATTACAAACAATTACAAAAGAAACTGTTATCACTAACCTGTAGGGGTAACAAAGCTCTGTCAAATGAATAAACATGACTATTCATATCAAAATCTTCAACAGGTGCTGCTTTTTTAAGAAGTTCAGACATTAATTTTTCTCTCAGTTCAACACGCATTCGGTTAAGAGATCCCTTTTTATCCAAGTGAGAATAGAGTTTTGACTTTAATTCCTCAGCACTCAGCATTTTCTCCACTTTACGTCTTCGAAACATTTTTAAAATACTAAAATTTCGAGCAACACTAAAATGTTTTATAATTAATATAACAGGTTTCCTATACTCATTTAAAAAATAATAAATCGATTATAGTACTTTTTCAATTACAGATTTAGTAGTCGATTTTTGTAGATTTTGAAAACATAAGGGATGGATTAAGGATTTTACCAGCTTAAGTATCGTTCACTCTAAAAATGAACTAAAAAAATGCATTCTTAAGTTATCGGTAAAAATATTTATTTCTAAAAAAAATATATAATTCCTTTTGACAGTTTGCAAGCAGTTGGAGCTACAGCTACAGTTACAGGTTTTTTGAAATATGGTGCAACAAAGACTATTATCCCCTGACCACAATCAGACGATATTTATATGATGATGAATAGAGGCTATCGTCCCTTTTTTAGATATTATTTCTCCAATTAATAAATATCAATGTATTTTAAGCGCTGTAAAAAAATCTCAATTTGCTTTTATTCGATGCTGCTTTCTCTAAAAATTCTCTCAAGGTTATAATACTTTGGAAATCTATTTTGAGTTTATTTCAGAGATAATTTCTGTGACAGGTATACTTTATGCAAGTTAACAAAATGTATTCCAAATCAGGAATTCTATTGCAAGTTGAACAAACAGCATTATTCTGTAAATTATATTGCTATGATTCGGCTAAAAATTCGTAATCCTAGAATGTCCGCATTTCGGCTTATATAATATACCAATGCTTATTCGATATTATATCAATGGATGGTATATTCCCCGAAATTTCAAAGTATTTATTGCAATAGAAGTTTTGTCCCTTTTTCTTTGGTCTGTTTTGGTAACCATATGTATGAAAATTTCTTCTGACGCTACCCAGTCAATATTTACATCAAATTCCGTTACGGCTCTTGCGGTGCTCACTCCAAAATATATTTGAGTTAATCGGAATCCAAAGAAATACAAAATGCGTATTATATTGTGGACGGATATGTATTTTAGAAACCAGTCTATGAATTACTTTAAGAGACTTGATTGAGAAATTTTGTTGTGCAGATAAAAAGGAATAACTATCTAAAAAATTGGCATTTTTTCCCCCCATCTAATTCAGCGAATATGTCCAAAACTTGGTAAATAGCCAACGCTTCTGCCGTGGAAATGAAATTGATCGTGGGTTGATTTGGTAAGCAAGTGAGTGAGTGAATATTAACGTAAGCTACTCGAGGGCTTTTTGTGACGAACTTCGTAATTTTAAACCATGGTCGAGGGACGAGGACGACACCTGGGCTGGCACTCCTCTCTCCTAACTACCACACCAAAGGGAGAACGTTTAAGTTCTCAACAGATTTAACGTGAATCGCTCCCCTACACAGTGGGTCTTCAGCGATACTAGGCTCGAACTCATGACACACCGGCCACGAGTCCGTTACCTTAACCACTAGGCTACCGGGGCCACTTTATAAGCGAAGAAACCATTTTGTGTTACATTTGCAAGTAATATGTTGATTTTTAGATGTATCTGTAGCAATTATAACATATATTCCCAGGATTTATGTTCTATAAATTCGTTAAATGAGCTATTAATTACAGGCATTGGTATATTTTTATTTTGGAAGCCGAATTCTTCTGTAAAAATCTTGTAATATGGGGAAGTTCTTTAAAATAAATTAGTCTTGGGATAGCAATAACACTAGGCAACAAAAAATAACTTGTCTGCTTCCTAGTTTTAAATAGCTTATTCTTACAAATTTTGTGTTGTAAAAAACCAATATGTAAATAAAATTTATTTATTAGCTCGTTTTTAAGATATATACAGCCCATTTATTAATTTATGGGTACATTTGAACAAAACATTACTGTCTAATAAATACAATACGATAAGTCATGCTTCAAGAAACAGTGTTCATATAAGAAATCAGCAGTATTTTAGTTTATTTCCTGTGAACATTTCTTTTTCGATTGCCTCTTGTAAGTCGAAGCCCGAGTATCCCTTATAACTGTCTAACAGTAGTCTGCGAGCATAGACTCATCCTAACGACCTTGATATTTGCGTCCCATTACTGCGATATCTTGAATGAAACCTTTCATGGTGTCTATCGCTTACAGTTCCACAGTTCTAAGGGAATAAATCAAGATGGGAATGTAAAAAAATTGATCTTTAGAGACGAAAATTTTGCAGGAGTTCTTTCACCAACTGTTGATAATTCTAATCTTTTTGCTGCCTAGTTATTTGGATCTTAACTGATGTTCATAAAATTCACTAAGTCGTTGACATCAAAACATACAACCACATGTTCTTTCTTCTCAAAGAAATGAATATGATTCTTTTCACTAGTCCTGTATTCTGAAACCTTGACGCCGGGTAGGAGTAGATTCCATTGCTGCAGCCTAGATTCCAAAAACTCTGCCTTCTGCTTTGGAGAGTCAAGATCCCTCTCGAGTTCACTCGATTCTGAATAATTTTGTCTGTGGGGGTTCGTTAATTGCACTATTGTCAATTCTTTGTTCTACTGACACATGCTCTAGGTTATAAACAAGACACACCTGCAAAGCTGTTACATGCTTTTTGTAGAAGTTAAAAATCGATCCTGAAACAAGTTCTTCCATCTACCCGCTTAAATGAACATCAGTTGATTGATTGATTGAATATTAACGTCGCACTATTCAGCTACACGAGGGATTTTGGCGACGGACTACGTAATTTTGAACCATGGTCAAGTGATGTGGATGACACCTGAGCAGGCACCCCCTCTCCTAACTACCATACCACACCAACGGGAACACGTTTCAGCTCTCAACAGATTTAACGTGCATCGCTGCCCTACACGGCGGGTCTTTAGCGGTATTGAGATAGAACTCGTGACAAAGCAAGCCACGATCCGATACCTATACCACTTGGCTACCGCGGCCACCAAATGAACATCGCAAATATCGTACACATAAAGTAAAGATGAGTGAAAATATAGATATATATGAGGGAGGAGGAGTTCTGATTCTTGAAAACAAGAGCTAATCTGAAGTTTTTATGGTGATTTTCGTGTTTAGAGGGCCAAAATACTTCATAATAAACTATTTTTGAGCCCGAAACATTTTTGGTGTTACCAGTGTAATCTGTTCTCCAACTATATTCAAGCATTGAAAATTTTTCTTAAAACTATTTTTATCATCACTCAGCAATGCTATCTTTATTGTCCCCGGGTTATGGAGATGAAATGCAGAAAATTTCTCATTTGAGGGTAGGCCACGGTATACAAGACATTTATTTCCATGCATGGAACAAAATGTGTTGGGTACCGTTCGAATGCACCCGAGTACGATGCTGGGAGTTCGAATCACTCTGGGCCCATCCTCACTAAACCTCTTACCTCGTAATGATACATGTTCACACAAATTGTGATGCATATTAAGAAACATTCAGAAGGTTCGGTGCATCTCTTTGAGGGTACCTTTCGCGATACAATCTTTCTGCTGTGCTCGTGCATTTCTTTCTCTTAATCCGAAAATCAGGTGCATATCTGCCAATTCGGTGTTTGTAAAACATTCCATACTCCTCTGCGGGTGATGACAGCTTAAATGCAAGGGGTAATGCAGGTCTGTTTTCTTAAATGCTCATGTGAACGATGCCCCCTAGAGCCGAACTAAGACTTTTCCGACTATGGGTTGCTATGCAAATCTGAATCCTTGTGAGGTCCCCTACCTCCCCTTAAGGGGCACAGTACGAATCAATTGAAAAAATCGGTTAAAAAATCAAATCTAATTTTTCTAGCCTAAATTATTCTTTATATACTTTTCTATAATCTCACAAAATTTGAAAGCTCTAAACTTAAAAAACGCAGAATTATGATAGATTTTACGTTCGATTTTATTCACACCCCTATGGCAAATCAAAACTTTAAACTTAATTACCTCAGAAAGATAAAATAACTAGTTTGTCTTCATTTTAAATGCTAAGGCTTTTTTTCTATTGTGCCTAATGCTTTGAAATTTTTTTTACCTATTGCTGATAACAAAAGTTGTATGTAACAAAAATTGGTATGCATTTTTGAATCAAAACAATGCTTATTTTTTAAAAAATATTTGAACTCAGAATTTATACATTTTTTAAGGAATTTTCTATAAGCATTCATAAAATGAAGTATTGTACGAATACCAATCATATTATTGCAAAACCTATACCAACTTTTGTTATACATTGTTTGACGTACTTGTAAATCAAATTTAATGCTTATACGTAAATTTTTGTAGCAGGAATAGCATTTTAAAATCGCTTCACAAATTTTAAGTTATTTTCCATAAAAAACTAAATGGCTAGGTTTTTATGAAATTTTGAGCACAAAATCTGTTTCACATAATATACACACATTTATATTTACATATAATATGCAGCGAAAACTTTTTTGAAAATCCTTAAATTAAAAGTTTTTGCGTAAATCGTACCATGTTTCCTTTAAGTTTGTCCCATTGATCGTGGGAAACCTTGTATAAATGGTAACTTTTAATATGTAAATAACCATAACAAATTTTGACACTGATGGATCGAATAACATTTAATGAGGGAGCGAGTGAATATTAACGTCGCACTGTTTAACTACACGAGGGCTTTGGGCGACGGACCTCGTAATTTTGAACCATGGTCAAGGGACGAAGACAACACCTGAGCTGGCACCCTCCTCTCCTAACTACCACACCACACCAATAGGAGGACGTTTGAGCTTTCGACAGATTTCCGTGCATCGCTCCCCTACATGGCGGTTCTTTAGTGGTACTGGGCTCGAACTTATGACATACCTGCCCTGATTCGATACCTTGGCCGCTAAGCTACCACAGCCCTAAATAAGATTTAATACTAAAGGCAAATAAATAGTATAGGATTTATCTTAAAACTTTTGTTAAAATTTTTCTTGGCGGTTGCGTGCACAAATCTCTCGTTTAGAGAGGTGTGTTCTTCTTAAGGCTGTTTTTGCCGTATACACAAGAGCATGAACTTAACGCGGAACACATTTTCACAGACAGAAAAAATACTTCAAATTTTATAAAAAATTGTGACATTGTAACTCATGCATTTGCTTATAATATAGTGTTTTTAAAATTTCAAAATATTTCATAAATAATCAGTTTTTCCTTCTAACATATAAAGGGATAGCTGATTTAGCATTACGGTATAGGAGAAAAAATGCGAAACACATTTTATAATAGAAAAAAATGCATCAACTATGATAAATATGAGTAGCATGATAAAATAAGTGATTCTCTATAGGATAGTGAAGCCAGAATCTACACTATTAAAATTCATAGGCAAACTATGTATGTTTCCATATTTTCTCACGAACCATACGACGCAGAAACTCGCCGAAGGTACCAAAATTTCGGGAATGATTCGAGGAATCCGTTTTGAACATTTATGTTTCGATATTCCAATTAGTTAAAACGATATTTATTAAAAACCTTAAAACGCATAATTAGTACCATTTCTCACCGCCAATGGAAAATTCGGAATTTCTTTTTTTTCCAGATATTTTTAAAACGCGATCTAATTGGGCTATAGAGAGGGGAAAGAAACCTGACTTAAATCAAAAATAAGTGGAATGGAACAAAGTTCGAAAAAGGGAAATTTTTTGACGTAATTTTAGTAATCACTCACATTGTGCGCGTACATACACACATACAGAAATGCTGGTGTTATGAGGAAAAGAGAAAGCCCGAGCAACGCTGGGCTAAGCGGTGGAGGGGTGGGGGTGGAAGTCATTTTGAAAATGAGTATTAGAAGATCTGATTTTGTGAAAGAAAGGGAAAATTTACAAAAGTAGAGATAGCCCGTGCAACGCCGGGCCATGCAGCTAGTATAATATTAATGTTTGAGTACTTTTATACCAGAAAAAATTTCCGAATTCGGGTCCTATACTTTAACATTAGCCGAAAGCAGCCTTAATAAGCTCAGCAGCCTTTTGCCAAGGCTTACTTCTCTGATCCTCTTCCAGTTTATCGTATCAGTCTTCGGTTGATTGAGGTCATTTTCAACATCGTCTAATAGAGCAGGGATGGCGAACTAGTTGCACGTATGCCATTGATGGCACGCGGCACAATATTTTTGGCACGTCAGTGATCAAAATGGTTTGCATTTTATTTTACAAAATTTCAAAGTTCACTTTTAAGTATTTCGAACAAACGCGAGTGATCGGGGAGCACACTCGTTTGTTATTGTCTTACCTTAGATACGTTGTAGACTTCAATTGCTTATGATGTAAAGTTTGTCTACGTAGAGCACAGTCAATTTCATTGACACATCTGTAAATGTTTACCTTTGTTATATTTACGATTCTTAATTGTTGTGCTAACTAGTTCAGCAAACTGTTCTTAACTAGTTCAGCAAAAGAACACAAAGGGCAAGTTAGTAAGTTGTAACGTTTGAAAGAATAACGGTAGCGTATTCTTGGTGAATTAAAATATGGAATTTATTACGTCACAACTATTGAAAATTATTTACAAAATGATACATTAAAGTTATTAAAATTAATTAGATTGTTAGAGTCCACTATTTTGTGAGAGGAGGTTTCGTTGGTTACCGCTCCCGTGCAAGTTCAAAGCATCTCTCCTCTCTCATCTTCCGGTCGGGTCGCTAGATTCCTCGGGGGTCAAACAGGGGTTGCGCTGGATCGGAAATTGCACGTGTGGGCGTCGAATCTACAAAGAAACCGACACCAGATGTTGTTGTCGTTTTCGAGACGTGACGTTACAGCTCTCGCCCTCTCTTATGGAACTTTTCCGTTGAGAAAAGTTTAATGGGATGACGATGAGACAACTCTGACAGATTACCGACACATCCCTTCATCAAGCACCACTATATTTCTGAGCTGCAATTTTAATTACTAAAGAAAACGCTGAACTAAATTTGGAATTACTTATTTCTAGTGAGTGAGTGTTCTTGCTAGGGAACTTACACAAATCTATATCACGAAATAGCAATGTAATCAATGTAAGAAAACATACTATACATTAAATAAAAATACAAACACTCCTATCACAATGCCTAGTATCAATTATACTAACATGTTATATCAAATGCAAGTGTAAGACCTTGCACATAAAATATTCTTCGCCACAATACTTAAATAAAATTATACTAACGACATGTTGATATGATATGCGAAGTGTACAACCTTACACACACAATATTTTTCACCATATGCCTCTTGCGTAACCTAAATACTCATGTATATTTTAAAACCCTGTACACAAAATTAAGCATATTAATACATTTGCTTTTCATGGCTTTATCTTTTGACACGCATCGCCATTCGATATGATATACAGTACTAGTAAATAAATAAAATTTAATACAATTTTTAACCTTTAACTAAAAAACATAAGCAACAATTATTATTCATGAGCAAGAGAACATTGTTAACAATCCCTAATTATCTATCACCGATCTGCTGAGACTATCTGCATTTTTGTGACTTTTACCCGACCGATGTACAATTCTAAAAATTATATGGTTGCAAAGCCAAAGCCCATCGCATCAATCTAGGGTTAGAACTAACATTTCTATTCAACCACACCAACGGGTTGTGATCGGTCATAACTAAAAATGAATTTCCATCTAAGTAATAATGTAACCTTTTAATTGCGAAAACAATACTAGCACATTCCTTCTCCGTCGTACAATAACGCTTCTCTACCTCTGAAAATTTCTTACTCAGGTAAAGGATTGGATGCTCCTCACCTTGTTCAGTTAATTGGGTTAAAACTGCTCCCATACCTGCGTTCGAAGCGTCCGTTTGAACAATGAATTCTCGTTCAAAATTTGGCGCGTACAAGACGGGCTTATCAATTAGTTTCCCTTTTAGTTCTCGAAATGCGTTTTCACACTCGGTCGTCCACTTAATTTCTCCCTTCTTTGCTCTTCCCTTCAACGCATCCGTCAACGGAGCAGCAATTACCGAGAACAGATTTATATATTTTTGGTAATAACCCGCTATACCTAAGAAAGCACGTATTTGGGTTTTCGTGCGAGGGGTAGGGAACTCTAGAACAGCCTGAACTTTGATCTCGGAAGGAGTGCGAAAACCCTGACCCACAATGTGACCCAAAAATTTGACATTTTGTTGCGCAAACTTACACTTTGAAGGTTTTATCGTTAACTTAGCTCTCTTTATTCTCTGCAGAACCGTTTCCATATGTTTAATATGCGACTCCCAAGTATCTGAGAAAATTGCAATATCGTCTAGATACGGGACAACGAAATCCTCTAGTCCGTTAAGTAATTCAGCCATGAGTTTACTAAAGAAATATGGAGCATTCTTTAATCCGAAACTCATCCTTAGGGGTCGGTATGTACCAAAGCTAGTACAGAAGGCTGCGTATCGCTGTGCTGTTTTACTCAAAGGTATTTGCCAATATCCTTTAGATAAGTCAAAGACGGTAATAAATTTAGCCGCCGATACTTTTTCTACGCGTTCTTCGATATTCGGAAGAGGAAAATATTCCGTTCTAATGATCCCGTTTAATTTCCTGTAATCTATACATGGACGAGGTTCTTTCCCAGCTATCTCAACTAAAATCATAGGAGACATGTAATCCGATTCTCCTACCTCAATGATTCCTAATTTTAACATTCGGTTAATTTCGTTTTTTAAGATTTCATTTTGTCGGTGCGACATTCGATAGGGCTTCGTCCTAACTGGTTGATCGCTAACTAACTGGATTTCGTGTTCAACCAGATTAGTTAAACCGGGATTGTTTGAAAAACATTTAGAGTATTTATTTAATAATTCGCGCAGTCGATCCATTTGTTTGTCGTGAAGGTGTTTGTTCAACTCGCTAGCCTGGATTACGTCCTCGAAATCATAATTGAGAGAATTGTTTTCTAAGTATGGGATTTCTAACTCCTGGTCTGCGAGAGTTTTTTTTTTTTTTGTTTCATCATTAATAATTACGTTAACGTGTTCTGGCCTTTTGTAATATGGTTTTAGCATATTTATATGATAGATTTGAGATGTTTCGCGTCTGCCGGGGATTTCGACTAAATAGTTCGTTTCGAAATTTTATTTAAAATTGTCCCAGGACCTATCCACTGCACTGCTAATTTATTTGCTCTGGATGTAGCTAACACTAGGACTAAATCTCCATCCTTAAATTCACGTTTTACTGCGTTTTTGTCATACCAAGTTTTCCGCTTAACTTGCATTTCCTCCATTTTATTTATAGCTACTTCTTGACATCTTTTTAATCTATTTATTAACTTAAACATATATTCAGTGACGAGATCACCCTCTTCTTCCGGTTCCATCCAATGTTCCATTACTAACGTCTCTGGGGTTCGCAAATTTTTCCCATACACCAACTCTGACGGTGTATACCCTGTACTTTCGTGAGATACAGTTCGTAACGCTAAAAGAATTGACGGAAGATGTTTGTCCCATTCGGAGCCTGCCTCTAAACATAAGACTCGTAAGAGTCGTTTCAACGTTCGATGAAATCGCTCAACAGGGTTACTCTGTGGATGATACACAGAACTATGCCTGACAAGTATTCCGAATCTTTCAAAAAACTCGGTAGTCAGAGCACTAGTAAAAGAAGTACCCTGGTCACATTGTATTTCACGGGGAAACCCCATCCGACTAAAGATGTTTAACAGCGCATCTGTGACACTAACGGAACTAATATCAGACACCGGAATAGCTTCAGGGAATTTTGAAGACATGCAAATGGCCGTGATAAGATATCGATTCCCTTTAGATGTGATCGGGAGAGGCCCACATGCATCAATATTTAGCTTAGTAAAAACCTCCTGAATAACAGGGACCAATTTTAGTGGAGCTTTCTTTTTTATCATTGGGCTTCCCAGCCCTCTGACACTGATCGCAAGTTTTTACAAACTGTTCCATATCTCTATAGCAATTCGGCCAGTAAAAATATCGGTTTAATTTGTCTTTGGATTTCGTAATTCCCAGGTGTGCAGATGTTCCCTCATGACACAATGATTTAATAGGGTCGCGCAACCCTTCCGGCACTACTATTAACTTCACCACGTTACCTAACTTATCTTCACGATTTTTGACCAATAATTCCTTCTCTAGCGAATAAACCTGATTGGTAACCTGCATGACTGGCTGCCTGTTCGTATAAGGGTTTAATCTCCTCGCTATTTTTTGAGCATCGATTAAATTTTCTCGCGTAACCCTTAGCAGCGCTAATTCCGGAACATATTCCTGGAGTGCAGGTATTAAAATTTCGTCCTCTGCATCCGAAGAAACAATTATAACCTCATCTTCCCCTTTTTAGCATCACCACTATCTATTCCCCTTTCTTCTCTAGCCGCTTTGACTTGAGACCTTGTTTGGACAGCATTCAATATTTCGACTGGCAGGAAATTATAGCCTAAATTTCCTTTTATTAGCTCGGCCGTTTTATTTCCAAGCAAATATCGACCGTGTTGATTTAAGTGATTTCCACAAACCGCTGCCTTAGTCTGCACCGTTCCAAAGTTTCCGGAAATTTCCACGACCGCCAAAGGTAAACAAACTAATTCTGGGCTTAACGGTTGTTTTACCCAAACATTTTCACCAGAGAAAGAAGAAGGATTTATGTATTTTGCACATACTAAATCTATTGTCGCTCCCGTATCTCTAAGAATGTCTATCTCGTGACCATTCACAGAGCCCTTTGTTGTATATGAATTAAGAAAATCCGGGTTTTCATTTCCTTCAATATTATTGAGAGTTTCCGTCGTTTTGTTTTTTATTAATTTAGGGCAACCGGCTTTTATATGTCCAGGCATATTGCAATGATAACATCTTTGTATCACGCGTTTTTCAAAAGTTCTCTCTCTAGTACTCTCGGAACAGAAGCTCCTAATCTGGGGGAAGTTTTCCCAAATCTATTTTCTTTTTCCTTGATCCCTGAGTATGTCAAAATTTTTATCATTTCTGCCCCACCTATCCATGGGTTTCGAATTTACCTTTCGGACGTCCTCATAATTATCAAAGAGTTCTGCTATTTGAGTAGCTGATTTAAGGTTTGCCCAATTATCTAAAAAATGATCTTTCATACTAGCATTGGCGCGTTTTTTTAATTGATCTACCACCATTAGATATTTAAGATCTTGAAAGGTATTTATTTCTAAGCCAATCAGCCACTCATCTAGGTAATTCGTAATTTCAAAAGTGAAATCCTTCCAGGTGCTATCATTTTTTTTCTGGTGTTGGACAAATTTTTGCCGAAAGACCTCCGGACTTAACTTGAATCTTTTAAGTAATAATTTCTTTACATAATCGTAATTTTCGGCTTGTTCCTCCGGTTCGCGAGCAATAAATTGCACGATCTCTAGGGGTAACAAACCCAATAATTGCCCCACCCACTCTTTCTTTTCTATTGACGCCCTTTTAGCCTGGCGTTCATAGATCACTAAATATAAACTAATATCTGACTGCTTAGGATCGAAATCTGGGATCAATTTTTTAAGTTTAAATTAGAGGTTACAGAACATGCATTTGTAGAATCGTTTGATTCATCGTTTACCCTAAATCCGGATTCTATTTTAAACTTTTCTAAATCAAATTTCAGCTGTAATTCTTTCTCTTTTAATGCCTGCTCCTTTACTAACTCCTCCAATCTCATTTTTTTCAGCCCTTTCTAACTCCTCTAATCTCATTTTTTCAGCCCTTTCTAACTCCTCTAATCTCATTTTTTCAGCCCTTTCTAACTCCTCTAATCTCATTTTTTCAGCCCTTTCTAACTCTTCCAATCAATTTTTCCGTTTGCAATGATAGTCTCATACAGATTTTTAACAAATTCCTTCATAACCTTCACTGTTAGTGATTGCAATTTTTATGCTAGGGACAGTCATATTTAAAGTGGCATTTATTCCTAATTCCTCAGCAAGTTGCAACATGTCTTGCTTTTTCCCTTCACCAAGGAAAGCCATTTTTAAACAATATCAAATAAATGTCACGCTAAATTTTGCACTATTGTTACTATTCTCTATTAATACAATAACACTGGTCCCATGCATACACAGAAATACACAAAGAAAAACTTAACACTAAAAATAATCAAAATCATTCAAGAGACTTAAAACACAATAAATCTTAAGCTAAAATTGCACACAATGCTTGAAATACAATTACAATTCTCTAGAAACAAAAAATAACACTGTTCCCATGCAAGAAAAACACTAAGTATTTCAAAATTTCTAAAGAACACTTTAACCAAAATTCCTAATACAATATGCAGTTTGCAACTCAAAAATATAACAGTACTCACCCATTTGAAGTACTCAGCTTGCTGTCAGAAGCAAATTATGTGCACTAGTGGTACGGCTTCCGAAAATCGCTTTTCCTTCGGACACTCTCGCCGTTAACACTGTAGATGTAGATCAGTTTGATCTTCTATGAGCAGGACGCTCCCTTTCTCCGAAGCTGAATTTACTTGCAGCACGGCTTCCGAAAATCGCTTTCCTTCGACACTCTCGCCGTTAACACTATAGATCAGTTTGATCTTTGAGCAGGACGCTCTTTTTCTCCGAAGCTGAATTTACTTGCAGCACGGCTTCCGAAAATCGCTTTCCTTCGGACACTAGCCGTTAACACTATAGATCAGTTTGATCTTTTATGAGCAGGACGCTCTCTTTCTCCGAAGCTGAATTTACTTGCAGCACGGCTTCCGAAGATCTCTTTTTCTCCCTGCGTTGCGGTCCGTCCGTAAAAATCCAAAATTTTCCTCCTCTCACGGGTCCTGAATGCTAACTTTTTATCCCAAAGCGCTGCCACCAAAACTCTAAGCTGTAACGTTTGAAAGAATAACGGTAGCGTATTCTTGGTGAATTAAAATATGGAATTTATTACGTCACAACTATTGAAAATTATTTACAAAATGATACATTAAAGTTATTAAAATTAATTAGATTGTTAGAGTCCACTATTTTGTGAGAGGAGGTTTCGTTGGTTACCGCTCCCGTGCAAGTTCAAAGCATCTCTCCTCTCTCATCTTCCGGTCGGGTCGCTAGATTCCTCGGGGGGGTCAAACAGGGGTTGCGCTGGATCGGAAATTGCACGTGTGGGCGTCGAATCTACAAAGAAACCGACACCAGATGTTGTTGTTGTTTTCGAGACGTGACGTTACAAAGTGTAATAGAGAATTTCAAATTTGGTGGATCCAGAAACATGGTATGATTAGTAAAGTCGACCAAGCGGTATGTGCTTTATGCTCTGGAATATTGGTATGCAGAACATCGTCTGTAAAACGGCATTTTAAAACAAATCACAAACTCTCCTGTCAAAAAAAGTGAGCCACAGCAAAAATAATTAATTGCTATGAAACCGCTTGGCAGATGACTGAAATTTACCATGTATTTTACAAAAAGCAACATCTTACAATTCTAATATAAGTTATTTGCCATCCTATCTGCAACAACAAAAATCAAACTAATGTAACTTTAAGTTGAACTACACGAATAACTATAAAACATTTATAACTATGCAGCGCAATTGTATTTTTTTTTTTGTATTAAGTAGAATTTTGTGTTATTCGTATTTATAGTTTTACCATTTTCCCAATAATTTCAAGTCAAAATAATTTGACGGCACATCTATACGTCATTAGACACTTCTTTGAAAAAAATGGCACGTTGATCCATGAAGGTTAGCCACCTTTGGTGTAGTGGGTCGTTCTCTACGTCTGGTCTCTTCAAGTTTCGAATAAGTTACTTTTCTGGCAAGAAAAGCATCGGCATATATGTAAAGATGGCCCAGACATCTAATCAGTGATGCTTTTATAGTTCTCACAATGTCAGCCCCGCCATATTTGCCATATTTCCCGTAAATTTCATTATTGTAAAGAATTCTCCATTCATTGTTCTCTTGAATAGGTTCTAAGATTTTTCTATAAAAAATGAGTAACTTTTCTTCCTCTGCCTTATTGAGGGCACAACATTCACTCCTGGCAGAACAATAGGCCTGATAAAGTTTTATATAGAGATGTGCAGATTACATTCTGAAAAATTCGTAGGCGAAAGATTCGAGGGGTAATCTCTATGACAAAAATTCAAAATTTGTTGGTTTATTTGCGGTCAAACCTCCTAGCTCCCACCTTTGTGTACGCCAGCATTTCTCAAACTGTGGGAAATATCCCCCTAGTGGACGTGATAGTCCTACGAGGGGGGCGCGAGCATATTGAAAAGTCGAAAATAAAAGATTATTTAAGAAAATTATTAATTTACGGAAAGTAAACAAACAAAATACATTCTGATATAATAAAAAATAAAATTCCCATTTACATTAACACACTTATAAATATATGAGTACTGCGCAATATTTTTTGTAATGGAGTTAACAATACTAAGTTAAGAACAAGCCCAGTGACCCCATGGGTCAGTCAGATATAAAATTATATACAAAAATTAACACTTCTGTTGATAACTTGTGTGGTGTTTAGAATGAATCCCCTCACCGACGGTTAAAAGTTACGCGATTCACTCCCTAGTGCCACTGTTTAACATGTAGGCGAACGTATGTGGTGTATTTGGGGGGGTTGAAAGGAATAAACAAATCCGTCGCAAACACTGTCAAAGTCCTTTTATTGCATTCCAAAGCCTTCGGAATAATTTTATGGATAGCAGTGCACAGAAAAGATCGTACTTCGGAAAAACGCATATATACGTCCGGGACAATTAACGCACTGGCTGAGCGAGACGTTTATATACGCCGGTGGCACTTAAGAGGTTAAAGTCGTATTGTAGGTTTAGCGTCAAAGTGTATCATTATTGAATTAGATACATTGTTATTGTATGGAGGGGGTGTGATGAAAAATTATGATTGAATATTGGGTCGCAAGTATATATTGAAAGTTTGAGAAACTCTGGTGTACGCCATTGTTTCTTGGTATTTTTAATTTAAGTACTTTCTTTAAAAAATCCCCTTAGAGAGAGACTATACTTTCATTAATTAAATTAATCTCGCGTGATTATTTTAATTTACTCATTCATACTTTTAATGAAATTAGCATGATTTTGGTTTGAAACAGCGTGATGAGAGTTATCGAGTATAGAAAATGTTCCTTGTTTTTTCTAAAATAGTATTCTAGCTTTACAAACATTTGAACTTTTCATTATTTGAAAGGTATCCCAGCGTACTTTTTTTTAATATCTGCTATTTTTCAACTCTTCTTTTTTTGGAAAGTAAGTTTTTTATTGAAGTTTGTTAAATCGCGTAACAATGGTATAAATTTATTTAAAGTTTTAAGGAAGTAGTTCGGTGTGACGGCCGAAATTTTCGACGTTTTTTCGTGCATATTTTTTTAACAAGAAAATAAAGCGTGATCATTTTGTAATTTTTACATGTTTTTATTAGTATTTTAAAGTGTACAAGATTTTTTTTCTTGACTTAGTTTTACATTATAATTTGTTTATAATTTTTTTATGTCAAAGGAAAATGCTCGAAAAAAAATGAGCTGTTTTTTGGGGAAGCCTTCCTTAGTCATCTAAAATAAAGAAAATCAAAGACATTATTGTTCCGTAGATTTTATTTTAATGTGTGAGTGAACTAACCAATAATAAGTATATTAAAAAAATGGCTGACTTATGAAACAAAAAATTCTCAAAATCTAATTTTTTCCGCTGATAAATTATTTAAGAAAATTAATTTGTTATTAAAAAATTGAATTTTTTTAAAGGTTAGATATTTAGCTCTGTGCGTTTAGAATAACAGGTCAAATTTTTAGCCAAATTGATTGAAGAGTTTTGAGTAAGTGCTTCCCCGAAATTTCAAAAAGATGGCTTCGAGAAAAACGTGTTTAAAGTTTTAATGATACTTACATTAACCAGCTATGCCTGGTGCAGCAATCCTTCCGTTTCCTCAAATTTATCATTTTCAGCGGCTTTGAGAGCCCTGCGCCAGGTTCTGTTGGCTTCTGTAGTTTTCTCTGCCCTCAAAATTCGGGCATTGTCAATAGTGTCATCATAGTCCTTGTCTGTTGGACCTTTTGTGAAGCCCATCACCTCCATAACTTTTACAGGTAGAAAACCCTCATTCAAGAACAGTGGTGTAACGGAGAATGGAACCCTGCAAAGTCAGGTTTTGGGATCAGCTGGATCTCACAAAGAATTCCAAAACCATAGCATAACGTAGGCTTTGGGCCCCCCGCGATGTGGGGGTATACGTAATGCCACTGTTAAAGATGCAGGAGCCGTATAGGTAGCAATTTCCAGAACGTTTCTCCCGGTAAAAGTATACTTCGGAGCGAAATTCCATACTCAGTGATTGAAACTTTCGTTATTATTTTTGTGTTTCTCCCTAAACATCTTTTTAACAAATCGTCAGATGCTAAAGTCTCGTACACTGGTTTTATAAGATTTATAAATGGCTCGTTAAACGTTACTGGGTTTTCATAAGGGCTCTCTTGATTTTCCGTTTTCGACTGTTGATATTTACATCAAGAATCTGGGCGGTAAAAGTGCTGAGGGTTTTGTATACTGTACAAAATTCTTATATTTCGCCTTCGTCAATCGAAAGGGTTTGCTGTAATACGCATACCTATGTATTCTAGAATAATAAGATTAGAAGGACAGTAAAAGAAGGAACGGTTAGAGCAGCTGCCGCTTTAATATAAGCTACGACGTTCTGTCTTCTTTTGGCTATAACTTTAAAAATATTGAAAATTTAGGTCTAAAAATTTTAGGGTACATTTTTAAGATGTTTTTCAGTCAATTCGGAGAAAATAGCCTTCGAAATTCATGCTTAGATTTTATACTATTATATTTCAAGTACCTCCAACGATGCAAAAACTTGATTGGTAGAGTATCTGGTTACCACGCGACCGGCCGAGGTTCGAATCGCACAAACGGTTTTTTTTTAATTCATTTAATTGTTTTTACAACTAATAAATTCATTAAATAAAGGTTTATTAAATATTAAATGATATTTAAGATAATTATTTTGTATTTTAAAAAGTAAAGTAATTATTGTAATTATATAAATATTTATATTATATTTTATAAATATAAATATTAATAAATAGCATTTATTACAAAAATATATTATAGTAAATATATGATAATTTATATAAAAATTAGTTACAAATGGCTTTATAATATGAAATACAATATATTATAAATAAATTATTATAAAAAATTATAATAATACATAAAATATGTTATAATAATAATATATAAAATATATTATAATAATTATTTATAAAAAATTATTGTATAATTAATATAATAAAAATAATATATATCTTATATATTATGTGTTATTAATTTGTTTTATAATCATATAAATATTTAATAAGACGTTTTTAAATAAATTTATTTCATTGTAAAAATAATTAAACGAATTTAAAAAAATAAAACAAAAATAAAATCGTTTGCGCGACTCGAACCTTGGTCGGTTGCGTGGTAAACAAATACTCTACCAATCAAGCTCTAGCATCGCTGTAAATTGTATAAAAGCTAAGCATGAGTTTCTGAGGTTATTTTCTCCGAATTGACTGGCCATTTGGCGCTATTACATTGGAGGTTGAACACCCTAAAAAAGTACTCAAAGTCTCGTAACCAAATGAATTATCTTAGTCGTGCCTTCCCCTTGTGAGTTATGTATTTCAAATTTGTATTGATAAAGTTATCTAAATTAATTAACCTCTTGAGTTATCAGCTTACGCTTTCTAATATCCCCAGAAATCCCAGACTTCTAGGTATACTGACCTTGAGGTTATAATGCACGCGCGCGTTTCCTTTTGACGCTGGCTAAGGTGCACGTTCGTTCGTGTTTCGTTTCGCTTTCTAAAGTTTATACTATTGCTTTCGTTGTTTATTTTTACTTTTTCTTGTCCCTATAGCATCATCGTTTGATTTTAGCGAAAGTGATGCTGAATGAGAATTTTTGCCGGAAACTAATAAATACAACAGGGACTCCGATACGGAGAAAGGTGAAGAAATGGAATAAAAATGACAATACAATAATTTAACGCATGTGGAATTACTTTTTGTTCCAAAAAACATTTCGAACAATTTCCCAAGCATTTGTTAATTTAATTTTCCTATTTTTTTCAAATTTTTATAACTTAGTCACTTGTAAGGGCGCCCCCTCGGTAGCCCTTCTCCTAGATTATCAGCGTGAGCTAGAGGTGTAGGAATAAATGAAGAACTAGAAGCTGCCCTGATCTTAATATGACTTTATTTAGATCTTAAACCTTTAACAGATTAGATAATAATATGATATGTGAGAGAATCTACGGTGGCTAAACACACAATATATAATACCGAAATAACGTAACTCGGACCACTATCAAAAACTAACTCGCCTAAGCTTAATTCCTATGCGATCACAGATCCGAACATCTAAATAGTCACTCCTACCTTTATTGTCCAACGAAATATCTATCTAATTTTAGTTGAAGTTGCGGTTCACTGGCGTACAGTGGTATGCACCTTGACCTAAGGGCTCTCTGTCACGGGTAACTTCTATTGGCTGTCACTTAACTTCTGAAAACCTCTTCACACTTGAAATACGGACTATCATAACATTCCCCAAATGCCACACAGCTTACTCTAAACTTCTTTTATTTAAAAGCTTCCTAATTTGCATCTTTCCTTCACGCTTTACTTCTTGGGTTGGTTGGAAAAGAGTTGCAATTCATCCTGGCCCCAAAGAACCCAAAAAGACATGTTAATGAAAAAACGCTTAAGCCCGTCACACACTTTGTAATTTTATACAATCCTAATAAAAGAAAATCTACCTTATAATGTTTCTTGTGCTGGTTACACTGGTTGTACATCTTAATAAACCCTGTATCCACATGAGGTTACAATGGAATTTTGCTCTATACATAGCATGAATCCTCTAGAGTTTATATGGAACCTAAAGCAACAGAAATGCACGAAAGAAAATTTGTTCTAAACTATTTTTAAAAATTTTTTTGGAAGTCTGTGATGGCTCTATCCACGACCTTCTCCTCTTGGGGGATCTTTGGTCCTTAAAAACTAGTATATTAGAACGCTTCCTCTAAAGAAGAGAACATGAACATGTAAATTATGACTATTATATTAAATCTAGGCTGTCAAGTTAGAGAGGGAGAGATAGTATAGACTGCTAGCGGAGCAGTGATTAATCAAATTTAAAGTGTAACACAGATATTCAGTACTTGATAATTGTAATATTTAAGGTGACAATTTGTCACTGGAGATTGAATATAGATTAGCTAGCTAGGAAGGCAATGCACTTGAACCAGAAGTAAGAGTGTTGCTGGTAATTAAAGTCTTCTCATACTTCGCGTACCTCCTTAATCGTCTACACATTGCTCTCTCTTGGTGCATCTCTTGGTTTTGATTAATCAAACTTGTGTTGTTGTCAGTGGCGTAACGAAGAATGCTACCCCCCCCCTCTGGAAAGTCAGGTTTTGAGCACCAAGCTCAAGTACATACTTGGCGTCAGTCAGACTTTGGCCCCCGCAGTGCGGAGGTTGCGGGGTGTACGTTGCGCCACTAGTTGTTGTTTGTGTTGCTAAATAAACTAAGTAATTTTGAACATGGGTAGTCTTCCTTCCCTTTCTCCCACATTTCGAGGCGCGGAGGCAAGGTATTTAGACGTCTTCGAAATATTATGGCACATAATATGTGTTGTTCTACAGTATAAGCAACAATAAAAATAAAACAAAGATTAATTAGGATTTTCTTTTTAGTATGCCATCTGTATTTGTAAAGCATTTCTAGCCATCCAGTACCCGAAGTATGCCTGAAACAGTATGAAATTTGCATCATGCACAGACCTCGGTAAGAAAGATATTTGATTAACATTACAATACCCATAAAAATCATGTGCGCTTACCACTTACAAGAGAAGATAAAAAGAACAAGAGGCTTTTTCACGTCAGTGTTTCTCAAACTTTCACTATTTGCGACCCAATATTGAACCATAATTTCCAACGTGCCCTCCCCCCTCCATAACAATGCATTGGATTCAATAATACTATAATTTGACATTAAAGCTACAACACGGCATTAACCTCTTAAGTACCACTGGCGTAGGCAAACGTTTTGCTCAACCAAAGCGTTAATTTCCCCGGACGTACATATACGTCTTTCCGAAGTACTATCTTTTCTGTGCACTGCTATCCATAAAATTATTCCGAAGGCTTTGGAATTCAGTAAAAGGACCTTGATAGTTAAGGATTCACTTATTTCTTCTTCTTCTCTCCCCCCCCAACACATCCTATACGCGCTCGGAAGCGGGATACGAATCAATTAACTTTTAATCGTTAGTTAAGGGATTAATTATAAACCGTACAAATTAACGAGATAAATATTAATTGTTGGATAAATTTTCTTAAGTAACAAGTCTCCATGGGGTCACTGGTTATTAAACGTGACTTACTATTAAACTTGTTCATGACTTTACATTGTTAAATCTATATATATAAAGGAGAAAAGCGACTCACTCACTCAATGACTGACTCACTGACTAATCACGATATCTCCGGAACTATTAAACCTACAGATTTGAAATTTGGTAGGTAGGTTCCCTTCATGAAGTAGACGTCAGCTAAGAACGAATTTTGCAAAGATCGAACCCCAAGGGGCATTACGGGGGTTTAAGGGGCATTATAGATAATTACTTCCATTTTTTAAACTATTAGACGTACAGTCTTAAAATTTGGTAAGCGGATTCCTTTCATGGTGTAGAGATCCGCTAACAAATAGTTTTGGGGAAAATTGATCCCCAAGGGTCACTGAGGGGGGATTAAGAGGCGTATATATATATATATATATATATATATATATATATATATATATATATATATATATAATAGATAAATATTACCACTTTTCAACTAATAGACACACTTGCTTGAAAATTAGAAGATATGTTCCGTTCATGGAATAGAGTTCCCTTTACAAAGAGTTTTTTGAAAACGGACCCCCGAAGGAGTGGGGTTGCAAGGGATTAAGGCGTGTTATAGAAAAATTCCTGTTTTTGAATTTTACCCATTTTTTACTTGAAATTTGTTGAGCACGTTTCTTTAATTGAATAGAGTTCCACTAAGAATGGATTTTACGGAAATCAACTCCAGGGGGAAGCGGGGAGAGTTATTGGGCGTATTGATAGACAAAAATCCCGTTTTTGAACTGCTAAGACTATAATAATAAAATTTGGTTTGCATGCTTCTTTTGTTGAATCGGAATCCGCTAAGAATGCTGTCAACGAGGTATTGATGATGAAAATTCCGTTTTTGCTCTGTTAGATTTAGATTTGAAATTTATTTTATGGAGTAGAGATCCACTGAAAGTTGCTTTGGTGGAAATCCACTTGATTATTAGGTTAAGTGAGCGCAAAAAATCTTTCTACTTCTATTTTAGTTATAAATAGAAATTAGATATTTTAATCTATGTCCTTTTTATATCAAGAGGCGAGAGTTACACAGCTATAAATATATTTTTCAATACAATCGAATTCTTAATGCTAGATATTAATAATTCATATACTATATGTAAACAGTATACTTTTATACAACATCGTGAAATACCCAGTGAAGCGGGTGGGTAACGGCTAGTTAATTATAAAATACATTGTGCAGTACTGATACACTTATAAGTGCATTATGAGTGTAAATGTGTATTTTTTTTCTTCTTATGTAAGAATTGTTTTGTTTGTATACTTTCAGTAAAAATTAATATTTTTTTTTTATAAATAATCTTTTATTTTTGACTTTTCAATATTCTCACACTCCCCTCGTATAGTTATCCTGCCCCTTAGGGTGCGCGCCCTAGAGTTTGAGAAACATTGGGTTAAGTTCTGGAATTCCATTTTCCATTGTTCCGTAGCATCAGAAGCTTTTTCATACCTCGTCGAAGAATACAAAAATAAGGGGAAACTCCATTTTTGTTTAATATCGAAAGAAGTGGGGCTTGTAGAGATCGCTCTTCATCTGTCAGAGAAATCAATGATGGGATTGAAGGAATTTAAAACACAGTGATGAGAATGTGGACGGATGGACCAATGGGAAAGATTGCACTTGTCTCATTATACCATCGAATGTGAGGACACACATGTTATGCTTATGGAAATGAATATCTTGAACTCTAAAGGAAGAATTATGGATTGATGCATAAGAATCTGTAAGCTGCTATTCGATGCCACCTACAGCAGAAAAAAATTTCAACAAGTTGTCCATTATTGCAGTTATCTTGGGAAGGATTCATACGTGATCCTTCAATTAATCAGCTTCGGAAATCTTAGGGTTATCAATTCGCGTTATTCACAACCAACCCTTCGGAGGAAGAAAATCATGATATTCAAATTAACTTACTAGATATAGTCAAAATTTTGTAGCTTGAATAGCAAGTAGGAGAGGTAATATACTCGAATCAGGTGAGATTGCTACTGAAGGTATCGTATTTGAATTATTGTGATTAAGAACTCATTAGGAGCAACTTTTAAAATGACGATTAATCACTGAGATTGAATTGACATTAGATTAAATCGGATGATAGGTTAGATCAGTATTGGTGAACCTTCATGGATCAACGTGCCATTTTTCTAAAGAAGTGTAAAATAAGGTATATACGTGCCGTCAAATAATTTTGACTCGGGATTATTGGAAAAATATTAGAACTAAATACTAACAACTCAAATTCTTTATTTACTACGAAAAATGACTTTTTGTACTGTATAATTTAAATGTTTCAGTTATACGTGTAATTCAAATTAATAACATTAGTGTGACTTCTGTTTTTTTAGATATTATCACAAATAACTTATATTAGGATTGTAAGATGTTACTTTTAGTAGAATGCATGCTGAATTGGAGTTATTTGCCAAATGATTTCTAAGCAATTAATTCTTTTTCTGTGGTTCATTTTTTTCACAAGATGATTTGCGATTTGTTTCACAATACCATTTTACAGACGATATTCTGCATATCACTTTTCCAGAACATAAAACACACATTGCTTTGTCATCTTTACTAATAATGCCATATTTCTAGATTCACCAAGTTTGAAATTCTCTGTTACACTTACTATCTTGCAATTGCGTTCTTTCACTGAACTAGCCATATTAAATGAGTTAAAAATCCTAAATATAACACAAATAAACTTTAAAATATAGTTGAGTCAACGAAATTGGATATGCTATGCATTGACAAATTTTGCATCATAAGCAATTGTAGTCCAAGACGTAACTAAGGCAAGATAATAACAAACGAGATTGCTCACGATCACTCGCGTTTGTTCGTAAAACTTCATAGTGAACTTTGTTATTTTGAAATAAAATGCAAACTATTTTGATCACTGGCGTGCCCAAAATATTAGTCCACCTGCCATTGCTGGCACGCGTGCCACTAATTCGACATCCTTGGGTTAGAAGCTATATTAAGTAAGGATCAAGTTGATAGTCTCCTAATCATTCATGCTTTACCATCGTTGTTCTACATTCATGGTTAGCATCGTGACATTCTTTTACTATTATTGGTTGAAATTGTGTCTTTTCATTGTATGATAAATAAATAGATTGTTTGGAACATGTGGAGTGTTTCTTCCTTACCTCCCACACATCTAGGTGCCCGAGAGAGAGGTGTTAGTCTCTCACAATCTTTGAATATATCGACCAAGCATAGGTAATTTCTATTGTACGTTGAACGTTAGACATTATCTTATCAGATAAATCATGATTTTGCATATAATACAGGGAGATTCATAAAGAAGTATACAGCTTCAATGCACTATAGATAAAGAACAATGTTGTTATGTATTTCAGATAGTCCTCTTCGAGAAAAGTGTAGTTTTCCACGTAATATTGTACAAGAATTGACTTCATTTAGATCCATATCGCTTGAAACATTAGCAGAAACACTCTTGTTCGTTTCCAGGATCAGCTTTTTCTTTAATGTTATAGAGAGGCTCGCTCGCGTTGGAATTTTCTTTTAATATCAACCTAGGTGTAGATTTGGAAGTGCCGCATTTTTACTGGTTTCCCACGATAGTAATGAAAAGGAACACTTTCGCAGAACACAAGTCAAAGGAATACACAGAAAATTGCTATCATATCAACCTGGCTGCTACTTATAACCAAACAATTTTTTTATCGCCCACAGATAGATTTGACAAACCTGATTTCACCTGATACTCGTGAAGGCACTGTCTTAATCTGACAATTGTCACCTAGAGTGCATGTTTTTTTGCGAGGGTAAGAAAGTCTTCGTAGTCTGTACTATAAATTCTTCGATAATCAGAATATTACAGACCAGATTCCTGTGAGCTAACTCTTCCAAGAAAGTTTTGACTCTGATTTCATTTTTGAGCTGAAAAATAAAATCAAGCAATCTTCTACAATATACTCAGATGTCAGAACATTAGTAGCAGTCACACATATGTTACAACTATATTTCGGCATAAGCTTCGTATAAACGAATGTCAATGAACTATTTTCCAAACAACAGGTCTTTTGATAGAAATGTATTTTTAAATATTTTTAACAGTTCCGTTGCCAGTTTAAATTGGACCATTATCTTGGGGAAAAATTGATTAATTCCTTTTTAATATTCGTTTTGAAATATACGGACTGAAAACCGTATAATCGAAACTGCATTCACGTTAAGTGCTGTAATATTCCTTCTATTCGCTCTACTCAAAGACACACTTTTCTAATCAATAACTTTTTCACTTTTTTCCAAAGACATGTTCTGACGACGATATCGACACCTAAGTCGGCAACTCCATTTCCTAATCCGTAACGCTTACACCATTGAACTTCAAGGGTTTGTACGACGGTTAAATTACACGAGTCCCCCTCCTGGCGCACGGCCGTCTCTGTCCTAGTCTACGGTGTTTTGGGAGTATCACACTTCCACCCAATACTCGTTAAAACCTACTTCTTAAGGGGAAGAATTATCTTCTGTCCTATAAATATAATACTATCTCGTTTTGAACCGATTCAGGGGTGTTTTAGGAAACGGCCTATTTTTCAAAATAATTTCAGATATTTCTATTTATTTGAAAGCCTAAAATAAGTATTAAGGAATGGTATTGATAACTCGTTTCCTGAAAATATTACCTGTTAATGGCAGAGAGAGAATCTTGAATCAGTTTAAAATACCGCGCCTTATGTAGGATTGGTAGGATGTAAATATTTTAGGATACATCAGGGAACGTATTGTATGACAATTTTAATTTTACTCTTTACTAAATCTCAGGAAAACAAAATTTAGTACTGCTAGATAAAAAAATTCTAGCTTTTCATGCAAAATCACTATAAAATTAGTTACATTTCAATGTCAAAAATGAACATAACATTCATTGGACTCTGCCAAATAGACGACAACAAGCGTAGGTACCACTAAATGTTAGGCACTTCAACTTTCACTTCTGATTGCTTCATCCTGATTGGTTGAAATTCCTAGAATCGATATAGTTTGAAGGCAATTCTTTCTTTAATGTGAGATTTCCCTGCGACTGAACGTGCTATAAAACTGCTCTGTGCCAATTGACAAAAAGTGACATTGTTTCTATATTTGGTGACTTGAAATCTATTGCATTTCGAAGTTTCTTTCTTGTTTCTTTCTTTTATATATTAATCTTATTGAATTGCTTCATTTTTGTGTTTACTTTGCAACTTTCTGTAGCGTTAGGCTTAACTCTTAACGTTTTTCTTTTGGCTAATTTCTTTCTGCTCTTTTGGCGAAACAATGCCAGATTTTAATGCTTTTTATGAGTCTTTCTTTTCAGATTGCCGCCAAGAAGAGGAAGCCATGGACTGGGAGGACGCCCCTGTTCTCCCTGAAGTAAGTGCACCTTTTGTTCCTTCCCGTCCCCACGGAAGATGAGGTCCCTCATCTCCGTTCAGGTAAGTGAACCCCCTTCTCTTTCAGCCAACCGCTTCCCCAACATGAGGGCTCTCGTTCCGAAGGTAAGGACACCACAGGCGCCCAAGGTGTCTGTGATGTCTATTGTTTTTAATGTCGTTTCTCCTATTACTTCCTATTTTGCTTCTTTCTTCATTTAATGTTTTTAATTCTATTTAAGCTGCTATTCTACAGATTTAGAGATAAGCACTTTTGCAAAGACGTATTTATGGCAGGGAATTCTAATGTAATTAAATTCCGGAATAGATATCCTATGAAAAATATGCAGTCCGCATTAAAATAATCTGATACCTTAGCTGTTTTCTCTCTTATTTTAGACTAAAATATTCAGCGGATACTTATATTTGACTAACTACAAAATATTCTTCAAGACATGTTCTTAGTGATAACTGTTTGATTAATTCTTTGGTACTTACGTATTATCGCAACCCATTGGCGACATTACATGAAATTAAGCAGATGGATGCCAATTCAGCACTACGACACATAGAAAGACGGGATTGCCATCTTGGCAATTTATTAATAGAGTTGGCGATAGTTGCGATAATACCTAAGTACCCATTTTCATACGTTTTGACAAATATTTCTAATAAACTTTTTTTTTTCAGAATTATTTAGTATAACATTTTCCAGGTATTATGTTTGATAGAGCTTACTATGTTAGAGAGAGTACATTAATAATTTTTCGATAGATTTTTATTTTACATAATTATTAAGGCATTATATTTTAAACTTGAATATAGAATATAACTTTTTTAACTTAATAATTCATTGTAACTAACGCTGATTTTTTTTCAGAGGATCGTGTAGGTTTCGAGTCATCATTGGATGTTACCAATGCTTTTCGTACCAGTAATAATGTTTATTTTTATAGGTTATTCTATAGACGTGAGGGGGTGTTTCCTTACACTCCCGGGGCTGCCCTGAGGTGTGCTGAAGAGGGCAGCCTCGAGGGACCAAAGTAGCCGACCTCCAAGTGGTGTCCCTCGGGCAACGCTGTGCATCGAACAGATGCACAGCGGCTGACGGGCTACTAAGTAAGGATAAACTATTGTGCAGTTAGAACTTTCCAGAACAGTAGTAATAACGCCTACCAGTTGCGAATTTTTCGAATAGTGAGCCAAAAAGTTCGCCAAAATTTCACCCATGCGTTTTCTTTCTTCTATCGTTGTATTTTAGGCATAAGATGAATAAAAATTCGTCAAACAGTATTTGCAAGGTGCATGGAATGCATTATTACAAGGAGGAAAGCTTTGGTAAACAGTTTGGTCGAATTTAACTTTCAATAAGGGGTGAATTACAGTGGAGAATTTTTAAAAAATCTATCTAGTAAAGGGTGTTTTTTTAGAGTTATAGAACTTTAAATTGCAATAAAACAACGATTTATTATTCGATTGACATGAATTTTTTTAATCGAAAGATAATCTTATGGCATTACATTTTAAATATGATAGAGCAAGGCGTAGATTCGTCGACTGGGCGCAAAACGAGATTGCCGTTATTCCGGATTTTCATCAGCGAATTTTGTTTAGCGATGCAGCGCACTTCTGGTTGAATGGCTACGTCAACAAACAAAACTGCCGCATTTGGAGTGAAGCTAATCCACAAGTGTATGTCGAAACACCGTTACATCCAGAAAAATTGACTGTTTGGTGCGCTTTATTGGCTGGTGGAATCATTGGTCCGTACTTCAAAAACGATGAAGGCCACAACGTTACAGTCAATGGTGATCGGTATAGAGCCATGATTACTAACTTTTTCATTCCTGAATTGAACGATCATGATGTCTAGGAGCTGTGGTTCCAACAAGACGGCGCAACATGTCACACAGCTCGCGCCACAATCGATTTATTGAAAGACACGTTTGGTGATCGCCTAATTTCACGTTTTGGACCTGTGAATTGGCCTCCAAGATCTTGTGATTTAACACCGCTAGACTATTTTGTGTGGGGCTATGTAAAGTCATTGGTCTATGCGGATAAGCCACAAACGCTTGACCATTTGGAAGACAACATTCGCCGTGTTATTGCCGATATACGGCCACAAATGCTGGAAAAAGTCATCGAAAATTGGACGTCCAGATTGGACTACATCCGAGCCAGCCGTGGCAGTCCTATGCCAGATATCATATTTAAAATGTAACGCCACAAGTGTATCTTTCGAATAAAAAAAATTCATGTCAATCGAATAATACATCGTTGTTTTATTGCAATTTAAAGTTCTATACCTCTAAAAAAACACCCTTTATAAGATATTGATCGTATGGCGCTCCATTAAATATCGCCAGCTTTGGCGCACGCTTCTCTACCTTGGATCAATAGGACTTGCAGCAACGTATTAATAGTAATTGTTCAATTGGGCGAAAACTAAAAATTGTAATTAAAAAAAGTATCCGACCACATGTTTGAATATGGGGATTTCCAGAACATTGATAAAGAAACAATAAATATCCTTAGCGATATAAATTCCTTCCCTGATGTATTTAAAAACTCTGTTCTAATTTAAAAAAGGAGAATAAAGGCAAAATCTCCTTAGCTTTGATTTTGCATTCTTTTTTGTGCGCCTTTTTTTTATCATTAAATATATATCCATTTGTATTTGTTCTCAGTTGACATTCTTTAATGTTTTCTGAAATTCGTATCTGCATGGTTAATTAATTTTTAAAGGTTTCATGGTGTCAAATCTGCCCGTTATTTCAAAAACACGAATAATTGGTACTCGCATATTAGCACAGTAACCGTTGCCCATCTATGCTCGAACACACACATCTTGTTTCTAAATTGACTTATTTTTCTCTTCGTTATTGGTGGATAAAGCCCTAAAATGACGAACTGTCATGGTCATAGGAAAGTAGAAAAACAAGCAGTTGTGGCGCAATTTGGCATTATTACTTCTCGTTTTCCAAAACGTCGTGTTAAACTAGAATTTTGCCATTATAAATTTTAAAAGAATGAAACATTTCGTCCTCTGATGGAATGCGCAATCTACTAACAAGCTGCATGTTGGATTTTAACGTGAATTCATTGGAAACCAAAAAAAATAATAAATAATGCGAAAATGCGGATTAATGTATTATCGCAATCACCCACGCTATTAATGACTCACCAAATTGGCAACCCCTTTTCCGAAGTATCTTATGTGCTGAATTGGCGACTAGGTGCTTCCTTTCATATTATTTAGGTTGCGATAATACATAAGTACCGAAAATACCTTTAACTACAGTATGATCAAGGTTAGATCAAGATCATTTTACGTAGGGCAGAAAGAGAATTGATATTAAAACAAGGCAAATGTGTGGTGTAGATTAGGATTTATTATATTTAATGCAATAATAACAGCAGTACTGACCCATTTTACAAAAAGCTGTATTTTTTTGTTACCTGAAATCAATGCATAACCTCTGAAACTTCCCTCTAGAAATCGAGCAATGTATTTCAGATAGTCTTCGAGAGAGAAGTGTAGTTTTGCATGTAATCTTGTACAAGAATTGACTTCATTTAGATCTCCATATCGCTTGAAACATTAGCAGAAACACTCTTGTTCGTTTCAGGATCAGCTTTTTCTTTAATGTTATAGAGAGGCTCGCTCGCGTTGGAATTTTCTTTTAATATCAACCTAGGTGTAGATTTGGAAGTGCCGCATTTTTACTGGTTTCCCACGATAGTAATGAAAAGGAACACTTTCGCAGAACACAAGTCAAAGGAATACACAGAAAATTGCTATCATATCAACCTGGCTGCTACTTATAACCAAACAATTTTTTTAACGCCCACAGATAGATTTGACAAACCTGATTTCACCTGATACTCGTGAAGGCACTGTCTTAATCTGACAATTGTCACCTCAAGTGCATGTGGTTTTGCGAGGGTAAGAAAGTCTTCGTAGTCTGTACTAAATTCTTCGATAATCAGAATATTACAGACCAGATTCCTGTTTGCTAACCCTTCCAAGAAAGTTTTGGACTCTGATTTCATTTTTGAGCTGAAAAATAAAATCAAGCAATCTTCTACAATATACTCAGATGTCAGAACATTAGTAGCAGTCACACATATGTTACAACTATATTTCGGCATAAACTTCGTATAAACGAATGTCAATGAACTATTTTCCAAACAGCAGGTCTTTTGATACAAATGTATTTTGAAATATTTTTAACAGTTCCGTTGCCATTTTAAATTGAACCATTATCTTGGGGAAAAATTGATTAATTCCTTTTTAATATTCGTTTTGAAATATACGGACTGAAAACCGTATAATCGAAACTGCATTCACGTTAAGTGCTGTAATATTCCTCTATTCGCTCTACTCAAAGACACACTTTTCTAATCAATAACTTTTTCACTTTTTTCCAAAGACATGTTCTGACGACGATATCGACACCTAAGTCGGCACCTCCATTTCCTAATCCGTAACGCTTACACCATTGAACTTCAAAGTTTTGTACGACGGTTAAATTACACGAGTCCCCCTCCTGGCGCACGGCCGTCTCTGTCCTAGTCTACGGTGTTTTGGGAGTATCACACCTCCACCCAATACTCGTTAAAACCTAGTTCTTAAGGGGAAGAATTATCTTCTGTCCTATAAATGTAATACTATCTCGTTTTGAACCGATTCAGGGGTGTTTTAGGAAACGGCCTATTTTTCAAAATAATTTCAGATATTTCTATTTATTTGAAAGCCTAAAATAAGTATTAAGGAATGGTATTGATAACTCGTTTCCTGAAAATATTACCTGTTAATGAGAGAGAGAGAATCTTGAATCAGTTTAAAATGCCGCGCCTTCTTATGTAGGATGTAAATATTTTAGGATACATCAGGGAATGTATTGTATGACAATTTTAATTTTACTCTTTACTAAATCTCAGGAAAACAAAATTTAGTACTGCTAGATAAAAAAAATTGTAGCTTTTCATGCAAAATCACTATAAATTTAGTTACATTTCAATGTCAAAAATGAACATAACATTCATTGGACTCTGCCAAATAGACGTCAACAAGCGTAGGTACCACTAAATGTTAGGCACTTCAACTTTCACTTCTGATTGCTTCATCCTGATTGGTTGAAATTCCTAGAATCGATATAGTTTGAAGGCAATTCTTTCTTTTAATGTGAGATTTCCCTGCGACTGAACGTGCTATAAAACTGCTCTGTGCCAATTGACAAAAAGTGACATTGTTTCTATATTTGGTGACTTGAAATCTATTGCATTTCGAAGTTTCTTTCTTGTTTCTTCCTTTTATATATTAATCTTATTGAATTGCTTCATTTTTGTGTTTACTTTGCAACTTTCTGTAGCGTTAGGCTTAACTCTTAACGTTTTTCTTTTGGCTAATTTCTTTCTGCTCTTTTGGCGAAACAATGCCAGATTTTAATGCTTTTTATGAGTCTTTCTTTTTAGATTGCCGCCAAGAAGAGGAAGCCATGGACTGGGAGGACGCCTCTGTTCTCCCTGAAGTAAGTGCACCTTTTGTTCCTTCCCGTCCCCCACGGAAGATGAGGTCCCTCATCTCCGTTCAGGTAAGTGAACCCCCTTCTCTTTCAGCCAACCGCTTCCCCAACATGAGGGCTCTCGTTCCGAAGGTAAGGACACCACAGACGCCCAAGGTGTCTGTGATGTCTATTGTTTTTAATGTCGTTTCTCCTATTACTTCCTATTTTGCTTCTTTCTTCATTTAATGTTTTTAATTCTATTTAAGCTGCTATTCTACAGATTTAGAGATAAGCACTTTTGCAAAGACGTATTTATGGCAGGGAATTCTAATGTAATTAAATTCCGGAATAGATATCCTATGAAAAATATGCAGTCCGCATTAAAATAATCTGATACCTTAGTTGTTTTCTCTCTTATTTTAGACTCTAAAATATTCAGCGGATACTTATATTTGACTAACTACAAAATATTCTTCAAGACATGTTCTTAGTGATAACTGTTTGATTAATTCTTTGGTACTTACGTATTATCGCAACCCATTGGCGACATTACATGAAATTAAGCAGATGGATGCCAATTCAGCACTACGACACATAGAAAGACGGGATTGCCATCTTGGCAATTTATTAATAGAGTTGGCGATAGTTGCGATAATACCTAAGTACCCATTTTTCATACGTTTTGACAAATATTTCTAATAAACTTTTTTTTTTCAGAATTATTTAGTATAACATTTTCCAGGTATTATGTTTGATAGAGCTTACTATGTTAGAGAGAGTACATTAATAATTTTTCGATAGATTTTTATTTTACATAATTATTAAGGCATTATATTTTAACTTTGAATATAGAATATAACTTTTTTAACTTAATAACTCATTGTAACTAACGCTGATTTTTTTTCAGAGGATCGTGTAGGTTTCGAGTCATCATTGGATGTTACCAATGCTTTTCGTACCAGTAATAATGTTTATTTTTTACAGGTTATTCTATAGACGTGAGGGGGTGTTTCCTTACACTCCCGGGGCTGCCCTGAGGTGTGCTGAAGAGGGCAGCCTCGAGGGACCAAAGTAGCCGACCTCCAAGTGGTGTCCCTCGGGCAACGCTGTGCATCGAACAGATGCACAGCGGCTGACGGGCTACTAAGTAAGGATAAACTATTGTGCAGTTAGAACTTTCCAGAACAGTAGTAATAACGCCTACCAGTTGCGAATTTTTCGAATAGTGAGCCAAAAAGTTCGCCAAAATTTCACCCATGCGTTTTCTTTCTTCTATCGTTGTATTTTAGGCATAAGATGAATAAAAATTCGTCAAACAGTATTTGCAAGGTGCATGGAATGCATTATTACAAGGAGGAAAGCTTTGGTAAACAGTTTGGTCGAATTTAACTTTCAATAAGGGGTGAATTACAGTGGAGAATTTTTAAAAAATCTATCTAGTAAATGGTGCACTAAAACAACGATTTATTATTCGATTGACATGATTTTTTTTTAATCGAAAGATAATCTTATGGCATTACATTTTAAATATGATAGAGCAAAGCGTAGATTCGTCAACTGGGCGCAAAACGAGATTGCCGTTATTCCGAATTTTCATCAGCGAATTTTGTTTAGCGATGCAGCGCACTTCTGGTTGAATGGCTACGTCAACAAACAAAACTGCCGCATTTCGAGTGAAGCTAATCCACAAGTGTATGTCGAAACACCGTTACATCCAGAAAAATTGACTGTTTGGTGCGCTTTATTGGCTGGTGGAATCATTGGTCCGTACTTCAAAAACGATGAAGGCCACAACGTTACAGTCAATGGTGATCGGTATAGAGCAGTGTTTCTCAAACTGTGGGGCGCGCCCCTGGGGGGGCGCGATGATTTTACGAGGGGGGCGCGAGAATATCGAAAAAAAAGATTTAAAAAAATAATTAGTTTACTGGAATGAATTAAAACAAAATACTTTCAGACATAATAAAAAATGCACTTTTACTCTGATATAATTTATAGGCGCGCGAGCGCGATATTAAGTCAACAAAAATAAAAACTTCTTCAATACCTAATTAGCTATCTTTGATCCTATAACCAAATAAAAAACTTTTTTTTTATTTTGCTGTAATCCCATGATGAGAGATTTTTCATTACGCTTTTTTTAACCTAACATACTACTCTTTCAGAGAAAAAACAGATCCCAGAACCAGAATCGAAAAAATTTAGGAACATAAAAAATTCATCACTGTCATTATTTTTAAAATACTGCGCATTATAGCTGTAATCTGTTTGACCTTCTAAGTTATTGGTACAGTTAGTTATGACCCCTCTCTTATGTGTTCTCTGTTGCGCTTTTTTCCATGCAAAAGAGTTTTATGATATTTGGAAAACCACGGAGACCACACACAAACACACGCACAAGCACATGAAGGATTACTTGGCCAAGACATATTTTTATAAATATTCTCAACATATAAAGCATAACGAAAAACGTTTCACACAATTTTTTTAGCAGTAACATACATATTATCATAATGAATATACTTTTTACCCATAAGTGATCGCGCGGGACACAATTCTGGCAAATTGTTTATTTGTTACCAATTAAGGGGACTTGGCACCCTTTGAGCAAACTTCTTTATTTACGTATTTAAAAATTATATTTTAACATTTTATACAATGTTTCTATTCAAGAAAATGTTACCAGATGAAAATTTTCATATATTATTCACACAATTTTTAAAATTTAAATTTTTTGAAGAAAATTGGGAAAATTTTAAAATCTTACTCCTTTTGTAAAAATTAATTTTTTGACCTGAAATTTTTTTATAATATTCTTATGGATGTTCTTAACAACTTTAGGGATCGATTTTAGAATAACTTCATTCGTTTTCGAGAAAAAAAAATAAAATGTTGATATACAGGCTAAAAATCAACGAAAAAGCCAACATGTCTTACATTTTATTTTTTTTTTAAAAAAAGTATTCAGTTTATAGCAAAACGGATCCCTAATTTTATTACATGCTTTATTTTTAACACGCAGGAAAAAAATTTAAGTGATTGGTAAATAATTGTCGAAGGAGTAGCATTTTGAATGCACTAAGGTTTCGAAAAACACAAACTGAGAAAAACCACTTTAAAGTTTATAATTCTGAAAAAATAATTATTATAAACTTAATTAAACTTAAAATACCACTTTAAGATATTAGTTATACGTTTTTCTTTAAAATAATTGCATTTTCATATTGTTACGAATTTAGTCTTATTCTAATTGTTTCTACTCATTTGTGTTCATTTCTACAGTTTAATTTGTCGTATCTAATGTGATTTCAACCCTGTTTACCTGTAATATCATTTCCACTGCATTGCACGGCCCCCATGCTTTAACATTGGTTTAAATGATAAACTCGCCAAATATTGCAGCTAGCGCCAAGTTGGCGACGGATTTGGCGACTTAATTTTTGGCGCCAAATTTGGCGATATATCGCCAAATGTGGCGATATGTCGCCAAATGTGGGCGATAAGCTTGGCGACCATGGCAACCCTGCTCCTAATAACCCTGTCTGGCAACCCTATCGCGGTATTGTAACCCTATTGTATTGAATGTATTACTGTATTGAGCTTTTCTCGTACGCTCCGGATTTTTCTAGACCTTTCTATTTCTAGATTATTCTGGCAAGTGCAAGAGGTTTCTGACCGAAAGGTATAAAAGGGCCCGGGCCGGCTAGTCAGTCAGTCAGATCTCAGCTTTCATGCAAGTGATACCTCTCTGCTTGAGAGAGACGATTGCATAGTGCGTGTGTTATTGCTTTTATTGAGTTATTATTTTTGTGCTGAGTGTTTACTATTGTTTTTGTTAGTGTATTGCATCTGTGTTATCAGTATTTTCATCGATTGTACGTGAATTTCTCGAACTGTTCTACAATTTGTGGAGGACTGTTTTGGCCAAGAATAAAATTGTTTTGGATTCCGCTCTTCGGCTTCAATCATTTCGAATCCCCGAAAACGCAACAATTGGTGTCAGAAGTGGGATTGAATGCCAACAACAAGAGCGATGGAGGCCCAGTTCCAGACTCTTCTAGAAAAATTGACCGCCAGCATGAATGCCAATATGGGCGAAATGAAATCGGAGTTGACCGGCATGAATGCCAATATGGGCGAATTGAATACCAAGCTTACTAACGTAAACGAGCAGATCAGCGCCAACAAGGAAGAGTTGAAAAGTGATCTGAAGGGCATTGGCGACAAATTGACGACTATGGACAAGAAATTTGAAGAAATGGAAGGAAGAATCGAGTCGGTGGAAAATAAATTCGAAAACAAATTTGTGGATATAGAGAACAAATTTGAAAATAAATTCGAAGATATGGAGAGCAAACTAGAGGCGAAAATTTTCGAAAAGGTAGAAGATGTTTCCATCTCGTTCAGGAGTGACCTAGAGAAATTGAAGCAGAAAGTCATGACTGGTCAAGGGGATGAATTTAAGTTTCAAGCTCCTTATTCCAAGCCTTCCATCAAGCTTTCTACATATGACGGAAAGTCCTCTTGGCAGGTGTATAAGACCCAATTCTCCATAGTGGCGGATGTAAACCAGTGGGACTCCCAGACCAAGGCCTGCCAGTTAGCTGCTTCTCTTCGAGCCGACGCTGCTGACATTTTGCAAACTTTGCCGGAAACACAGCGGCTGGATATCGACGCTCTTGTTAATGCTCTGGAGTTACGCTTCGGAGAGAAATGTGTGAAGGATTACAGCAGACTCCAGCTGAAGTCACGGCAGCAGAAAGTGTCCGAAACTCTCCAAGAACTGGCGACGGACGTCGAGAGGCGTTCTCACTTGGCGTTTTCTGACTGTCCGACTGAAGTAAGAGAAGTCCTGGCGCTGCAACACTTCATCGACGGGGTGCGTGATCCGGAAATCCAGAAAGCTCTCCGAATGGCGGATCTCAAGGACTTAAAGGGGGCCCTAGTGTTTGCTATGAAATTCGAGGCAGCCCAACAAGCAACACGAAAGGACAGACACCCCATACGAGCCGTCAACGAATCGGACACGTCGAACTCAAGTGTGGAGCGGTTAGAGCGACAGATGAGAAGCTTCATGAATAGAGTTGAGTCTTTGATGTCCCAGAAAGCAGACGGGAAGAAGACCCTTAAATGCTGGACCTGCGGTCGAGAAGGGCATCTGCAGAGAAGCTGCCGGGCACGCCAAGGCGCTGAAACTAATAAGCGCCTTCCAGAAGGAGGTGTCGGAAAACTAATTAATGACCATCTCGTGGGGCGGAGGTTGCCAGATTTTGGAAAGCCCCACATTCCAGTGTGTCAAATTTCGACAATGAGTACCTGTGAGGATGGAATTTTTATAATGGGACACGTTAACGAGCTTCCCTGCAACATGATCATCGATACAGGAGCCAATGTGTCTATCATTCGGAACGATCTGGCTCAAAAATTAAAGAGAAACTTATCTGGACCCCGCCCCGCGTGGTGCTACAGACCGTGACGGGGGAAAAGATTGATATTCACGGAAAATTAAAAGTCAAGATCCAGTTTGGAGACACTACCTACCAACATGCTGTGTATGTCGCAGATATTGCAGACCCTTTCATTCTTGGACTGGACTTTCTAAAGGAGCATGGTTTCACTCTAGACTTCAACAAGAACGAATTACGTTCCATACACGAAGAAGTCACTATATTCAAAATTAAACACAGGACAGAATCTATTCGACAGGTAACCGCTAACGAGAATATTACCATTCCCCCAAGGACTGAAATCATAGTACCTGGATACATCGGTAACGATGTGAGTTTCAACTCTGGCCTAATTGGAACTGCGGAAAATAAAGCGAATGGATTGCTAATAGCTTCGACGCTAGTGGACCTTTCCAGAAAAACTATCCCGGTAAGAATTTGCAACGTAACTGAAAAACCTAGAGTGTTCCAGAAAGGTGAAGTGTTGGCAACCTGCAGTCCAGTAACGTGTGTCTGCAAAAGTTCGAGCTTGCTCCTATCCAACTCGCCTCAACAGTTGACTCCCGACCTTCTAGAAAATGTTGAATTGTCCCCCGAACAGAAAAGCTCCGCAGAAAGACTGTTCCAAGAATTTGAAGACGTGTTTTCTAGAAACAGTAGCGATATTGGCCATACTACAGTGACACAACACAGAATTGATACAGCAGACCATCCGCCGATTAAACAGCACCCAAGACGCTTGCCGCTTGCTAAACAGGAAGAGGTCGGAACACTACTACGAGAGATGCAGGAAAATGACATCATAGAACCGTCTTCGAGTCCGTGGGCATCTCAATCGTCTTGGTTCGTAAGAAAGATGGCTCCACAAGATTTTGCGTGGACTATCGAAAACTTAACGACGTCACCAAGAAGGACAGCTACCCTCTTCCAAGGATAGATGACACCCTGGATACCCTTTCCGGTCATAAATGGTTCTCGACTTTAGATTTAAAGAGCGGATACTGGCAAGTGGAGATCCATCCCGAAGATAGAGAAAAAACAGCATTCACTTCCGGCCAAGGACTATGGCAGTTCAAAGTCATGCCGTTCGGGCTCTGCAATGCGCCAGCTACTTTCGAGCGCCTGATGGAGACCGTGCTAAAGGGTCTGACTTTTGAAGCTTGCCTTATTTACCTGGATGACGTCATAATAGGAGGGCGTACGTTTGAAGAACATCTTCAAAATATCCGGAAGGTGTTATCAAAATTAAGCGACGCTAACTTGAAGCTAAACCCTTCAAAATGCAAGTTCTTCCAGAAAGAAGTCAATTATCTGGGACCAGAAAGTTCCTCTCTTTCTGCTAGCGTACCGCAGCGCCGTTCACGAGACTACCGGATATTCACCATCCCAGATGCTTTTTGGCCGAGATCTTCGTCTCCCTTGTGACCTGCTGTTTGGTCGCCCTCCGGATACACCTTCATCGCCTGAGGAGTACGTGCAGAATCTCCAGGCACGTTTTGAAGATGTACACAATTTGGCTAGAGAATGGATCAACCTGAGGACGGAGAAGATGAAGACTCGGTACGACACAAAAGCCAAAGGACATCAATTCAAGGAAGGTGACAAGGTGTGGTTCTACAACCCGACTCGACGCAAAGGACTTTCTCTAAGCTACAATCGCATTGGGACGGTCCTTATACAATTTTAAAGATAATAAACGACGTCGTAATCCGGATCCGTAAGTCAACGAATTCGAAGCCTAGAGTCGTTCATTACGACAGGCTCGCTCCATATTATGGCCATAATTCTTAGTGTGTCAATTATCGTGTAATTTATTTTGACCATGGTCTTGTATAAATAAGTTAGTGTGTAAATAATCTTGTAAATAATTTCGTATATTGTTTTGTAAGTGTTTATTTTCTACTATGCATTACGTGTTTATTTTGTACTATGCATTAGGTGTTTATTTTGTACTATGTATTACATGTTTATTATTGCATATTCATTTAATTGTTTTTAATCAATTGCTTTATTATTATGTTAACGTCTGATGAAGGGTTGTACTGCCCGGGACGTGCAGTTCTTGAGAGGGGGCAATGTTTAAATTTAGTCTTATTCTAATTGTTTCTACTCATTTGTGTTCATTTCTACAGTTTAATTTGTCGTATCTAATGTGATTTCAACCCTGTTTACCTGTAATATCATTTCCACTGCATTGCACGGCCCCCATGCTTTAACATTGGTTTAAATGATAAACTCGCCAAATATTGCAGCTAGCGCCAAGTTGGCGACGGATTTGGCGACTTAATTTTTGGCGCCAAATTTGGCGATATATCGCCAAATGTGGCGATATGTCGCCAAATGTGGGCGATAAGCTTGGCGACCATGGCAACCCTGCTCCTAATAACCCTGTCTGGCAACCCTATCGCGGTATTGTAACCCTATTGTATTGAATGTATTACTGTATTGAGCTTTTCTCGTACGCTCCGGATTTTCTAGACCTTTCTATTTCTAGATTATTCTGGCAAGTGCAAGAGGTTTCTGACCGAAAGGTATAAAAGGGCCCGGGCCGGCTAGTCAGTCAGTCAGATCTCAGCTTTCATGCAAGTGATACCTCTCTGCTTGAGAGAGACGATTGCATAGTGCGTGTGTTATTGCTTTTATTGAGTTATTATTTTTGTGCTGAGTGTTTACTATTGTTTTTGTTAGTGTATTGCATCTGTGTTATCAGTATTTTCATCGATTGTACGTGAATTTCTCGAACTGTTCTACAATTTGTGGAGGACTGTTTTGGCCAAGAATAAAATTGTTTTGGATTCCGCTCTTCGGCTTCAATCATTTCGAATCCCCGAAAACGCAACAATATTTTTTCAACCCACACATTTTTATAAATGATCAACTTTTAGAGAGTACTAATTGCCCATGAAAATTTAAGAAAAATGTTAAAAAAAATTTTTTTCTGTCACGACAGAAATTTTAGCTGTTTTTCTTCTTATAATATTAAAGTATTACATTTGTATGAAAAATATATCAGGAAGAAGAACTGAAATTATAAAATTATTAATATAAAATGCCTTAATTTAAAAATTTTACATGCACACATTTCACAAGGAAGAAAAAATTACATTATTGTATTGCCTCAAAATATTCCGCCTTTTAAAATTCACAATCCTTTTTATAGTTATTATTTCTATTTATAAAATAGATTTTTTTTTATCATAACGCATTTTTTAGCTTTTTTTTCTAAAAAGGGGGTGTGGCTGAATTGCCTAATTTGTTTTCAAATGAAGTTTTATTCAACCTCTAACTTTCCGACATGCACAAGTGATATATCAATCGAAAGATAATAATGCAAAGAATAAAATTAAATGAAAATAAAAAAAACGATAGGTTTGTGATTTTTAGGGTATCAAGTCCTCTTAAAATTGAAAAGTCCTTGAAAGTAGGTAAGTAAACTTTCTCTTAATTAAATTATTCACTGGAATCATGATTTGTATCATTTACAATAAAATAATTATAAAAAAAGGATTGGGGTGACTCAATAACCCCGACCGTATCGAGTGAGCGCCTGCTCCTGGGTTAAAACATGTTGAAGTCTTTTCGCTTTAAATATTAAAAATAATACAATTATTCTTCATCGATATTTTGTATTATTGATCATTATTTAACATCAGTGACACACACAAGGGGGGGATCCGGACCCCCCTCCTCAAAGCCCTTGATTTTTTTCCGATTGATTATAATTCTAAGTTTATAGTACGCAAAATTTAATTAAGTATTTGTTATTAATGATTAATTTTATTAATTAATGCTAATTATTTATTCAAGAATTAGTTTTTTACTGTGTTTTGTTCCCGAAAATCGACAAAATCAAAAGGAACCTGATACAAGATTGGTGAACTTTCGACCCCGGAACCCCCCTTGAAAAATTCCTGTGTGCGCTACTGTTTAACATCAATTATAAATGCTAATTCTGTGAGGCTTAAAATAACAATTCGCTTAAAACTAATTATAATTTGAGCAACCATTTTAAAAAAATCATTTTATGTTTTTGTAAACATTGTCGAGCACTTGGCTTTGCGCTGCCCTTACAATTCAGCTATTATATGAATAATGTTTTATTTTCTTATAAATGAACTCGTGCAAAGAGCGGGCACTTCAGCCGGTATACTTTTAATGTATCAGTGCTGCACAGAATATTTTATAACTAATTAATTAATACTAAATTAAGAACAAGTTTAATAAGTATTAATGACGTCCATGAGCTTGTTTTGGAAAGCAAAGTTTTTATAAGGAATGCTTATGATTAGAAATTGACCCTCTGAGTTCTTTTTCTATATTTAGCAGATATCTATATTTTGTCTTCTAAGCAGCTACCGCATTTTTTTGCAATATGTTCAATTTAAAAATTAGAGAAAGGAAAAATAACATAATAATTATCGTATTATTTTATTTATATATTTATTTTGCTTAAAAGTATTATACAAAATTTAATACTTACGTTACTAATTTGTATGGTTTATAATTAAGATCGCCTATTGTAGCTTTAGCGTCAAAGTGCATTATTATTGCATTCAGTACATTATTAATGTATAAGGGGGGCGCGAAAAAATTGTGATCGAAAAGGGGGCGCCAGTATTGAAAGTTTGGGAAGCACTGGTAT